>CAJQUW010012172.1:0-288179 GCA_907163375.1 Prostheceraeus crozeri | reverse complement strand
TGCAAGCATCTTGCTGCTCATAATGATGGGATCTGGTCAATCTGCTTGGATCAATTTTATGGTTCATGAATGGAAGCAAAACAGAATTAAAATTTTTCCTCTGATTTCTAACATCAAGATGATTATAATATGAAATTTCTATGCATGAAATTATATCATTTCGTAAACGGAGAATGCAACGCAAAAATTTTGCAACTAATTAGTGTGAATCCAATGTGCATTGTCTACACTGATTGGAAAATAGTTAAATTTTCATGTTGCACGCAGTAGTCCAGGACTTCTTTCAGTCACAATTTCTGATGCCTGCTTGGCAGCTGTGAAACCATTTAATACCAATTGTTTCTGTGCTATGCACCTCACTTGATTAAGATTTCTCCGGGCAATAACAGCATTGAGAATTTGATATAATTTTTTTAAACAACTAAGAAGCCCACATCATGTTTTCTTTCAAAGTGATTCGCTCATTGTCATTGGATCCATAAGTTTACTCAGAATAAATGAGATCCATGGAATATTCTCCACTGATTTTCCATAACAGCGTTATTTGCAAGTTGTGCTCAGCAGATGCAAAGCTGCACAACAAAACCCGAAAAATTTCGATCTGATTCGCATTTGATGTGGCTTATTATCTGAGTTTAGTGAAACGTCCTTACAATAACTATACGATCGAAAAGAAATTTTTTGTGGCCTTGAAAATCATGACAAATGTTAATCAAATTGAAGCGTCTTGTTATTTCATTCGATGTTGTTAATCTAATGTGTCAGTTTTGTGAAAGAATCATTTTGGTTCTCTATTATTTTTGTTTAAACACTTCGACGGCCATGTTCACGTAACGATAAAATTGTTTCGATATATCCACAGAAAGTGTGGTATACGGAAATGTGAAAAGTGCTTTTATATTAAATTCCATGCTGATTATAATTACTCCGCCAAATTTTTATGAGACCTGATATAACAACTTTATATTAGAAATTGATGTTCGATTTCCGTTTGTTCATGTGGTAACTAAGTACGGGAAATGTTTTTCACATGTTCATGTCGCTAGGGGACCGGGTTTTTTGTCATTTTATATTTGCATCTATTCCATTTTTGTCAATTGGGCATGTCACTTCGTGCGTCCTGAGTGCAATGAGGTCCCATTCTATTTGTCATGTTATACATATTTTCTTATTTATCTACTGATAGCTCGATCTTTGAAACGGTCATTGCCAACTCTCAGATGATCCGGTATCAACCTCCGTAGCCACCGTGACGTCTCATGTTTTGGCCATGATTAAAAATCACTCAGTATGGCAAGAAATTTGTATAATATGTGTCTTGAAATGTTGCTTGGCCTTGCGTTTTCTAATTGAGACATTTGAATTGTTTTTTTTTGTTGAATTGGAATTAACTGAGCGACCCGTCCGTCAAAGGTGGACTACTATTTCTCAATCATACTTTGAATCAATCTGTAATGACAGCTCTGGTGTAGTAAATGTCACCAGACTAATGTTGTATCAGTTCTACCATGGAAATATTTTCTTTTCCTTAGCAATAGACGAAGCCTTGCTATTAGTTGCAGAGAAAAGCTATTTTGAGGGCTGAACAAGCAAATCATGAGGCACATTGCCACCGCACAATGGTCATTCCTTGTTAATTTTTTTTCACTTTGTTTTGAGCACTAGTCCTATCCACTGCATAAGAAGCTTCGCACAGCTTGAACATAAGAAGTCCAATCGAACGCTGATCCATGTTAATCAGGCACAGAGCGGCATCATTACAGTATCTTCATCTTTGTCAACCATCATGTAATATCAAGTAGAGGTTGAAATATTAACGGATTCTGCTGCTACATTTTAGGTGCATGGTGTTCTTGATATCAGAGCATTCAATTTGTATTTAGAGGAGTTTGCTAGCTGTCATGAAAGTCGAAAGCGACAAGAGTTGAGAATAGAATAGCTAAAAATGGTTTTTATGAAAGTTCACTTTCACTTCGTACCACCTTTTCTGTATTCTTCGCATTTGCTCGAATCTTTCAGGCCAATAACTGTCATGAGATCACATTTTTGTATGTTGTGTTCTAATGTGTTCCTATAAATTTCACATTCCTTCAGTATATGTTCAATTGATTCTTGCTACAATTTTTGCATTTCGTCTTCTCATCTTTGTCTATCTTCTCATTAAGTAACGCCGCTCCGCTAATCAATCGTCTTGTATTATCACTTCAATATTCAGTTACCTCCAGTTTGCTTCTATCCATACTTTTCTTTACATTGAAGTAAATCTTTGAACTATTTTTCTTATGCTTTCTTTCCATTTTGATTATCTTTGTCCTATGCCATAATATTCTGTGTTAAATATTTTCAGTCTTGTTTTGCATTCTATCCATCCAACTCCAGTATTCCATTCCTCAAGTATCATTTGTTTCCTTTTTTTGTATTACAAAGTATATGTCGTAGAAGTATTATCTTGTCATTTATTTCTCGCCATTCTTCACTGATCAGTCCCATATCCCCTCATGTATTCTTCAGGTGCAAATGAAGGTAGACCCAGTATTGATTTAAAAATTGTATTTTGATTATTTTTAATTTTTTTATTAAGATGGATGTTCGTTGGGATAGCGCCCAATCCATGTGTTATTGTAGGCATCATGATTGACTGCCAGATAGTCTTTCCTATGAGCTGTTATCTAATCTTCCTTTAATGTAATTCATCCAAAATTTATACTTCCTCTTTTCGATTTTTTTGCTTATGTGTCTTCTAAAAATATTTTTTTATCTGTCGATATTTTGATTCCTAAATACTTCATTTCATCAACCCTTTTTATTCATCCCATCTCTATGAGAACTTTGTTTTTCAGTGTGTGGAACCCACCTTCAGTATTTTTGTTTGTATTGCCAAAAATCATAAAATGATTTTTTGGAAATTGATTTTCATTACCATCTCCATTTTGCTTGATCTACAAAGAATGAAAATTTTTCTTCAGCCTCAACTTCGTTATGGGCAAAGAGCAAACCGTCAACTGCGTACATTAAAGGGTTTGTTTCATGATTAGGCCATTTTGAGTTCATTCGTTTTATCAGTATGATTTACAACCTTGACGAATTCCTTTAGCTTTCTCAAATATTCCGATCATTTCGTTTTTCATGTATAATTGTATTCTTTCTTCCTCATCAATTCGTGTTATTGCTCTTAGTAGATCTTGTTCAACTCTGATTTCATTTAATTGTAATATAATTGATGTTCTACTGACAATCGAATGCTTTTTGGAAATCGATGGCAATTAAATGGATTTGTCTTCTACTTCTGCGAGCTCTGTGTATCTTAAGATTGAGTCTAACCATGCTTTCTTCAAGTGATTTATCTTTCTGGAATGCCGATTGTTCTTTTCATAAGATATTGTTCGTACTTAAGAAGTGTGTCAATTTATTCTTAACTATGGAAGAATATATCTTATAAAAAGTTTGTCATTGTTATTGGTCGGAAGTCTTTACTGAATATCAGTTCTTTTGATTTTGTTATCAAGTTTATCTTACTTATCATCCAAGATTCAGGTAATCCAGTTTTGTGTATACTATTGAACAAAAGGCCCCTACAGCTAGAAGTTTGACAATTGGTTCGTAGTTAGTTAAATGTTTACACATTTGTGCAGTGATTCAACTAATACCTGATGCTTTACTATTCTTAAGGTTCATTATTGCTCTTGAGACTTTATAAGGAATTATAAGGAATTTTTCTACGAATCGAATGTCACCTGTATAATTATGATCAGTATCTGCTATTCTTTGTTCATTATTAAATATTGTACCATTCGTTACGTCCATTAATAATTTGACTTTTACCATTTCTGAAGAGAAATCTTTCCAATAATTTACTATCAGTTCGTTTGCTTCCGACTTTGATTGAGGTTTATCATCAGATTGATTTTGTATTATTTTTATGTTTTGTGGCTTATTTGAACTTCCCATGATCCTACGAATTCCATTTGAAGTTGTTTGAATTCTCCTTTATTTTGTATGCAATCAATTTGTTATGTTCTCTTCTTTCTTTAGCTACCATTTCTTTGATTTCTTCTTTAATTTTCTTATATTTATTCCAATATTCATTATGCATTATTTCATCATTATAATTTCTGACCTTGCTTGCTAATTTATTGTAATATCGCCTGACACTTATTTTCTTAATTACATTTTTGCTAAATGTAGAATCTCTCATAAAATCCTTCTAGCAGTATTAAGCGCTTCATTTGCTTTCTTGTATATTAATTTTTCAACTTGGTTGATATCTGAGCATTGTGTTTCTTGGACCGATTTGTTGATCTCTTCACCAAATCGTTTTGGTTTCTTCAGATTTGTTCTTGTCCAGAAGGTATTCGATTTATTTAGAGAGGTATCATCATTCAGCACTTAATATTTGAGCTTTATATTTTTATAGCACCATTCATATTTAAGTTTATGTTAATCGTTATTTCTATTGGGTCACGTCGCATCTCTGTCGTGGTTAACATGCGAATTGATTAAAATAACAAAACCATTTTGGGACGGACTACGCGAATAATATTCAATTTCATGCAGCAGTTGTGATTATTGTTTTACAGTATGGAGTTAACATTCATTGAAAAGAGAATTAAGCATGCATGACCTTTGTGTTCATAGATATCTGTAAAAAGTCAAAGTAGACTTAAATTGAACAATCCTTCCTTTTGTACGCAAAGTGATGGGTTTAAGAATTTTATACAAACACTTTCTAGAATAGGTAATTCATAATTGTGGAAGGACTTTTTCAAAATACTAAAATTAAATAAAGAAATTCGAGACTGAGCATACTGCTGGAAAACTTGATCTTTAGAAGGGCATGAGAGTAAGTGTCTGGTCACAAGAATTAGGTTTTTGTGATCTTGGCCTCTCGCCTCTTTGAGTCCATTTTGGGATGTGTTCTGACACTCGAGTCTGAAGGTGCCTCTCCGTTCTGCCGATGTACCTTGCTCCGCAGGGCAATCAAATTTATAGATCAAAGAATGTCGATCGGCAGTTGGTATAGTGTCCTTGTGCGCGACCCTCCTGTGCCAGCTGTTTTGTTGAGAAAACTTTTTATAATCGTCTATGTAAATTTGGTGTATCATTTGATCGAACGAATAATTACTGTGAATTGCGCGTTCTTGTATAATATCCATAGCATTCGTTCGCTCCGTTTTGCATAATCAAATTTGATGTGTCCATTAATTCCTCCAGAATTTTGGAGTTTTTATCATTTCTGCCGTCAAAGAATGTGCATTGAAGTCACCAACAAGAATCCATTTAACATTCGATTTCAATAGCAGAATTCTTTCCATATCAACTTTGATGCTTGTATTCTTTTGCGAGTCCTTCACATCCCAGTATACCACCATGAACCATATCTGTTATTCACCAATTTTTGCTTCCACAGTAAGCATATCTTCCAGATTTGTCAATTCCGCTTCTTCGTCGGATATTTGCTTATTATTATAGATAAACATACTATCTGTAACAAAAGTTTAAGACCACTCCATTTTTTTCACTAAATTTTTGCAAAGATAAAACAAACAATTCAGCAATACATTAATTGTTTCTATTGTGTTACAATCACAATTTCTAATGTAAAAATCATTCTGACTAGCCTTTTGATTTATCAAAATGTTTTTAAGTCCCTTAATAATGAGTTGGCCCACCTCGATTATGAATAACCTCTTGTAATCTCTGAGGCATTGAATGAACCAACCGGTGACAAAGTTCCGGGGATATTTCTTTGCACCAAACTTCACGAATGACAGACCTAAGATCGTCTAAATTGGAGGGGCGATGAGCAGCCACTTTGTTCTTTAATATGCTCCATGCATTCTCCAGGGGATTCAGGTCTGGACTATTTCCCGGCCAATCCAGAACGGTTATGTCGCTGCTTCTCAACCGTGACGTAACGAGGCAGCTCCGATGGCAAGGAGCGCCATCCTGCATGAAAATAGAACACTCCGATACTTCTAAGTGAGTCCGAAGATTTTCTCTGAGGATGCTCAGGTATCTTTCACCATTCATGGTTGTACCTTTTGGTAAAAACGACAATGCACTTCGACCTCGGGCGGAAAAGCAACCCACCCACCAAATCATCACTGATGGCGGGTGTTTCACTGTTGGGATGCTGTAGCGTGGATTTTGGCGTTAGCCAGGAGGACGTCGAATGCGAAGGACTCGGGAACCGAACTGGTAGACAGCAGATTCATCTGACCAAAGGACTTGACTCCACATTTCTGGGGTCCAGTGTGCGTGTTGGCGAGCAAAGTGGAGACGCTTCATCCTCATAGTCTTGGTCAGAAGAGGCTTCTTGGATAGACGCTAAGACTTGAGCTTGAATTCATTGGAAAGTCGTCGAGTGATTAGCATCCTGCTTACCCCAACACCTCTGGAACACAGTTCTTGTACAATTTCACTGTTGGTGCATTCAGGATTCTTCACGGCCATCCTTCGAATCAAGCGGTCGTCATTCTTCGTAGTTTTTCGTGATCTTCCTGCTCGTGGCGCATCCTGAAAGCGCCCAGTCGAGCGAAATTTCGTCAATGCGTTGTGGACGGCGGTTTTTGAGTATCCTATGATGTCAGCAATTTCTCTCTGAGTCTTCAATTAAAATATGCAACGATTTGAGCACGTTCTGCAATAGACAGTGATTTGCACCGACCCATGTCGAAAGAAGCAAGTGTTTATTAAACAACTATGTCATTCAAAGTTCTGACGATGTTGATAGTTTTCAATTCAAATTGAAATTACTAGTCATTTGAAATGATTTAAGATTGCTATGGATCATAGATATTCGTTCCTGCACAATATTTGAATGAAACGGCAATCAAGATGTCAAAGCAATGAAATGCAGTAATACCACCACATTTTTCGCATCTTTCTGCATTTTTCGATGGTACTCCTTTGATAAGGTAATTTCATCTTTTTACTCCGGTTATGTGTTTCAACTAGAATTACTATATGGTTATCGTCACAAATTATGACTTAGTCCATTTATATCCAAGCAACCAATTTTCAATTTGACTACATCATTTGTTCCATTATCTATATTATGCATTGTTATTTTCTCTTCTTATAACATTTGGCCTTTTCGACTAATCTATTATTTTCAATAAAGCGATATAGTAGCATTTCTATTAGTGCCTTTCTTTGTTTTTCTTCTTCATAACAGAATTTTTCTTTGTTTACAATTGTATTTCTGTAGATATACTATATTCGTTTCGTCGTCTTTTCCTTACTTCGTCCCTTAGTTCTCTTTTTTGATCACTTTGCTCTTTGGTAAGATCTTCGTCATTAAAAACTATTCTTGAATAAATACTTCTTCCTCAGTAGTTTGCCGGCTTCAGCTGAATCAGTTAATCCGACTCAGAATATATACTTCCATCTTTCCTTATATGATCAATACTATTTTTATTTTATCCTCGCTTATTTCTTTGAATACGCGCACATTGATCAGACGTGTTTTAAATCGTGAAAGCCAGATTTTTAGGGAAACTCGTAGGATTTTTGATGGGTTCTGTGATCAGTACTACGAGAAAGAAAGAAAGAAACAAATGAAATTTGAAGTTATATAAGTCATCGGAAAGAAGCATGCTGTAAAGAATTCTATAATTGTCATGCGTTCATACTGGAAAGGGATAACATAGGCCTACTAAATTTGCCAGGGTGCCTTCAAAGTCCTAAATGTCCAAAACAACAAATAATGTCCTAAATGTCCCTAATGTTTTGATGTGACATTAGTATGGATCTCGAAATAGTGAAAATAGAACCTGTTGGACATATGTACCAGAACATCACAGTAATGTGAAGTACAAAACAATTTTTTGTCCAAGATCAACACCGGTGTTTTTTTCAACACCGGTCAATATTTAAGGCAACTTTATTATGAACTTATCAGTGCAATTGACGATCAAATCTGCCAAATTCCTTCAATTAAAAGATTTTACCTTGCGGTCTGCGTGCGGCCGTGCGTGAGAATCTCAAGGTAGCCAGGTCCTATTGCAATGAAAGGGGACCCCTTCTAGAAATGCCCCAACTTCCGCAGTGAGGTATGGGTTTTTTTTCATAGGCAACTCTAAATCAGCCAAATGCAGTCATAATAACAATGCTGGTCTGATGTGACAATATTTCATAAAAAGTGACAAAATGTGTTTCATTGTTGGTGTTACAAAAACACAATCAGAAAACAATTTGACTGAAGTAATGTTTTCGGCAGTGTGACAACGTACAGTCAAAGCTCGGTAATTTAGACCATAAATGCCAGGCTTTCAATGTCTTAATTATCGAAAGTCTTATTTAAACAGCAACTTATATATGCCAATTATACAAAAAATGCCACGGCCGTATGGCCGTTAAGCATTTAAATTTCCGAACTAATATGCCGTCCTTCCGTCTTTCTTTGCACCTCGTCTGTCCTTTTCCGTCTATCAAGCATCTGTATCCCTATGCATTTATATACAAATTTCTTCGGTTTTCAAATATTTGCAGTATGTAGGCCTACCATAAGTTATCAGTCAAATTTGCGTATAATGGTAAATATTCGGTTTTGAGGATCTTGAAGTCCCAAATTAAGCCGACCGCAGTTATAGAGCAGTCATTCAAGCTAGTTTACTGGAACACCACGCGTATGCGAATGCTTTTGGAATTATCCATATTTTCTATAATCATTAACGAGCTCTGAGAATGTTCTCGTTGTATCCCTTCTAGGAAAGCATGCTGCTACATTTATGAGGCGTGATGAAAGCAGGAAACTGCTTTAAAAACAGCCCCATGACTACTTAATGGCTGAAAAGCAAAGCACTATGCCGGATTTTCATAATTCATTTTGGAATATCCTGCCTTAATCATGCTGATAAATAGCACTCTTTATTTATTGTCACTTTCACTTCTGTTTATTGAAAGAGTCGGTCTTCCGGCAGATGCAGCAATAAACTTCAGACAAGTGATAGTTAGATCCCATGCGAGGTATTTAAATTCCAATAGAGCACATCATGAACATGCTAACCTTAAACTTCTGCAGAAATTATGGTGCATCATCTTATGACAGTAATTCACATTGTAGAGTCAGAAACACGTATTGAACGATTTGAACATCTTGAATCAAATTTTAGGGAAGAGGACCTATGGTGTCCTTCATCAGAAGATTGACCTTTTCGCTACCGAAGGCAATACCCATAACAGATTCCCCAATAGAAGGAGAACCGTACCGCATTTCCGCCTCATTTTTCTGAGGGCATGTCTGGTGTGTCTGGTTAAAGGCAAAGAACCAGAAAATGGATGGAGCGGATGATAAAGGAACACCATTTTACATACTGGAAATTAAATAATACATCTGCTCTATAAGAATAAATAACAAAAAAACAGAATTGTGGACTATGCGAAAGTATTTGCAACAGAAGTTCGCTTTTACAATTGTGCAGATTTGGTAGGAAGTATGCACATGATGACGTTGTGAAGCAATCGCGATAATATACCAAATTACCATCATTTCCATCTCGGTCCTGTCTTAAGAATTTTGAGGTAACTATTATCTGATGTATCGCTGAGCCATTTTCCACAATGGAAATAAGGCCAGATCGTAGCTCCTTCTGATTTAGTAGCTTCTTCTGATCTTCTTCTTCATTTAGTAGCTTCCGCACTATGCCTATGTAGGGCATCATCCTCTTCCATAATTTTATGTTCCCAACAACATAATCACCAACTAATGGACTGTTGTGAGAGATACACGCCGTCGATGAAGCTACTACAGAAGATAGAAAGTTGACTGCCGTCAACTACTTTGAAAATGAAGTAGGCCTATCTGTAAAATTTGCTAAATCTGATTCCCTGGGAAAACCCTGGACTAAAAGTGACAGCCAATCGTATCATCAAGCAGCTTCAGATTTCAAATCAGGGGTAACTTTCACATTGTAGTAATGTAATGGGTTCCTACGAATGATAAATTCTGTGGCATGGTGCTCTTATAATTCGTAGTAACCCATGAACGTTGTTAAAATGTAAGAATGTAGCATTAGCATGTAGTATTATGCTAGTTAATACAATAAGATTAACTTAGTCTCTATGCAACCTTATTGAAGTTGATTTCTTTTTATTTAAAGCTCTTCTAATAAATACGATGGATAGTTAAATATATAGGAACTTTGTACATACAAAAGCTACAAAGTCTAAATGTTATCTAAAGGACAGAACGACTTACCACATTGTAGTAGGCCTACGACCATCACAGTAACGGTCGTACTACACCTTCAAAAGTGTATAAGGAGTGCCATGAAAAGTTATATTGTATGAATATCTAGAAGCATCTTTTTCCGACTGCTAAATAGAGATAAGTAAGCGTATATTTTTGAAGGAATGAAAATCAATTACAAACAGAAAAAAGTGACCTTGAAACAAATCGTATCAATTCACCGATAGACCTACTACATGACGCAGGCCAACACATCAACATAATGCACTCATATATTAGGAAAATTGAGAAAAGTGCTTAATCATGAAAGGAAAAATGAACGAGCATACTTTTCGGTGCGTACAAGTGGATAGGCATAACGATGGGACAATTCAAACTTTCTTGGTAGCATGTCATGAAGCAAGTGCTGCGAGTCCATTTCAATTGAAGCGAACAATTTACCAGATAGCTTTAAACGTCTTTCCTCTAGATCATAGACACATCTATCACAGCTGCTCACTCCGTTGTACATGATGCGGTGAGCTCTCTTTTCTATTTTCCGTAGCACATCGTGGTCTTTCCTGTTAAGTCCAACAAAAACAGGGGAGACGTAGTCAAATACACTGCGGATTACAGCAACGTAGATATCATGAAGCTGAGGGATCGGAACAAGATGTTTCAAGCGACGAAGAATGTGTAGACGACGACTCGCCTTCATGCGCAAATAGTTCACGTGACTATCCATGTCAATTTGTCATTGAGACGAACACCAAGACATTTAGTTTCTCTTACAACATTAACAGAAAGGGGCTCCTCAAAAGTGATAGGATGCCGAGTTAAAAACATGACATTTGATTTGTTAGTATTCGAGGTTAACATGTTTCGAGAACACCATCTATTGACATTCGCAATCTCATTCTCAACAATATCTCGAATATCCGACACATCATCATTCACCAGAGGGATCACAATACTTATGTCATCAGCATATTTGACTAAAGTGCTTTCATTATACAAACTGCACAAATCGCTTATGTAAATACAAAATAATATTGGCCCCATCACAGAACCTTGTGGGACTCCACAAGATAAACGCACAGATTTAGACAATTTACCTTCAATGCGAACAGAAGCCTGTCTACTGCCAAAATATGATCTAAACCAAGTAATCAATTCAATTGGGAAAATGAAGTTTCCACATTTTATGTAGCATGACACTATGATCTATATGGTCAAAAGCTTTTGACATGTCAAAATTGATGATTGCACAGCCAAATTTATGTCGATCATCGAACGTGTGAAGAGATGAGTCCAGTAGCTTAATAAGAGCTGTTGTAGTGGAAGCCTTTTTTCGAAAACCATGTTGTTCAACACCAAAATGAGAGTAGAACAGATTCTCATAGCGTTTTAGGACAATTCTTTCAAAAATTTTCGATAGAGCAGAAAACGTCGATATGTAGCGTAGCCTTTCAATGTCTGGGGGAGTAAAGACGCATTGTATATTACTGCCAATGGCTCAGATAGTACATCTGCCAAAAATCTGTAAATTCTCGGTGGAATAACATCAGAACTGGTTGACTTGTTCAGAGGAATCTTACTCAACATCCGGTAAACCTCAAAGTAAGTAACCTCTTTAAACCAAGCATCACTAGGACTGTCGGAAAGACACATACTAGCTTCCATCTGATTTTCAGAACCAGAGAAATGGCTAGCAACATCATTAGCAATGATATTCAAAAGATCTTCCAAGTTTCCATTTTCAGGTATCAATGATGACAAATTGCTATTGTTCTTTGACTTTGTATGGCGGGACAATAGTTTCCAAAGTCCGTTTGGCGTGGACATTATCCTTTATGACCAAATTTCTTTTGCACGAAGGATTTCCTTCCTCACTTTATCCTTCAAACTGTTATAACGAATCCAATTTTTTGAACGAAAAGCTTTTCATCTTTCATTAATTAAATGTTTTGTTAGCGGCGTCATCCATTCTTTATCTGTCGGGGTTAAGAAAACAACATTCATAAAGGGACAAACTGTTCAATCAGTAAATTCAAAACATTAATGAACAAATGGAGTTTTCATATTCACGACATCATTAGCATTGTGAAGAAGACCATTCCAGTCAATTTGACACGCATGATAATATAGTAAGTCAAGGTTAGATTGTCTGTAATCATATAACTTGTGACATTTCACACAAACCATCGCTGGCAGATTTCTTTACAGGTGGAAAACAGGTCAACATTAGATGGTCAGACGAACCAATTGGAGCATCATAGACCACATCGCTTTTTTCGTAGGAAAGAGAAAGATCTTTGGAAATTAACACATGATCAAGGATGGCATTCTGCCTCGTGGATTGAACAATAATGTCTACAAGATTTAAATCAAAACATAATGCCTCGACTTTAAAAGAGTTGTAGTCACCTGCTAAGATAGATGAAAATTTGGCTTTTTAGATAAAAAGTCATCAGAAATGTTCAGAAGACAACTATGAATGTTTAGCAGTTTTTTCAGAACATATACTAGGAGTATGTATAGGCAAATAAGCAGAATTTGTAAAGAGCTCAGCTCAATCACTAAATATTCAATGCAATCAGGAAAAACATAATTAGAAGAAATATTCATAAACGGTAAACCGGATCGCACATAAGCAATAACTCCGCCACCTCTGTGATGACGGCGATCAGCACGGGAGCTGACATAACCTGGGATATCAATGAGAACTGAATCAACCATGTTACTCAGCCAGGTCTCGGTTACACAAAGAATATCAGGAGCTTTTAGAGAGACAGCAATTGTGAGTTCATCGATCTTTGGCAAAAGAGAACGAGCGTTGAACAAAGTAATAGATGGAGCAACAATGTTTGAATATTTTTGAGAATTTAAAAGCGTCGCTGAACATCCTCCTTCAGCTCTCGTCTGGTGCGTAGTTCCCTTCTCAATACAGCATTCTGCTGCCGCTGCTTGAAAGTTAAATCAGGATTAATGTATACCTGTTTGTAATCAGGATGATTTCTTAGGTCACGAGCTTTGCGCAAGATTTCATCTTTCATCCGGCGATGAACAGGCAACTCTCAGCACGCGTGATCTTCCAGTTAAAATTTTGCCACCGCGCTTTAGTAGTCAATACATGCAGACCAGTAGACGTCATTTCAATATTTAATTTGTTCAATATCGTTTTCACACTTTCTCTATCATGCATGGAACGCTCTATCAATGAACCAGAATCAAGTTCTGGAACACCAGAAATGACAACATTAGTTCTGCGCTCAATGCGCTGCATAATTTCATTGAGAATTTGCTCATCATAAGAGCCATCAGGGGAATCTCTACTGCTATCTTGTTTTGTTTTCAGTGTAACCAACTCCGATTGCAATTGATCACATTTCATCTTGAGTTCTTTCTCTCGTTTCAACAATAATAATAATAATAAAGACTTTATTTTAACAAGGCTTTATAATAACAAGAAAAATACATTCTCATTCAGATCTTTAATGTAGGCTTTCAGCTTTGAGTCCAATATATCTTCGATATCCTTGCGAGTAACAGAGGAGGGTGTTTCTGATGGGCTGTCAATTGTATTCATTGCATCTTTCAATGCCGCAAACAGTTGTCCTTTATTTAGTTTCTCCAACTGACTTTGGGACAATCTGCGCACCTCCTCAAAAGGAGTAGACATGTTGAATAAAAGAAATGCAAAATAAAGGATCTGACAAAGCACAAATATGACTGTCGCAAAAGGACTCGAACCCGGAACCAAGGCTTCTTGACCAAAGACGCAAACACATGAACCACGTGTTCAAGTAGCTAGAATGCTTCGCTGCTGCCAATGACTTTATCAGAGTATGAAAATTCCATGCGTTGTAAGTTCTAGTATTGATTTTGCGACATGCAGACCAGCAGCCACAGCGAAGACAAGAATGAAGAATGTAGTTGGGCGTAGTTGTCTAAGAGCGTGGAATCGGGAAGATGCTTTGGATTTGATCTTGTTGATGTAGGGAGCAAAGCTGAGATTTTGGTCAAAACTCACACCCAGAATCTGAAAGTTATTCACAACAGTTATGTCGCTCGGAATATCAACCGAAAAATTGCGACCGCAAAACATAATCCTTGTTTTCCTTCTATTCAAGCATAGATCCTTAGAAGCACACCATCTGTCCGCATTGTCGATTTCCATTAGTACGGGATTCGTGGGTGAAGTATCGTCGGACAACAAAACTGCAAGATAAATGTCATCGGCATATTTTACAACATGCGTACTTTCATAATACGGCGAAAAATCATTTGTATACATGCAGAATAGATAAGGACCTAAAGTCGATCCCTGAATCACACCGGATAGTATACTGTATGCCTCACTGTATTCTCCATCGACACGAACGAAGTTATGGCGATTCATCAGGTAGCTTTCCAACCATGAAACGAAACCGTGTGGTAGACCATCCAATATTAATTTCTTTATAAGGGAGTTGTGGGAAATGCAGTCAAAGGCCTTGAGATATCGATGCTTATCAAGGCAATACCTTGAACTTCGGGGTCGTTCGATTTTGCTTGACACAAATTCATGCAGTGATATGATGGCGGTCACAGTAGAGTGAAGGCACCAGGGCGAAAACCATGCTGATGTTTATCGTAGTTTGTATAAATACATCTCGTAAGTTGTTGTAAATGCACTTCTCCATGATCTTACTCAGTGTAGGTAGAATAGAGATAGGTCTCAAGTTACCAATATTAGCAGGACTTGATTTGGGTATTGGAATGGTGACACCGACTTTGAGGCAAGATGGAAAACAGTGTGATTTAATAGAGTTCTTGATAATGGAGCAAACATAAACGGAAAGGAGATCGGCTAATTCACGGTATACCGAATTGGGAACATTGTCCAGAGATTTTGAAACCCCAGGCTTTAAGAATGTCAAAATCCCATGGATCATTAACAACCATGATCCGAGATGGTGCGAGCTCTTCATAATCTCTAGAAACAGGTTTGTTCACTTGATTTGAGAGGAATGAGTCCCGAATGGTGGAGATAATAAGATGCTTATCGCCACAATGTGATAATTGTTCGACCAGACCAGTATTGCGAGAAGAGAATTTCATGAGTTCACCAGAAATTTTCCAAATACTTTTGCTGGATCGTTTTAGCTTGTCTGCCCAAATGCGTTTTGCACGTAAGATTTCATCTTTGGCTTTTTCTTTTAGCTTGTTGTAGACCGACCAATTACGATTACGGTAAGCTTGCCATTTAGAATTAATAATGCTCTTTGTAATTGGAGTCATCCACTTTTTGTCTGTCGTAGATAGATAAACATACGATAGAGGCCATAAGTATCCACTAATTTGTGTAGACAGCCAAGAAATAAAGAACATTGCTCATCAACATTGGTAGTACTGAGTATCGACTGACCTTCAGTAGTTGAGAACCATTTAAAAGCTTCTCGAAGTTTTAGTATGGATGAAGGACGAAAGTCATATACTGGCACAAGACGGGGACTGGGATTAGAGTTCTGTAGAGGATCAGAAGCTGGAGACAAGCATAATATCTGATGATCGGAGTTGCCAAGAGGCGAATTGTAACACACATTTTCAGCAAGGTAGATGTCAGGCAAAAAATCTGACACAAGGATAAAGTCTAATACGCTGTTACCGCGAGTAGGTTTGCTAACAATATTTGAAAGTTGAAGTTCTGTGCAAAGATAGCTGGTATCTAAGTTATTAAGATCACCTAAGATCATAACATGGAAGTCATGAAATTGAATCATAAAATTGTCAATGATGTTCACAAAGAAAAGCAAAACTTCGGTATGAGTACACGCATTGAGATTCGGTGGTACGTATGCAGTCAGAACAAAAAGTTTAATGGATTTTATGACAATAGCACATACTTCAATACCAATACCTGAGGGTATAGCAACAGGAAGAACAATTCCTCAAAATTAAGGTATTTCTAACATAAACCATGCAGCCACCACCTCTTCGGGAGAGGCGGTCGCATCGAGCGAGGCGAAATGATCAATATCAACATAAAAGCTTGTAACCGAGTCATTTAGCCACGTTTCGGAAACACATACAATATCGGGCAGCTTCATAGAAACAATAATGAATACGCAATCGTCGATTTTTCTTTAGAAGGGATTGAGCATTAAGCAACATGAACTTAGGGAAATACTTCATACTACTACTACAAACAGATCTTAAAATCTTGCATGAAAATTTTGAATTTCATCACGAAGCACAACTTTCCCTTTGTAAATGACGACGTCTTCCTGTTGACTCCTTCTATGCCTTAGCTGATCACGTAAATCTTTGTCAATCATCTGCTGCCGACGCGTTCTGTCATGATTGATGTAAATCTTCTTATAGTTTGCATGATCACGGAGCTTTTTTCGAATTACGAAGAACAAGGCGTTTGGTATCATCGGACTTGAACTTGACCAGCGTAAGTCGAAAGCCAGACGATGGAGCCTTACCAAGTGTCGAATTTCTTCAACAGCATCAACGGAAGAACCCAGAATCTTTAGCAATGCGTCACACTTTGACCGATCGAAAGCAATTCTGTCATCTTGAGAGCCAGTAGTTTGATTCCTCTATTCCAGAAATCACAACGTTCTTCTCTATGCGAAAACGTTCAGACAATTCTTGAAATAGATCTAACGTTACGTCTTCTTTGAAATCTTGATATCCTTTAGTTCGTTCTCCACCTTCAGTAATCTGACTTTCAGTTTATTGTTCTCCTCAGCAAAGCTGTCCAATTTTAATAAAAGAGGATCAATTGTTTCTTTTAGTTTCGTTTCGAGTAGATCCGAAAATGCACCAATGTCAATTCCACTGTCAGAGGGACGTGAAGATGAACGTAACTGCATTAAAGCTTGCATAAGATCACTCTTAGTTATAGAACTCTTTCTTGCAATCAATTCTTCATCCGTCAAAGATAAAATATCCTTGGTTGAGGACATTATGAATCAAGGCTGGATAATGATCCAAAAAATGCGAAAGAAAAAAAAGTTTTCACTTATGGGCTTCGAACCAATCACCTTCCAATGAAATTGCCGACTTGTACTCAATGCGCCAGACCGGACAATAACCAAATCAGGTGGCAGATCGAACTGACGTGCTATGTCCAGTATCAGGAGCGAATTATTAGATCTCACAACTGCACACAAGAAGTAAATGAGGCACTGATCACTAATCACAGAGGGAATATTCTCCAACAGCGGCGAAGATCGGCGATAATTCCACGTAAATCACACACGATGATGCAGACGATGGCGAGAGGCAGCTTTCCATATAAAGAATTTCCAAAATGGCCGAAATAGTGACACAATATCTCAGAAATCGATGATCACGCGAGAGCGCCAAGATCGCACGTTCACCTTTCACGACGTTCACCTTTGTACAAACAGACGCTTGCACTTTCTTGAATAAAAATTCTTAATTCAATTTTTTTTGGTAGCGGTCGTACTTTACAATCAACCTGAAGATAACCATGGGTATAGTTTGAAATATATCGAAAGATAAAGAAATTGAAGTTATTGCACACCTACCACCAGAAACTTGGCTTTCCTGATTTTTTTTCAAATATGACATATCGAGCCAAGGGATATTTTCACAACCTTGAAAGTGATCAGATAATGTAAGCCAAAACAATATATGCATATCGATAATTGCTGCTGTGTGCTAGCTGCGGTTAGTTGCGCATTTCAAAACCTATTAAACGTCATGTTGAATATTCTAATCTTATCAGTTACCATTGGAAATAGGCCTATCGGCTTCATAATTATCACAGTCATTGACTCTCAATCCCTTGAGCATTGATTAATGAAGGATGCAGCATTTTTAGCTATGACCTGTCTCATAACAACATAGATAATGGATATAGCTTGCAGTTTTAATTCAACCTGAATGGATGTATGTGCATTTGCATTTTCATTGGCTGCGGCATGATCAGTTCCCCACTATTTCTTCTTTCATCTCTCAGACAGGATAACTGATTTTTGACTAGGGTAATACCAGAAGAGCCACTTGACACTTACACCCGATTTGTTTGGAGGATTATTGTCATTCCTTCATGAATCGTTGCTAAATTTCATCTGGGGGAAAAGATCCAACACTGCAGCGACTGATCAAATCTTTTGGGCATCAAAGTGGAAAGTTGTGGTTGCTAGCCTTTTCTCGATGATTCAGCTAAGAATCATGAGTCCAATTGAAGCCATGGCTTTCAGAAATTAGGAAATGTCATTTTGTTGCCATAGAGCACTCAGTATACTTGCACACAACCTTTGTCGTGATGGTATGGTGTATCAAGATTTGCATATTGGGAATTTCGATGTGGGACAATTCCCTAGTCATGTTCTGGTTGATGACGTAGTTAATAATCCATTTGTTTCCAGTCTTATTCATGCGTGACATTGCGGCCTGCATCTTTCGCTATAACTTCGTTAGTGATGCTTAAACACAAATTAAGGCCTCTCCCACTCGTAAAGGTCTCACTCGTGCAGATTTCGAGGGATCTATTGAAAACCTAAAATCGGTAAATTTTGTTGAGAAAACCCCAAAAAATCTTGTTTTATGGCCTATGAGGCTTGCATATAACTAAGTACAGAAACACCATGACACTCTAAATATCAAATTAAGGTGCAGCGTTGCCACCGCCTCGCGGTTCGGCGCGGATGAAAGGTTTGAGCTGCGCGTGCGCGGAACCTGTGTGGATGAGCCTGAATCTGCGCGGAAGAAGGTCTCAGAAAATATTCTTTTATTTGGTGTTATAAATTTAGATGAGATACGTTTTTTGAAGTACCGGTAGCTCATTTCTTGTAAATATACAATTAAACATTTTTTCTACTACAGAAAACTACTACTTTGACTTTATCTAGCGTGATTCAACTATTAGGCCATCGATAAATATGTAGGTAGGAAAGTGACTTTGATATCGATTGGCATGGTCTGTTAAGTTTGAAGTAACGTGCTTTCATTTACTCGCACTTACGATAGTAATACAGTAGAATTCGCATATATCGGCGCCTCAAGGGACAGACGAAAACCGCCGATATGTGCGAACTCCCTGAATTTTGAAGTTTTGTGAAATCTACACGAGCTCTGAGATCATGCCATGCATCATACAATGTATATACGTGTATTGACTCATGAATTATTGCGTTGTTATACTTAAATACATGTACATATTGACTTATTGTCCAACATGTACAGTACATGTACATGTAATTGTGTCTATGTAATCAATAGATATCTAAAAATTGTGCCTTTCTGAACTGATGCTTGCAACGTAAGTATCACAAACTGGATATCACTATGTTTGTCAAAAACTGAGTATGCTTTTTGAATCAAGAAGATTGAAGCTTCTTCATGCCAACATGCTTACCTGCTATATGAAGCACAAAACAAAGAAGAGTATGCATAAATCAAGACGCTGCTAAGAGTCACGTGCAGGCGAAGCCAGCCAATCTAAGTCAATCAAGACGCTGCTAAGAGTCACGTGCAGGCGAAACCATAGAGATGGATGGGGTGGCGAGCCGCTTTCTGTCTAGAGAGAGGACAGGCATCGAACTCAACAATGTTTTCGACGGTAGCTTGCGCTCCTTTGATGACGCAACAGTCACTAAGTCAGGTCTGACAATAGCATCGTAGGTGAAGGCGTTAACAATGCAATCATCACGTCGAATGAAAGACTAATTATGTGAGAATTATCAGTGAGATACAGTGGCAAGCCTACTTATCTTTCCTCGGCTGCTAGATTCTACAATTTTGATCAAACCCCCAAACATGATCGAGATGAATTGTAGAAGATCTAAATTTTCACATGCCACTAGAATAGTTAGAATCGGATAGTCCTAACAGAATCTTCAGCCATCCGCGTCCACATATACTGTCATTCTAGTGACTCCTCTAGGCAAAACACATCGCTTGAGGATTTCCAGGAAATCCGCCGTTATAAACGAATATTTTTCTGTCAGAGACAGCGAAAATGCCCCGATATAGCCGAAGCCGATATAAGCGAACTCGATTATATGGAAAAGATAGGAAATTCTGCCGGGACAAAAAGAAACCGCCGATATAGCCGAAGCCGATATATGCGAATTCTACTGTAATAGCAACTTAGTTTAAACTCAAAACACGTTAGCGCCGAACCTGTTATCGAGCTAAGATGGTTATTCGTATCAATGAACTAAAAAACAATTAGATCAATATATTTCTGATTGGCTCACGTGCGAGGAAGCATGGTATTAACCAATTTCGCTTTAGGGACGAAGCCTTCAAATTTTTTGAATAGAGAAGTTGTTTTTCTTGTGAAGTAATCAAAGCAGAAGTATAGTTATTTTGCTTCAACAACATTTAATTATCGTAATCCACACCAATATTTTTTTAAGTGCGAGCTGCACTTAATAATTGCTCAACCGAAAATCGATTTGATATTTTCAAGTAGCCGTGATTGATTTTTTTCATTTTCGTGTTATTGTTGTTTACTGTTACAGTATGTCTGTTATGACGTCTTATGTGACTGTTGACATTTAATATCAGTTCCTATGCCTTAATCAGCGCATAGAGTTTCACAATTATAGACGTTTTAATATTCATAGCTTATCATAGTATTGAGATCTTAGTTGAGACATGAATATTCTAAAGCATGTAAACTCAATCTTACATATATGAACGATTTACTTACTGTCCTTTTTATAATACGATGATACTATCTGTTAAAGTTGTTGCTGCTGAGAGAAATTTTTTTCTTATTTCTATAACATGTACTTTTAGCAGTTTTAACATTTGATTTACATGCAGTTTGATCAGTGTATTAAAATCAAATCTTTACCAAGAAATAAAAATCGGAAGTGTCATTGAAATCGCTTCTGAATCGCTATTGATTTTACCACGTTCTAGAATACTGGATATTCATAAAATCTTGACCAGTCTAGAAACCAGTTTCTAGCAACAGAAAATTTCCTTTCGAAAACATTCATTTTTCATGAAGCAAATTACCAATCCGCTGCTTAGTGGATAGTTTCGAGGAACAATGAATATGTTCCCAAAAGTAAGTGCTCACAGATACAATTACCCAGCATATACTATAGGCGTGAGTTTAGACCTTCATTTTTACTACCCCTGCTTCGATACACTGCCTGCCCGTATGGGATCTCGAGGCCTGGTGGCAACGCTGAGGTGGCAAAAAGTGAATAAAAAAATAAAGTGATGAAAAAGGTATAATAACCAGGTCAATACATAAGTAAGAACAAATAACTAGAACTCATAGGGCGAACCGGTGATGTTGATATTGCCAAAATTCATTCCTTTCATATACGAAAAGGATCTGTGCCAGATTCGGAAAGCCCCCGATTACAGTCGGATCTAGAAAAGGGCAAAATCCGACTGGATTCGAAATGCAGTATACCTTATAGAAATAAAGACACAATAATAACAAAGCATTGTTCTGGTGATGTTGATACTTCTATGGAGTCTTTTCAGCAACATCTTGCCAGCCTGTTTGACTTCTATTTTCCTGAGAGAATCGTGCGTTTTCGGCGTTCTGAACCACCATGGATGAGAGGCTCACTAAAAGTCTCGATAAATGAACGGGACAGAGCATTTTTTAAAAAGGAAATGGGGAAATTTAAGCGATTGCGTGAGGAAGTAATCAGTCACAACAGGTATTTGAAGTCGACGTATTTAAGTGAATCTATTAATTCTAGGCTGTTAAAACAATTAGCAAGTGTAAGAAATTAATGACCATACATCTATCTCAGTTGATGACAACAATTCCTATTTTGCCTCCAATGTTCAAGATTCTTCAAACGTACGTGAACTTTATGATTCAATCCGATGCCTCCCGAGTGAAAAGTTGGAGATCACTGAATTTGATGTACTTGCTGTGTTACAAAAGTCAAAGCGCAAATCAAGTGGTCCAGATAATTATTGGGTGTTTCGAGATGGTGCTTTCGCTCTGTCTCCTATCATTACTTACTGTATAATAAAAGCCTTATCGACGGACATGTACCAGCTTGTCTTAAGCAAGCGAATGTTTCTCCTGTTCCGAAGTGCCCTAATCCAGTTGCAGTATCTGACTACCGACCCATTTCGTTATTGCCGCAGTTGTCGAAAATTTTTGAAAAAAATTGTATTCCGTAAATGGTTGCTGCCTTATATTCGTCGTCAACAACAGAAACAGCAATTTGCATATATTTCTGCTCCCGGAAGTGGTACCGCATCCGCATTAACCTATACTTATTTGCATATCTTGAAGCATCTCGATTGTCAATCAGGAGTTGTTCGAATGGTGGCAATTGATCTATCTAAAGCATTTGACAGACTGACCCTTAATCCATCATTAGTACTTGTGTTCATTTCTTTATCCCGAAGGAGTTAGTTATGTGGATATTATGCAGCTATCTATCCAAACGTAAGCAACGTGTATATGTCAATGATAGTTTCTCTATGTGGAATGATGTGACTAGCGGCGTGCCCCAAGGCAGCGCCATGGGCCCATTATTATTTTTCTTAGTAATGTATTCCCTACAACCGGTCTTTAACAATTCTATCTTCGTAAAATATGCAGACGACTTGACCATACTGCATTTCATACGGCATCAAAATGAAGACAATCTTCAAAGTGAAATGCGCAATGTTCTGTGTTGGATTGATAATTGCTGCCTTAGTGTGAACGCGCAAAAGTGTAAATCAATGGATATTATTACAAAAAAGAATATTAAAATGACCCTGTTTTGCTTTCGGACAATTCTTCGATGGTTAAAACATCTACAGTAAACATTCTTGGCTTTTTTTCATCAGATCTGAAGTGGAATTCTAATATCCTCAATTTGTTGAGGAAGGCCTCAAAGCGTATTTATATTTTACTTCATTTTAAACGTTCTGGTTGTCCAGCTGAGACCATTTTCAGTATTTACTGCGCTTTAGTTAGACCTGTGCTTCTGTATGGTTATCCAGCATGGTGTAACACCCCGGACTATCTGAAGCGTTAACTGTTTAGTGTTGAGAAAACGGCCTTGCGCATCATTGGTGAAGAGCTTAGTGACCATCTTTCTCTCTTCACCATGGGAGACAATATCTGCCTGAAGCTGTTTAAAAATGTGGAGTCTCAACGTGACCATCCTCTTCGATGTTTGTTTGATGAAAAAATGTGGGAAAAACAAGAAGTTTATCTTTGTTGAGGAGACCAAAAACTAAGACTGGGCGATTTTTGCATTCGTTTATAAAGTATTGCCCTTCATAATTTTCTCGTGTCTTATATTAACATATTTGTATATTAACCTTTTTGTTTTGTAATGTGTTCACCGCGTTTCGTGAAACAGTAAAGAGAATCTTATCTTCTCTTATCTAAAGCATGTATATGTAAGTAGTCGTCGAATGTAGTCTTTGTTTCATTACAGATTCGAGGCGGTGAACCAACATGCAAACGTCTCATGATAGCAATGGCCAAAACGCACCGTCTTCAATAACTGGGAATGGTGGTGGCGGGAACAAGCTTCATGGGAACGATCTCAGTGGTGGAGGACATGAGACAATGGTATCTCCAGTGGCCAGCGCAGCAGCTGTTGGTGGCTTGAGCGGTGTCTCCTCTGCATCTGTGATGGGTGCTCCTGGTGCGACCTCTTATGGTGCTCAACTGGGAACAGCCACGCAGATGCTGAGTGGCGGAGATAATTATTCCGGTTATCAGGTTAGTTCAGATAACAGCAAAGGTGATATGTCTGTTTGTGTTGATGTACGGCGACACATGCAATAAGAGACATCACTCAATTGTCTAAATATTTTGTTTTTTAAATTGATTTATTTTTATTGAGAAGTCATGTTAAATTTCTAAATGAAAGTGAAATAATGGTTTCTGATGTTATACTAAGATTATAAATTATGTGAATCTAAGTGAAATTACACATAGCTGCATGTCACGTGGTGCTTTTCAGCTCAATTGTGTGTCAAGATCAGTAGGGAGGTCGGTGTAACGTTGAGGTTATTCTAACGTCATAAAAGGAATCATTGTCTCTTGTACAGTAGCTTCTTGCTTGCCACTCATCAATATTTTAGGATGCAATGTGCTCCCCATGGTTTTCAGATCAGTTATCGGATTGGCGTATTTCAAATCATTTGACAGCGCAATTCAGTTATGACAGCGCAATTCATTGCATTATCAATTGACTTATTCGTTTTAACTTAAGCGACTGGTTTAACAACTAAATCATCTTGTGGTTAGTCTTCATTTGATTACTGAATGGTCTCGGCTGAATTATGATGCGTGTACACTCGATTTACCTCAAGTGTTCCCCTTACTACCACATTTTCAAATTCACAAACTGACAAGGCCTCACATTAATCATTCTAGCAGACAACCGTGCTCACCTTGGCCGGGCTCGATCCAGTTTTGGCCTCCCGGATGATCGGGTATCACGGGTGGCACGTCAGTCCGTTGCTTCCCCATATCTCGATCGGAGGCCATGTCCTCGGTAAGCGATCTGACCTTCATCCCACTCTTTACCACAGTCCTGTCGTAATACATGCTTTCATCGAAAGTTGTAGTATCATAAGAGCGCAACTTTAGAGCGTTTTTACAATTTTGGTTGTGCATTTAAAGGCAAATGCAGTTAGAAATTGCTTCTATTATTTATGGAAGCCATGAAATGAAGTATTTTTAGCTTGACCCCACGCTCACCCTATTGTCTGAGGTCATGCAAACAACATATTCAGTAGCATGAGTTGGGTTTCACGGTAGGTGAGGCTTTGTGATGCTCATGTAATATGCAACGATTAGATAAGTGTCATCCGAATTACCCTGCTTTACCATAATTGCTGTTATTCTAAACTCGGGTCAATACCGGTATTATAGAATATCTATGTTTTGACTCCATCAAAAGTAATACTTTGATAACTGCAGTGAGATTAGTGTTCGTGCACCATATTATCTGATGATTAATCTTCATGAAATAAAATGATGCGATATGTAAAAATAAAATAATTGTAATCAGATAGTACTGTTACATTCAATTTATTGCTTTTATTTTTATTTCAATTTATTACCTTCGTGTATCACATGTGGGAAGAGGTATGTAGCTTTTTGTATCGCGTTCACTGTTGGTTCAATGATTTTCCACTGTTAGATGAACATTTTTAAATCAATGGTGATTCGGAAAGTCGTTCAGAATTCAAAAAATCTGAAAACAGAAGACAGAATTTTGTGTTAGGCTTCATCCTCGTTGAAACCTAATCTAGACTACATCTTTAATAATTACAAATGATGAAACTAAGTTTGGATTTTGTAGTCGTGGTTTATCACATAGTCCTCCTCGTGTTCACGGGTTAAGCGGTTGTGTTAGATTTTGACTTCTCATGCAATCATTTTTTATCGAAGAATATCAGTTGATAGCAAGAGTATCAATTTGTTGTACGAGTTTGCTATACCAACACAATGTCGATGAATGCGATAACCTCTCGCACTTGCATTGTGTGCTTGATGGCCAGTTTCAATCTCAGTAATTTGATGACGTGAATCGCTTGTCCGTTTTATGATCATTTCAATGGTGTGTGAATTACAGAGTTTGCATGTTTGCGTATTGGAATGAACATCAGTTAGCGATTCTAACTAAATTTCTTATCAATAGCGGCGTTTTCCTGTTTATTGGAAGCAGAGTCTAGCAGTTCAAGCTGTAACCTATTCATATTGTCGAAGCATTTAAAAATCCACTGATGGTTATGAGTCATGGCATCTTCATTATAAAGAATGCAATATTTATAATATTGCTTGATAATTGATTGTAACGGTCTCTTGATTTGTGCATTTTTGTAAAAATTTATTTAGTTTTCTTTTCTCGATAACCCTTCGATAAAATTATGCTGTTAACCACACATTAGTGCACAAAAGGATTTTCCATATTTTGTTCCGTTATATGAGGTCTAATTCGTTCGTTTTGTCACGTGGTGTGACAGTTGCGATTCATGTTTGTGCTAAATCATTTGAGTCACTGCGCATGATCACTGACATGTAGAGGTCACGAGAGTACTCGCGCATAATATGTCTTACATGTCTTTTAATTTTAATTCTCAATCAATGAAATGTATTTGCTTATTGTCAAGACATATTACATAATAATCTGTAGTAAGACAGAAACTGTTGCATCAGAAATGTGTTCGAACATCATGACATTTTCTCTATGAATCTGTGATCTAACGGTTCATGGTAGTCTATACGCATCATGGTCAGCAAACCTGCCGTTGATGTTGACCCTCACTACAATCAGTGCATCAACGATGTGTGATGTCCTATAAATCATGATAATTGAATTAAGATTGAGAAAAGGGCGAACTTCTTTTCTGCAGCATTATTTTACCTGATCCTGACTGGATCGATTCACATGTACAATGTTTTGTAAGAAAAATTTCGTCGAGGATTCATTGGATTAGTGACAGACTAATTTTTAACTGTCAACTTTTGTTCTAAAGAGTTAAATCTACTTTAATTTTCTTGCGACTCTATATAAAATGCGCAGTGATATCATCTTTTTTTATGAGTTAGAGATCCATTTGTGACAAATGCCTCGATTGTCACTCACGTGGACAAGCCACCAAAGATATTTTTTAGTTAATTTTGAAATGGAACATGTGATCAGCAGGTTCATCAGTTAGAATATATTCATAACTGATCAGCATCAAGCTAGATAAATGGGTACAAATTTAAGTCAGTTGTGAGATTTTAAATACCTACCTCAGAGCACAAGCGCTCATATCTGACTATATTCATACGTCGATCTGAGAGAAGAATCTGTGAATTTGTTGTTTATTTCGTCTGTTTCGATTGTTAATTGTGACGTTGCTGAAACGCGAATAGATGCAGCGCTAGATATTCACTGCGTCTATCTCGATTTAGATGTTTAAGGTTCACTTAGCAATCATTAATCCACTATCCGCAATGTCCTCATTTTGCGCGCTGTCATCGTTAATTTATGAATGATATTGCTCTTAGAAATGCAGAAATTGTCACACTTTTTCTCTTTAGGTGGAATTCTGATTTCGTTTTTCATGCGAATGAAAAGTATGAAAAAATTATCGATTTGGTTTGTTAGTACAGAGAGCATGCTGTTTTCGTAATATGTTGCATCAACATAAAAGATAGATGGGCCCATGGGCTCTGTCTTGCTTTGGGAGTCCTTTTATAATCCACTGATGAATTTTTCTGTAAATTGCGATGAAAATTTTCCGTGGAGGCCCCTTGCAATTATGAATTTCCTCCGGGGCCCTCGTTGAGATGAATTCTCATCCCTGTAGATAAATATATAAGATAAGATAATAATCTTTATTGCCTCACAAGTGTACAACATTCGGTGAGCGCATGACAAAAATTCACAAGGAAGATTACTCGAAAAAATACAAGAAAAAATGCCCTTTCATTTTTTGCTGAATGAAATGCAAGAAAAAATGCAAAGTACAGTGACGAAGTATTACAGAAGATCAACATAATAATCACATATGTCAAACATAAAGTGCTACCTAAAGTAAGTCTTATACTCAGTTTGTGAGAACCGTGAAGTAAGATATATCAGTGTACTAGGAATATCTTGAATCCGACAAATCTAAGTTTAGGGTAAATAAATGAAAGTAATGTGACAAGTAAGCGACTTGAAAATGCAACCTTCGCGCGCTTTCACATTTTGGATGGAAATGGTTTGATGTGACCATCCGCGATTCAGCAATTATCTCGAATTGTAATTCGTATATTTTTGCGCTTGTGTTGTTGTTTTGTTATTACTCATTTTCAAACATAAATGAACGTTTTGTCAGCGTTTGAAACATCATTTGATCATCATGCGCTGTAGTTGTGCAGCATGCAGTCCTTGAACTGTATGTTGCCAAACCAACATAGCGGTAGAATGAGGGTCGAAATTTGCCGATTATAAGTTATTTGTTTGTATGAATTTGATCTTGAAAATTTAGTTGTTTGTCTTTGATAGAGACAACCCTAATTTGAAGACTATATATTAGAACGTGATCTGTGTCACTGGTGTGGTCGAGTCTTGAATATTGTAAGTCTGTTGACTTTCACGATCCAGGTCAACACAACAATTGACACTGCCTTCAATCATAGTTTCAGAAATGGAGTCGTTTTTCCCATTACATTATCCAGTTGACCTACTCTTGCAACACCCTTCTAATAATCGAACTGTATCATATTTTTCATCATGGTTATCATGGTCAGGAATGGCGTCTTTATCACTTTTTTCCTACTAACATCTTCTCATTTTTTAGAACATGTTCGCCCCGGACTACCTACCCTTCGGTATGTATGGTTATTATGGTAATCATAGCCAAGGATTGGGCGATGCTTCGACTGCCCCGGCTGCAGGACCACAGAGTTCGTTGTGGTCGGGCGCTGGGACCGGTGCTGGGAATACTACCCAGAATGACCTCTCGCTCTCCTTCCTCAATTTTCACACGGCGCCCGGCGGTGCGCCGAGTTATCCCGACTATTATTACTCCTTCAACGCCGCTCAGCAGCATTACAACACATGGGGACAACCAACAGCTTCGTCTGCTGCGCCGCTCGACTATACGGATCTATCTGCCGGTTGGGGACAAGCGCTGGGCGCACCAACGCCCAATTCGGCACCGCATGAACCGAATTATACGACTGGCGGCACTGGTGGTGCAACCAACGGCTCTGCGCTGCTCAAAGAGTTCTCCGCTGCTAACGTGTCCGTTTCTCAACAACAGCAGCAGAATAACAGCAACATGTTCGTGAATGGTGGAGGCCTCGCCGACTTCTCTGTGCCGACGTCCGTGAGAGAGCCGCCAACTGTGACCTCGTCAGAAATGTGTGGTGCGCTTGAACAGAGTTTCTCCCAGTTCGGTCTGGGTGGCCATTCTCCTTCGGGACTCATCCCCTCTCCACCACAGGTGCAACAGCAACCACCACCACCTCAATCGAACATTCGCAGTGATGAAAGCCATTTTCCGGGTCTGGGGGCATCTGTGCCTGCTTCTGTGGCACAGCAGTCTCTAGCTCAGCAACCCATCTCCGCTGTGTCCACAGTGCCCTCCGGCGGTGGAGGCGGCGGAGGAGGCAAAAAGACTTGGGCTAGCATTGCTAGTCAACCAGCGAAAGGTTCGGCGGCAACTCTTGGTGTGATCCCTGGCCCAGGGAACCGTAAAATGCCCGGCCCAGGTCTTGGGCCGCCCAAACCCCCAGGGAGAGGTACGCCGACTGTGTTGCGCCCTAACATGCCATGGGAATCGACGGGTGGGGGCGGTCACGGCAATGGTAAATCGGGTGGTTCCAGAGGACGCACTATGACGACGCAATCTCCATCGACCCAGGCGCCAGGTGTGCTATTCACTAATGAGGAACTCGCGAGCAAAAATTTCAATCCTCGAACCTTCGATTTAAATCCCAAGACTGCAAAATTCTTCGTTATCAAATCGTATTCTGAAGACGATATCCATCGTTCAATTAAATATCAAATTTGGTGCTCGACAGAGCACGGCAACAAGAAGTTGGACGCTGCCTTCCACGAAATGGATAGTCGTGGCCCTGTTTATCTTTTCTTTTCTGTGAACGGTTCTGGTCATTTCTGCGGCGTGGCGCAGATGGCCTCTCGTGTTGACTACGATACGCGCGCCGGTGTGTGGTGTCAGGATAAATGGAAGGGTGAATTTCGTGTGAAGTGGATTTACGTGAAAGACGTACCAAATAGTCAACTACGACATATAAGGCTGGAAACCAATGAGAATAAGCCTGTGACCAACTCTCGTGACGCTACGGAAGTGCCTCTTGAAAAGGGGCGGTTAGTGCTGAAAGTGATACATATTTACAAACACACAACGAGTATCTTCGACGACTTTTCACACTACGAACGAAGAGAAGAACAAGAGGTAAGTCATTACTATCTCCCGGTTGTTTGCCCTGTAATTAATTTCCCGCCTCGTATGAGTGTAGATCTGATTTTCATAGGTGCTTCTCAGTCTATCCATCTGACTAAGTGCTGTGCCTCTTTCATAAGACAGTTATCTTCACATGCATCGCTTCGGAGTTTACGCTCTGTTCTCCAAATTAAGGAATTCTTACCACTGACATTTATGTCCATTCGCATCCCTGCCTTCAGATTTCCAATATCAGATTCCAGATTTTCATTGTTTTTCCATCTTTTTCCATGAGGCCTACTGACAAAAATTGACCACTTATCAAAGTGAAATATATACCAAAATAATCTGGAACATAATGTTTCACATGGCAAATCGTTAGTCAAAATTGAACCTGGACTTCAAAGCGAAAATTACATCTGAAAATGGGCAAACTTTTTTCAGGAATTTTTAAGATGGTCTTCATATTTTGAAATTAAAACTAGATTTTGACAAAAGTAACAGTGTTTAATGATTATATAATTTGATCATAAATGCTCAGTATTCAGTATTCATAAATGTTTCAGTATTCATCCGAGCCTTCATCATAACGTTTCTAATCCTTTTCTACTGACGGAAATCTCTAACCTCATTGATGTGAACATGTTTTTATATGTATGCCAATCAAATGAAGATTTATAATTTATGGTCAACACGTAATTGAAACTTCATGTAAATTTCAAGCACTATTTCTGAACTCAAGTTGTTGAAAATTTTGGCTCCTAGGTTAATAGCTGCAATAATGATAGTTAACGTGGTACGGCGAATATTGATGCAATTTCACGTGTTAATCAAAATTTGACTCCGTGAACGTTACCGCCACTCCGCTGATCCACACGGAAGGGAAGGTTTCACACAGACAGGTTTACTAGTTGACTGGAGGCTGTGTCTACTTTTGTTGGTCGATCATTTACTCGATCAACCTTTCACCATTAATCAAAGTATCCTTCAACATTTCTACTTTCCAATAACTTGCAATCTGTGCATTACATGATTCTATTACACAAGGAGAGAAAATGACCTAATGACTTAATTTTGTAGCACTTGCACTCGCTTATAACTTCAAATAATCTTGGAAGGGCTCCCAAACGGCTAATGAAAATTAGCTTTAGCACTTTACAGAGCTTCTTTACTTTGTATTAAATTTTAAGAAATCACCAAGCTATCCGTTGCAAATTTCATATCGTGTAGTCGTATTAGTACATCAGTGTTTCATGTAATCAATTCGCACAAGAAAATTGAACTAACAACACGTATTAATGTACATATGTTATTCAGTGTACTGACCTATTTTATCGAAGTTTTCTTTTGCCTTTTCAGAACCAAAAACGGAACAACGGCGGCCCTGCCATTGGTGCGGGATCAAATACGTTCTCTCATTAACAATAGTCGTCAGCTGTTCGTCGTCACGCCATATGAATGATCAGTATGATTAGTATTGAAGTTCATGTGGTATTAAAAGGCTTTCAAAATTGATTATCTTCACTGTATTCGATTTGAAATGATGGATAAGGTTGCTATTCCCCTTCCGTCGTCGTCCCCTTTTCCCTTTGAGACTGGTCCTCAGAGGAAACCAGTCATATTGCGATCACACTCATCCGTTGCAACCGGTCAACTCATGGTTTGGACTTCGCTGACTATTAGACGATTCTGTTCTTAATATTTTCACGTCTTACGATGGCGTGTCGATCGTAATTTCTCTCTTCTCCAACCCTTAATTAAATTGCTGTCAAGATCGTTCGGAGGGGTTTATCATTGCGTGATTATTGTTTGTATCGGTGTCCAAGAGAGAGAAAAGAGTTCATACCCGCTCACATTAAATTTGATCAAAAGATAGGAATAATGTCTTGGCTGTTGACATTGCGCCTGCTGCCTGCCTGTCCGAGTGTTGTTTTCCTTTGTATCGATTCAAATCTATAATGCGACTCCAAGTCCCATGGTATCACCGTATCTTAGCTTGCTTCATCATTAATGTTGGAATTTTAAGACCATTCGTTGGTAGAATTTAGTTATTCGGATTATGATCCAGTTATTTAAAGGATCCGAATTTATACATAGAAAATCCATTTTTGCAATATGCTTCTATCAATGGTGGGCTGTATATTTATCTGTATTGAGCTATGTCTTCAAAAGAAGATAAACCAATACAACAGCTGCTATACCATGGATTATGCACACAGATATTTTAGTAGAATTTTTTAAAGTGGATATGTATGCTTATGAGCCTCATATCTTCATAGACATTGAAATTTCATAAAACAGTGTAGTCAGATTATCAATGTATAAATCCGGATGCTTAACTATTTATGTATCGACATCGCCATTATAATTATGAGTATATGAAATGACCTTACGGTGTGTGGTCACATTTTTGATGAAAATTAAATTATTCGTTTATCTAGAATAAGATCCAGGAGGTAGTAGCATTCAAGTTTTCAGTCTGACTATTTAAAATCTTTGTTCTCGTCCTCAGTAATTGTTTCCTATATTACAATCATTGATAACACACGTGGTTCTCTTTTCATCTTTGTTTTCTTCACTCTCATCTCCCAGTGACTGTAGCCTTGGCAATATCCACTGTTTGCGTGCATTCTTTCTTTGTCTCCCTCGTCTTTACTAAGTTACATGTAGCATTCACTCATAGTATGGTCGATTATATTTCCGCCATCCATACTTTCATTCATTTCAGCATTCGTGATCTTACACACTGTTATTGTATTTCTCCTTTTTGGTGGGTTAATTAATCGAGTCGCTCCGTATTGATTATCATATTCTCAAATATATCATTTCTAAGCTGGATTGCAAGTGTGTGGGTGATAAAAATTCGACATGTACATAGTTATCATAATGATCTTCGTGGCCCATAATGAAGTAATTTTAAGCTGTTATTCATTTTAAACAGTTCCAGGACACGTAGGTTTGACTACTCATCAGTCATTCAAATTATTGTAAGATTTTGTGATAGTACTGATTGCTCAGTACTCGAAACAGATATTTGATTTTGCTTATATCAACTATCTTATTACGCTCGGATATGACGTTGTATTTTGTGGCATTGCGATAGATTTATCAAGATTAATTTTGAGACAGTTGTATTTAGTTGTGTGATGTTTTGAGTGTCAGTAAGCGATATTTTATCGCCCCATCCTCTTCCTCCCTTACCGCTACTGTCATAAGAAGTGTCACATTGATGTGATTTGTCATTTTCTGCTGTCATAATTTTTATTGGCATGTGGTAATCATGTCTACAGGAAGTCATGTTTCCTGTTAAAATTTTTTTTCACTGCCATGGAAAGGGAACCGTCATTAACCTTGCATTCTTTGTGTTTTCAGTTTATTTCCAATTCCCTTGTAACCCTCATCTACATAATTCATCATACCAATCCTGATCGTCATTTCCTCCATGTTTTCTCACAGGCGCACATAATTTTCGGGCGTAAATATTAGAAAAAAAAGAATATCATGCGAAAATAACTAACTTGGTGAAAATAAATGCACGCAAACAAGGAACTGTTGTTTTGATTATAAATTCATGGAAATTCGATAGGGCAACTGAAAAAATCCATAAGCACATCCACGGGACATAGGAGAGCTACTTTTGAAGATTGAACTTATACTGTAGGATGCCGACCGATATAACAGTACACCATAAACTAGACCGTCATATCGTTTAGACACAGTTGCCATCTAGACTTGCTGAAATTAACGTCACTGTTAGGATCAAGGGTCTCGCCGCGGGTGTGATGCTTCCAATCAGCTTGCATTCTAGTTGTTCCATACACGGAAAAGGGTAAAGTGCTGGATGCACCGCTGCGGATCTTCATTCTTCCACTCAAGAAGTTGAAGATTTTTCGTGAGGCATCTTTCGTCTGACCAATGACAAACAGGGTTGAAATATATTCAACAATTCGGGCGTTCAATTAATTATATAAAGGGAAGTCCCTCAACTTCTACAGAATTACTTGATGATGGAATGTTCATGTGAAATGCTGGCTCTTACTCGAGGTTGGCAGACCTCGCTTAGAATGAGAAACATGAGCAACAGGATTTTTTCCATTGTGATCATTCCACTGTTACCACTCCATGCCATAATTTGAGAGGACTAGTTTACAAAAATTTGAATTGTATCTTTCTATCCTCACTTCACGAAAATTGGACCTAGTAACGTGAGATTGATTGTGCATGCCGTCAGTTCAACAACTGAATTATAGACATTCCGAAATGTGATTTGCAGAGCATGCACCTGATAGTGGTTTGGCTCTTTGCAGAGTAATTTTGACAATGGGGGTGTTCATTAACTAAAATTATGCCGACAGAAAATTAAACCGATTTAATATTCTGCCGACTTAATGAACGACGGTATAACACCGAAACTGGCAGAATGTTCAGTCGGTTTCGGTATTATACCGTCGTTCATTAAGTCGGCAGAATATTCTGCCGGTAGAATATTAAATCGGTTTAATTTTCTGTCGGCAGAATTTTAGTTAATGAACACCCCCAATATCCAAGAAATCTTGCGAAGACCTTCATGTTTTCGTTGACTTTTAGAATTTGATTGTTTTAATTTCTAAATAATATTTAAAAATACTTCTTATCCAGTTGAACTATACAAAACCTTTGAAACATCGCATTGCGGACGTAAATACATCGCCAAATGTATCTGGAAACATCTGAGCAGATTTTTTGTGATTCGTGCAGATTGGACAAATCAAAATATTCGAGTCAGATGTATAAAACAGTTGACTCATGAAGAGTTCAAAAGAACAGCTGCATATATACTCCAGATGTTGAAAGTAAACATCATGATGTTCATTGATTACTTTAGATTTCTGCCCGCAGAAATTTCAGATCTTTGCCGGCAAAAATTTTGTTCACGAACGGCGGCTAGACACTAAAAACTACTGATCATTTTTTATTTCATTATGAGTATTTGAATACTTGTTAACTAACTTACCTGAAAGTTCTCTCTGTGTAATTTCAAATTTTTTTTATTTTCTGTCAACAGAATTTCAGTCAATGAATAGACTCATCATGTACATAGTAATCTAATTTAGCAAGCCTTTATTTTGTTTCAGATTATTACAATATCCAAAATCACGGCAATAGGAATCTAGATAAAATTAGTGGACAATTAGTGCAAAGATAGTGGACGATATTTACTGTAGCTCATACCTTGGCTCATGCATAATTTAAAGAAAGATGCCTGCGATTACTACAAGATATGTGGTAGTTGGATAATTCCGATCCTCTAGTTTGGAAAATTATCTGACTTCTTCATTGACAGCAAATGAGTCGTTTGCAAAAGTTAGATGTGAGCAGAGACTTGGTGGCTTTCCGTTTTTGACTATTGAATACTCTTAGGTCTTAACACACTGTGATCTTAAACAGTGTCAAGACAAACCGATGCGAAATCGAAGAACCAAAATTTTCATGATTGCCACTGTGTATTTATAGACATTGGATCACAGTTCGACACCGATGTCTATGTGATTTTGCAAGTTGTTTTTTGAATAAACAAAGATGGAGAGCATCTTCATTTGTTCATGTTCTCCTCGGAAGAAATGATCTCAGGAGGACCTTATCTCAGAAGCTATTAATTGTAGATGTCATTGATTCAAAGTTTCTAGTTGCTATCTGATGTAATTTATTCATATTGCCTCTTTGTGTCACCATCGATGTTAGAAAGCAAATTATTACATTTTTGGAGGATTTAGTTTGTTCATACAATACTTCATAATGCAATATCTTGTGCATAGACATCGCAATAACGTAATCCGATGTCTATGATCTTATGCTTCTGCGGAAGACACATGAATCTTAGGCCTAAAGCAATAGAACGATATTGTAATCACGAGATCAAGAGCAAACTTTCATGATTAATTTTTGTTGATTGAGGATTGTGGCTGATCGTATTGTCTTTATTTCAAATTCTATATGATAATCCAATAATTTTTGATATATTGTATCTTGCTCACAAATAATTTCTGTTTCGGTGCTAGTTTACTAAAACGTTTGCGATTCTTAATGGATTCTCATGTCAGCTAAACCAACTTTGTGTGATTGAAATTATGTTCTGTCTTCTTTCACGTTAATCATTGTAACTTTGTGTGTTCAGGCACATCCAAGAATCTATTGTATCTATGCAACGAGAACGACGTTTTCAACCTGCTGAAAATAATATTTACCAAAGCCCTTAAACAGCAGCTGCATAGTTTGTTCGATTATGTTGATCTTCTGTTGGAGTAGAAGCAGTGGTTGAGCTGTCTCCCCAGGGCAATTCAACTTTATGAGGACCGAGTCTGCGACGAAGCAATATGGATTTTATGCTAGCGAAGGTTCTTCCGAAAACCCGCTACTGCTCATTACACTGATCCTTACTCCTCTATGTAGATAATTTTTGTCGTCAATATTGATGCCCTTGTCAATATTGATGTAAGGTGTTTTCACTGGCAAATATTGCTAATTTTCCGAAGAAGTTAGTATCAAGCCACGTCTACACCTGCAAATTGCATTGCTACAGTGAAAACATGGCACTTAATTTTGATTCATTCAAGAAAAGCTCGAACACATGTCGAAATGCCATAAATGCCTAGGCTGTCCGTAATTTTCACACTGTGGATGAGGCCCGAAGTCGGAATAATGCTTCTGCCACATGTAAAGTACTGAAACATTGAGATCTGACATGTGATAACAACTATCAGCTGTGATATTTCATTACATGCATCTTCACGAATGAAGTGGTGGGAAATGTTCAATCGAAGGCTTTTTCTAGCACATCAGTGATTTTAGGCGTACACTAGTGAAAAGCTGTGAACTTACCTAAATCTATTTAAATCTATTTTACCAAATGTTGATTATCTGGTACTACGTGAAAGTGGTTTGAATAAGAAAAGGCCAGGCCTATTCCGAAGCAAAATTCCGTGCGAATAGCCAATTACCTTTAGCAGAGATATTCGCACGGAGCATTCTTCGAAATGCTGAGTGATGCGAATGGCCATAGTTAAAGTAAAAAGAGAAGATTTAAACAAATATTCGTTAGAATGATTAGTATAATGCTAATCCGTTACTAGCACACAAAATTTCGTGGGAATAGCAAGTTCTTTGTTTGCATGTTATTCCAACGCCGAAAATTTGATATACGATCGAACATACTCAGATGCTTAAACAAATGACTCAAATTACGCCAGATGATTTATTATATAAGTTAAGTTCTGAAACTCATTCATTCAGTGACCATCAAGATGTGGAAACATCGAACGAGGAACTCTAGAATTAGCCCGGAATGACAAAATTTGTACAATGGACCACATCTTTCCCTCTTCCTCCTGTTCCAGCTAGTTATCCGAGGTCTGTGCAATGCTTCTTAAACGTCATTTCGTAGACGTCTCTTCGCTCCATTACAATTTTGGTCATACATTGTTGGATATTATCGCGCCATCGCCTGCACGGGGCGTCCTCTCCTTCGGGTTCCTTGCACCTCCATTTCCTTCACCACTTTCACCGGATTGTCGATTTCCATCCGTAAAAGTTGTTCATGCCATCTCAAGCGTTCTGCTCATATTTTGTCGCAGATTCTGACTTATGTCTAAGATGATGCTTGTGCACACGGAGATGTATCAATGTAGCACCTGGTGTCTCCTAAAAATACGTGTATTCACGCGATGCCAGCCTTACTTTTTAAGTACTGTTTCGAAACTGGTTCTGTAAAAAAAATCGAGAGTTCCAGAGCCAGTTCCATGGAAATTAGTGCCGATTTTACAACCGGCGCAGAATTGTCTCATACCAGAATTGAGTTTCAAAGCTAAGTTCAATACATGAAAATAATGTGTGCGAGAGCTTACTCAGAAGCTGTCAATCGTTACACTTAGTCATCAAAGATAAATTTCTCCCAATGGCTATCCATAGTTCTATTGAGTAGAATTCTTAAAGAGTAGGTCAGTGTTTCCCAACCTTCTTCGTCCATTCAACCCCTTTCGAATCGTCAAATAGTCAAACACCCCTTCATTGATGAACTTCCCTCTAATGAATAACACAGTGGTAAAAACATCTGCCATTCCAAACTTTTATATCATTGGAAATCAATAATTGTAATAGCAGCAATACATCTTAATTACTGGAGACTGTGTGTGCTTATTGACACGTAAGAAATAATCGATGGGTCATATTATCAGACACAATAGTCGGTGAGAGCCCTGAGCCTGGTGTGTTTCCATTATCTTTCCAATCCGAGGTTGGATATCAGTCAGCTTCAGGCGAAGATCTCCTCTCTCGCATATTTCCAGACGGTTACGTTTTTTACTGAGAATGTCAGTAACGGAGCTGAACCCACATTCCACAAGGTATGAAGTTGGGAATGGAAGCAACAGTTTGTATGCCTTCTGTGTCCTGATTGGATAACTTTTCCATGGATTCTTTCGACAACCACATCAGTGGGCCTTTTGACTGATGTATTGCTTTCATCGAGACGTCGTTGATCAGGTGCCTGAAATCATTCATAAGTGAAAGGATATGGTTTGTGATGATTTCCAATACATGGTCGGAAACATGGCCTTGCAGCTGCAAGTGACTGAAGCTCGTGAAGTTGCGTCTCATCAGTTCCTTATCCCAGAAGTCTAACTTGGGGACAAAGCCGAATATCTTCATTGTTGAATCAATGAGTGTCTTTTTCGGACCCTGCAACTCACAGTTCAGCACGGTTAATTTTCCAAAAAATGTCTGCAAGGTAGTTAAGCGCATCTTTACTACGTAATGGATCGAAAATGTCACCACAGAATTTCTGCAGGCTGTCGTAGAGCTAAACAAACCTGCCAAGGCACTTTCCGTTTGAAAGCCAGCGGACTTGTGTGCAGCAGAAGTTGGATGTGTTGCTCGTCCACGTCCTTACAAAATGCCTTGAGTAGTCTGTCCGACTTCGCGTTCGCTTTAATGGAGTTGACCACTTTTATAACGGCGGTTATAACGGAATTCAACTCAGGTGAAAGTTGTTTCGCGACGAGATTTTCCCGGTGTACCACGCAGTGTACCGTCAGTAGTGTGGGATTAACTTGTTTCAGCAATATCAGAAATCCATGATTTTCCCCATCATCGCGGGAGCTCCGTTCGCAGCACGCGAGATGAGATTATTGATGGGAATTTCATTATCCTCGAAAAATTTCATGAATATGACGAATATATCCTGCATAGTCTCCAGCGACTAGTAGAAGAGCATTTCCTCATGAAAATCTCCGGCGTCGATGAATCGAACGTATGCGAGAAGGATACACTCGCTCTGACGAACAGTTGTCTCATTAACCTGCACCGTGAACTTGCGTTGTCTTAGTTTGCTGATTAGTTGGCATTTAACATCCGCCGCCATTTCATCGATTCTGCTCTGTACAGAATTATTACTGAGTGGAATTACCGAAGTGAGATCATCTGACCGCTTTAATGCGGTTTTTGAAAAAAGAGTCAGCGCTGGTTTAATCAAAGTCTCTCTAGTAGTATTGGCCTGTTCGCACTTTGCAAGCAATAGTGACAATTCGTAACTGGCTGTCAAACCCGCCTGCTGCTGAGTTGTCTGTGCACAAAACATGGCACTAATCGTTTTCTGTTTTCTCTTCTCATATCTTTCTTTCAAGGTTCGATAATATGATAGATCTCTGTCTTGACAGTCCGCATGTTTTGTTTTCAAATGCAGCTCCAGTTTAGCCGGCTTCATTGAATCATTGCACATGGATTGTTAACAAAGTAAACAGAAAGGCATTCTCTCATCTGATGGGTAAGCTATGAACCCGAATTTCAAATAATCATTTGAGTACTTACGTGCTTTCTTTTTCGCAACCGTAGCCATTGCCTCAGTACCGCTTTCCACAGGACATAATAAAAACAAGACGTTGCTTCACGTCAGGGATGTGACTGAGCCGTGTCTATTAATTGTCCGTCGGCATTGATTTGCGAAATCAGAGCTGTCAGGGGTTGAGACGATAATACGGAAAGCGGCAGCTGAGCCAATGAGAAGTAGATAAACCGAGTGCTTTGATGAAGTCAGTATCTTCTCATCCCGTAACGATAGGCGACCTGCCGGTGACACGTTTGAAAGCACAAAGTGAAATGATAGAAATTCTGATTGCTAAGTAATGACATCCGATCACAATCAGGCTGGGATTCACGAAAGGACTATAGTTGCTGGTAGCCTACTTTTGTGAATCCCTGTCACACTAATCTTCCCAAAGTTTTTGCTTATCCCTCCCAGAAATCCAATCACCCCTTGACCTCCGTGGACCCCCTGGCAATCTCCATTCACCCCCGTGGGAAGTGGAGCCCAGTTGGGAAACACTGGTTTAGGTGTTTCTGGAAGCACCTGGATTTTTTTGATAAAACCTGGAAGACCCAGATAAATGAAGGAAATTCATCCAGGCCTTCCGTTCGGCACCCTGGAAAAGTTACGGTGAAGTTACCAAAAAGGGCTACATAATGATGATGCCCAATATGAAAGTGCTTAATATTTGCACCAGACTTATGAAGAGTCAAAGTTCAATAAAAAAGACACACAAAGAAATTATCAGGTATAAACGTCAAAACCTGTTTACCTTGGTCAAATACTCCTATAAGAACGCATGGGATCATCTAAACAATGTTCACATTCTATTTAGGATGTCTCCATCTCATCATGTCATCGAATAAGTCGCACCGTTCAATGTGCTCTGCTGTAAATGATCCATCCGTGTGATCACTGATACAGTTACCTGTTCTGTGTCTACACTCCACCCCACCGACGCTTTTCATTGATATCCCCTCTCCAAAATAGTTCTGAAACAGTTTTTGATGAAGCTGTCATAGAGAGAGTCATGAAACGAAATACACATGATGTCGTAGGAATTGTGTTAGCAACATCCATTGCCACTTGCGGTATAGTGGAAGCATTTGGATATAAATTGGCCTACATTGTATCATGTCATAACATCTCCTTGTAATGTCATTTTCAAATTCCTCGCATTTTAAACTTCTCATAACCTTAGTCTCTTGTGCCTGAAGATGATTATTGGATGGTAATCGAGAAACATTGGAGGTACATCTAGATAAGAGATAGTCATTAAAGTCTTAGAAATATTTGACTTTCCAATTCCAGTTATTATACCATGACTAGTCAGAGCATCTTCCAAATATTCTGTAACTACAAGAAGCAACTGGATAGCCACTTAAAATTTCAGGCTGCTGTCGAGGTTAAGGTGTTGTTAGGAACGTTCATGATATTTTTCATGAACGTCCGTTTTGTGCGAAAGCTCCTTTTGCTTCATGCTCAATAGAAGGCTCATTTGTATCCATTGTATCTGCATTGTTCTTCGTTGGGCATCTCCGGAAGAGAATGCGCATTGCTTAGGTCAATTGTCATAATCAATACTCGTAGAACGTTGGGCAGCAATTGTGATGTCGAATTTCGGTCAAGTCTGTTTAAGATGGAGAGTGTTGTTTGGTAATTATTTGCGGTTGAATGCTTCGATATGCTACTTCGGTTCACAATTAGAGCTTGACATCAGCACCAATGGGTATGCTCTTCTCCAATTCATCAGATCAATGATGAATTAAGAGCCTCCCACGCCTTGCATTTGTGCACCGAAATGTGTCAGATATATTCTTCAGCTTTCATGCTAATGCTTCACAACCTGTTGAAGTGATTACTTGTAAGAAAATGTTTTCTTTGGTCTATTTCCGCTTTTGATTATCTCAGTGCTCCTCGGTGCTATGCGTAGCTCGATGCGTAGCTACCGATGCAGTCTTACAGTGGGTTCACTCAAAACTTATGCAGCACTTTCAGTCGAACATGTTATTCCTCTTCTGATAAGATTACAAGTTCATGAAGTGCAGCTTGCAATTCTCCCTCGCAGTGTCCCTCAAATATGTCAACATTTTTCAGCCTTTTCTGGTTCCCGATCGACTGATGCAGAAGAAATCATTTCATGATTATCGAAGATGTTGGGATCAGACATTTTCTTGAAAAATCTAGGAAAATTAAGAGTGTCACTCGTCAATTCTAAGGATTTGTTCTTCTCTTCCCTGTTTCTTCTGCACTGGAGATCTCTACTCTTACGAGAGCTCATCTAGCATCTTTAAAATTTTGATAAGCATATAAAATGTTTGTTTGTAAATTTGTTACTCTATACCGAGTAAAAATTCATAGATCGCATTCTTCTGGATGATCGATCTCGATGATCTGCAAGAGGCAATCGATTTCCCGGTTGATTTTTTGTGACAGAAACATGCGTTTAAATGTTGCTGCGAACGTTCCTGCCATTCGAATATCATTTCTAGCCTTTCCCTTGGACAGAGTTTCGGGACCATTTTCACCACCAACCTGCAATATGCCTATGTATGCGTATGTCTTAGAAGTAAGACTGATTTTGATTTCAGAGGCTAAATTTTAAAAACTGATGCAGTAATTAAATATTGTGCGGAGGTTGAAAAATCCATGCACTGACATGCACACGCGAATCAGCTGAGGTATCTTAAGAAATGGAAAATGGTAACCCGTGGGCTGAAATTTTTGGAATTCTTGGACCCATTTATATCATTAGTCAAAGAAAACATGAATGAAACTAATTTATATACTAGAGATCCGCAGATATACAGGGTGGCGCATGATTCGCTCCCCACAGAAAATGAAAATGACTTCTATTCTAATGACCAGTGTATTTCGTAAATTGTTCCTGTATAACCTCTTACATCCTTAAAGATAATGTTCGAACTGCTCACTTTCAAACTCGATGCACATTTGCACTCGTTTTCGGAAAGATAAACCAGCACGTTTCAATATCGTAGAAGTGATATTGGCACATTCAATAATAATTCAGTGTTTAAGTTCATCGATGCTCCTGGGACGTATTTTGTAAACAGTAGATTTTAAATGTCCCCACAAAAAGAAATCAAGGGCAAACAAGTCCGGTGATCTCGGCGGCCACTCGACCTTTAAATCTAGTTTAAAAAAATCTAGTTACATTTTGCTGGAAGAAGTTTGGTCCTATTAAACGTACATTCCATATTGTCGCCCAGACCATAACTTTCTGATCATTTTGGACGTGGGTAGCTTCCATCCAATGTGGATTGCTTTGACTCCAATAGCGGGAATTATGACAGCTCACAGAAAACGTGACTATGGTTTCATCATTATAGATAACAGATTTGTGAAAGTCCTCTTCCTGTTCAAATATCTACTGACAATTCTAATCGGCGATCAGTGTCATCTCCATGAAGTTCCTGACAGTGGTCGGGCCAGCTGCGAAAATCTGAGAAAATGTTTAAAAAATGAACTCGCTGCGAAAAAAATGGACTAGGTCCTGCGAAAAATTGAAATCTTTTAATTCGTGCCTTTGATGAACCTATGCTGTCTAATCGAACAAATACTGTTTTGCAGGTTGAAAGAAGTAAACTAGTGACAGCTAATTATTGTGTTATTTATTACATTATCATTTCGTGAAGCCTCAGATTCATCGTAGCGTCTTTAAGCGGTTCAGTTAAAAGGATGCATTGCAGTTGTAGTTCTTAGCACCTGTTAAGTGAGCATGTGTGGTTGCTGTATATTGTTGAAAACCACCTTGCTCCTTTGTCAAATAACCACGTTTGAAGCCTTCAAAGTTGTGCTTAAGAGGTCGCCGTCACTTAATTAAAAGAATAACAAACAGCTTGTCTAATTAAAGCCTCTATATCTCCGCTCCTGCGAAAGAAATTCTCGGAATCTTGATCTCTAAAAAAATTTCATATCATGTATGCAAAACAAATAAAATTCTAAATAATTCGAATACTGCTGTCCGATATATAAATTAAATTTCATGAAGTTAATTTGTATAGTCGCTCGATTCCAGAAGTTCTGAACGCAACTAGAGTCATTTGAAGCGGTGCACATCAGACCTATTCAGATATTTTCTATATTCAGTTAGCGGTGCATTGGCCCTGATGGATGCTGCTGGTACAATGCACCTGGTCGAGTCAAGACCTGACGAAAGTATCAGATGAAGCTTCAAGTGATCCAAGTGATCTGTTAAATGAATGCACTCTCCACTTTTAAGAAACGTCGGTTACCTGTCAGTAAGCAAACTTTCTAACGCATTGTAAAGAAGTGGATGCTGCGAAAATGGAGTACGTTTTATGCTAAAATTTTCCAAACTCTTACTCCTTAAATAATAATTTTTTCAAAACTCTACCTAAAATTCCTACAATTTGTTGACAAAAATGAAAAATTCGTAAATTTCGTATACAAATTTTGGTTTTTTCATCGTACCTACATAGTGATATTACAGCGCAATCTGTATTGCAGAGAGGTTAGCGTTCATGCCCTCAGAATACTAATTATTCCTCACAATTTTTGAATAAATTTGTTTTCACACTAAGAGGTTTCATTCATTTTTACGGAGACAGTTCGTATCAGCGATTGCAACTGTTCACTGATATCATTGAATTTTTTCTCTTCATATTCTTTTTGTATAAGCAACGCTGAACACATATTCGCAATATATATACTTGTTAAGAATAGTTTTTAAGGAGTATTTATACGTTGTTGCACTTTTTGTTGGTGAGAAGGAAAAAAAAAATAAAAAAAAGAGGAGGCCATTAGTGAAAAAATGTATCAAACTAATATAATACATTTTCATCTTGTTTTCATGTATTTATTTTTTGTTTTGAAAGTCCAAATCAAGCAATAAAATAGCGTTTTTTTTTAGCATACGAATCAAATAAAGACTTACGCAAGCCATAAGAAAACAATTTTAGGAATAATTAGCTCGTAACAATAATATCAAGTCATTATTATAACAATTAATTATAAGAGTGCTAGATTGTTTAGAGAGAATATTATAGCAAGTAACTTCACCTCCCCGGCGGCATTCGACTGTGATCTATGTTTGAACCCAGGACTCTCCATGATATGAAAAATCCATAGATCACTATCGACTTGCCGACGGGGAGGTGAATTACCGTACATTGCTATATATTCCCATATTTTCATCCAGCCACCTCTTATTAATTTATAAAAACAAACGGAGGCCTATTTATGACGAATATCAGAATATTATGTCTAACATTAGATCAGTGTCAAATCAACAAAACGACTTCGTAATCCAAATATGTATACAGTGTGGCAATTTCAGAGTTTAAAATGTCTTTTTTTCAGTAGTTTAAAAGTTTTGAGGGATCATTTCGTTTAAATTTTGTTAGGCGATCGGCGCTAGATGTGCATGTCCTTTGCTGGATAAAATGTCCTTTTATTTGATGATATCATACCTCAGTAATCATCAACCGTTAACGTAGACATAACTGTACACTACATATCCTGTTCAGAAAACTCGTTACGAGGCATTTTTAAAATCATCTCTTTTGTCAGCGTTATCTGCGCCCCCATCCAAGTCTACGTTTACTGGAATCATTGGACGATTCCTATATGCTTGGCAGTCCCTTTTCCACCATTAGGAATCATCTTTGAGGTAATATCACATCATAACGAAGTCATACTTATACGGACGCATGTCCTGTTCAGAAACTCGAATTTCAGGCGTTTCATTATTTCAATTCAACAAATAAATCATTATGACTGTTTATAATCAGTATGACTGTTGTATTTTTTATTACGTTGTAAATCTTAAACGTCCCACTACATGTAATAAAAACAAAATTATATTTTCAAACGCATTCTTTTGTCTGTGAGTAGGCTTTGTTTGTCGTGAAATCTGAAGCACTGCCATGAAAGCACATGTCTTATGAGATGTTGTTATTTAGTCAATGTTATATCAATTGCAGAGTATTCTAATTTTTCACTGAAATTCCTAAAAATTGTCTGTTAAATTCCTAAAATTTTAAAAGGGGTCAATCACAGGGCTGTAGATATGCAAGAAAGTTAACTTAATATTGAAAATATACTTTTATGGAATTTTCGTTTAAAGGATGCTAAGTCTACAAAATCTTTGAATCTCGAGGCATGAACTGAGCGTCGCGAAGAAGCTGCCATCGAATTCTTTAAGATTTCTACATCATACGTTATTTCTCTTTCGATTCATAATTAGTATTTGTCTTCTTTTGATGAGAACTTTCACCTTCTGCTTATTGCCTTTCGTTGTGACATTGTCGACCCATGTCGTCAATTGGAATGGATCAGTTGCGGTTACTGACTTTTGGTCACGTTTACTACGTGCATGCATGTACTAATTGATAAGATGAATTCGGTACCAAACGCCAGCTTGATAAGTTGCAAATTGACAGAATGGCTCCTAAGAAAAATTAATGGATGGTGGCTATTGCAAGTTAATGTAATTGAAATTTTGCGAGACATGTTTTCTAAGAATAATCAATGTTGAAATGTATTTGCTTTCGAAAATTTTGCTTGTTGGAAGTATGCACTTAATTGCCGTTTGAATTGCTGCGTTGCAGCTGTTTTTATTGCGGAAACTGCAGAAAACATATAGGACTATTAGTCTCTCCCGAAAGACATTAGGCGATCTTGGTCAAGTTTTGATAAGAGCGGCATAAGTCTGAGTGATCATGAAATATGTTGTAATTCGATGGTATTAGTAGGCCGAAAAAATGGAAAAAATGGCGAAAAAATGGAAAAATATCTGGCCCGACCACTGTAGGAACGTCAAGGAAACTTTGTAAGGGTGGACTTTGTTAGCATAGAGTATTCGCTGGGCGCTTCTCCTTGGGACTCCTGTTTCCAAAGATAATCTTCTTGTCGACATCTTTGAACTTATTAGAGTGTCCAATACTGATGAAGAAGATACCACATCAGTTGAAAACTTCGGTCTTCCTGTCCGCTTGCTGTCATGAACACTTCCACTGGCTTTGAATCGTAAGAGCAATCTTCCAACAGTCCTTAGGTCAATTAGAGCTCTGTTACGATAATCTTCATTAAACTTTAGAGCAACACTCTGATTTGAGGCACCCAATCTTCCACACATCAAAATTATCTCTACTATCTCGTCTTGAATTAACTACTGTGCGTTCATCTTCAGCGCAGCTGACGAAGTGGAATACGATGAAAGCATAAAGAATCAAAATACCAATAACACAAACAAGTTATTTTTAGATATGACATACATTCTATTGTCACCGTTCATCGTTCGACAATACCGAGTCCCGAATAGCGAGTCAGCGATTCAAAGAACCAATGACACTATGGAATTGACACAAACAAGTTACTTAGACGATTCATATACGCTTACTGGCTTAAAATGTGTACATGCGCTTTACAGATGGGGCGCGAATTATGCGCCACCCGGTATTTATAATCAACCACATGGAAGTCGCATCTCCTTCCTTAGATGAGGACGGCCAATGATTGGTTGGAATGACTATGTCTAGAGATACCCGAAAATACTGGAGAACATGGAAGGAGAAGCGAAGGACAGATTGAAATGACGGCAAATCGTAAAGGACACGTCAAAGGGCGTGATGGAGAAGACATTGAAGTGACAACTGACTGCGCTTATGTACTGTAAATGAATATCGCATGCATGTTGTTATTTTTATGTTTATGACATTTCCCCAACCCCCTTTTAGGGAAAATGGGGTTACTGAAAAAGAATAAGTGTATTTGTTTGGTTGATGTGAGTGGCACACGTGATTTTAAATGGGGTGCATGGGTGGGTCGGCACGGCTGCGGAGGTAAATCCGCATTTCTTTGGATTCCTTATTGTATCGAGTTTCTCACTTAGGAGAATGAAAGTCGGTGAAATAATGAGTGGCACCTGGTTCAGACGCGTCATACTATTTGTCCATGCGGTTGATAATTCAAAAATATGCGATGTAAGATTTTTCTGCTTGTTATGTACGGCTAACTTCACTCATGCCACCTCTAATTTTGAATCGACAATTCTCGTAAACTCCTGCATTGTTTTGAAAGATAAATGGTCATAGAAGCTAGCACACTCTCAAATTATGTGTAATTGTTGTTTTCGAGAGCGGCATATTGAATTTTTTATATAGTGCGGCTAACTTTGCACACCAGAAGTAATTGACTACACATTTGCTAGATGAAATAATTAACTAGCAAATAACTAAGACTAGAGCCGATTTACTACATGAAATTATAGAAACGTCATTATTCCCAAATACTTATCATGCCTTGGGTCAAGACCTATGGTCGACACTCGACGTTTATTCTTGTTTGTTCTGGTCTCCTGAGTTACCCAAACAATTTCTCACGTAGTCCATGAAGTTGACTTGCACTGAATTTGTCTTCTCTATGTTTTGACTTTCTCCTCCACTGTCTCGAAATGTTTGAATTTCATTCTGCTTAAATAGAAACACATACTTAGCGCGCTATTTGTTATGTCTGAATAATAATCAGCGTGAACTGAGGATTAAATGGCATGCCATTGTCTTGATTTCGTTAGGTAAAATCGACGCAGTGAGAAAAAGTAGTAGTTATTTTAGATAAGATATTATACTCCGCAAATCACATGGCCTCAGCGAAATTGCGTCTAACTCCACGACGTTAAATGTGAATTACAGGTACTTGTTGTTGGATCTAGAGAACTCGATTTCTCTATCCAGGCATTTCTGCAGCATAAGAATTTTTACGTTTTTTCGTTAATTGTGTGAATGTTTCAATATAAATACATGTGATTCGGATTTACCGCTGATCACGTTCATGAGAACCGGGTTGCATGGCATATGAGGCTTACAAAAAGTGTAAAACATTCATTTTTTGAAGTCTTAAAATCACGACAAAATCATACGAGTAGAAAGAAGTTAAAAAATGAAGACTTAAAGAAGTCTTAAAAGGATTTAGTCAATGTAGAATCACGTGTTAGACCGGCAGCCAGAACGAGTTTCTACAGGGAACGAGATCAAAAATGACACTTTCACAAAATGGTGTACACCCTATGCGTACTAAGAATGCGCGCGTATGCCGAGCTGTAGTTAGTTCATCCTGACAGACATGATCAAAGAAAAACACATGTAAATCCAATGTGACGCAATTTTGTATATTTTTGGCAAGAAATGAAAATTTCTATGTTTTCTCTTATTAGACGGAAAGTACCAAGCACATAAAGTCATAATTTTTGACATCGAATGTCTTCATGTCATTTCATATTATGTGAATATGTTATTATCATATTTCTGATCGGTGATGCATGCGAGAATGTGGTTAAAAGATGATGAAATTGCTCAAAAAGCTTGTGTTTGCTGACATAATGAGACTTGCCAAATCTGAATGTGTTTAGCTTCATAGACATATGTAAGAACATAAAAGGAAATGACTTGAAGACATATCGCGCCGAAAATTATGGTTCTAGCCTTAATACTTTCGCTTAATCGTAAAAAACGTGGAAAATTTCATTTGACCGAAAGCTGCGTTCGGTGTCGCATTAGATTAACATGCGTTTCTCTGGAGGAACTCGACATGCGCACAGATTCATAGTAGCCATAGCGTGTACATTAGGGTGGTTCAAAAAATCGAAAGTTGGAGAAGTCAGGGTGCACGTCGCTTAAAGTATTCCTTTTGGTAAGAAAATTGTACATGTAGAGTTTTCGCTCGATTGATCAAGCTTTAGGGGTCGCCCAGATAGATCAAATATGCAAACATTGCTAAAAATAGCCTCTGACGTCATCACGTGACCTCGGATGACCTTTTTGACCTCGTAAAATGATAGGTTAGGGTCATATTTCTATCTGTTGGTAATACTGCTCTAAAATGCTTAGTTTCATCGCAAAATAGCATGCAACGTCCAAAAATCGTGCCTTTGTCACGTGATCAATGCAATTGTATAGTACGAATGTCAATTTGTGACCAAACCAAGCATTTTATGGCAATATAATGTATTACCAATAGTTAGAAATATGACCCTAATCTATCATTTTACAATGTCAGAGAGGTCATCCGAGGTCACGTGATGACGTCAGAGGCTATTTTTAGCAATTTTTGCATATTTGGTCTCTCTGGGCGACCCCTAAAGCTTGACCAATCGAGCTAAACTTTACATGTACAATTTTCTTAGCAAAAAGGAATACTTTAAGCGACGTGCACCCTGACTTTTCCAACTTTCGATTTTTTGAACCACCCTAATGTACATCATTGTGTGAAAGTCTCATTTTCGGCCTCGTTCCCTGCAGAAACTCGCTCTGGCTGCGGGCTACATATTTTTCACATTCCTTTTTATATCATGTTTTTAAATTCCAAATTAAAATTATTATTGCTTCATATATTGTTCGAGCGATGTTTTAGAATGCTTTCCTATCTCATCAGACTCGGCAGAGAAAAACGGGTGATGATTAAAGAAAAGGGATGGACACCACCAACTTCAGTATCTTCTCTGCCTGGTGCTCCACGACGAGTTCACTCCTCAGCTTCGTTGGATCTGGTAGAGACTGAAAAGTTAGACGACGAATTAACCGATGGAGCGACTGTCGCCAACCTGCCAGAACTTTCTTTATCACTCAACTCCCTGTCTATCGCAGAGGAGTCTCCCCCTCCAACTTTGTGCAATGGACAAGATGGAGATGTAGTGGAAAAGGATAGAAGGGACTTACAGACGAGTGAGCTGACACCGACATCTGTGACCTCGGACGGAAAACCATCCGGATTACTCAGGCTGTTTGAATCAGTGCATTTCAATATGGGTATGGCAATGTATTACCTTTTCACGTGTAAAGAGAAAGGAGTGCAGCATTATATCGGTGAGTTATCTTTTCGTGACTTGTTTTTAAATCAGGGATGAGAATTTTCCGGAAACTTGCGTTTGGTCTCGATACCACCCCTCACTAATGATGATAGTTTAACGTCACCCCTCCCCCATGCCAGGGGCTTCGACTGTTCCGACATAGTCAGACTTTAATGTGGAGCGATGTGGTCTTTTAGCCCGGACGACTTCCAATGACACTTTCGGGGCTCGACCTCTGGACCGAAAGATCGCTAGGCCAAGCACTAATCCACTGTGCCACGGAGACCACCACTCCACCCTAATTAAAGCCTTTATATCAACCGGCCTTGTAAGAAGCAAAGCGAGGAAAAATTAATTATATCCTATCGGTCGTCAATAACCCATGCTTCACAATCTCAAGACTTTCGGTGTTGCAACAATCGCATGAAAAGGAATATTCTCATACGATGATGAAAGTCATCCCAGTAGCCATTTATAATAGAATATAATGCTTACTAATTTAAATTATTAGTTAAAGTAGTCCTAATGAGGACTAATGGCGTTCTCCAATCCGCAAGTGCACATATGCAATGCTGTTGTAACCATTGGATTAATCAGTTCTTAAAAGAACCCAATGTAGCTTTCTCGTGGCAACGAATTAAAATTGATCAGCTTTGGCCCAATGTCTGGTAAAAGTGGAAATCTTAAGACTTGTAATACTACTATTTCTTACTGTTAATATACTACTAATACCATAGATTCCAAACACTGCCGTATTCACGTTCAAAACGGACGTCTAATATACTGTACCGACTACAGATACTGATAGTGGAAATAGAATAAGACAATGGTCACCATAGGTTAAGGAAATTAAAAATGGATATTATAAAACAACAGGAAACCGATGAATAAAAATTGGAAAAGTGGAGGTAAAACATGGAAATACAACGATGCTACTACACCGATTACAAGTGAACTATATCTGACACTACACAAAGTGGATAATGGTAAGAGTGGATAAGTGGAAAGTGGATAATGGAGGTAAACAATAGAACTACAATGACACTCTACTACACCGAAAGCAATGAAACTATACACACTATCCCTAAGACTACACATGGAAAATACTATTTCTTCACTTGAATTTGTTATCGCCAGTTTCTTCATCCGTCTATAGTACTTCATGTAATTCCACATTTCTTCATTTGAAATACAACACATCGATCACTACTTCAGCTACCGATTAAGGGATATAAAACATAATACTGCAGTCCGTCAGTCATCAGCAGGTACTCGTCTAGTTGTGTTTCGACCCCTAACCTGAACACTCAAACCCAGACGAGCGGGGTCCCACACATAGTGGCTGACAAAATACTGAGATAATATTCTGGATGATAACAATCTTTCAACTCGAAGTACATATCGATGAGCCTTGAATGATCTTGTTTATTGTTTTCTGGATCACTGGGATTATTTTCAACTGCAGTGGTCAAGAGTAGATAGTGAAGAAATAATTCGATCTGATAGAATATGCACTTCACACGCACGGCGACAAATGAAAGCATTTACAAGTTTTCAGAAACAGTTTTCGACGCTTCAAGTCGGTACAGGTCTTAGAATCGATAAATAGTTCTCTTGACAAGTCATTACGATTTTAGTGTCGAGTAAATGTCATGTTGGTTTAAGAAAGATTTGAAAAACCACATGAGACATGCCGGCAATTCGTTGTGAAAACAGTTTCTCCACCTCCAGATTCCTTTTACGAATGCATTTCGTTGCTGTTCTGAACCTGTTAACAGAATGGTGGTCATTTCTATTGAATTGGCTATCATTTGATCAAACTTTGGACTTTAGAATAGAGGTTAGGTTAGAATATTAACGTCATTGAAAGATGCATATATCGTCATATCGTTGAAACTATATTAGATAGGGAGTTTTAGTTTTGTGGCATAGAATTAATTTTCTAGAGCAATCCTAAATTAATTTCATTTGGGTTATTGCACATGTTTTTCGTGCTAAATTGTATACCTCTTCATCAGTAGTTAGTGACTCGTGTTGCCAAATTTCATGTCCTACCAGTCAAGTACTAATTCGAATCAGTCACGTGTTCGGATTTTATAACAGGAAAATATATTGAAGACATGCATTGAAGTAAACAAATGAATTGATTTATTTCTTAATTGATAGGCGTATTTTTATTGTTGACAACGAAATAATTTTGTAACATGAAAAATTGATTTGTGATAAAACATGAATAGTTTCGCTAGAATTGTCTTACTCACTTCACTTCTTACTCATTTTCACCGCTTTGCGATCGTTGGAAGCCGTTGAATGCTGGCCCAGCCTGATGGCATTTCAGATTGTAATATTAAATATCTTATAAATAATTATATCTTGATTTAATAACTACAATATTGTAATGTGTAAAAATATGACATAAATCATTTATCTGACCATTAAAATGTTATCCAACACAATGTCAAATGCATATAATGAAATTTGTTTCCATGATAAATTGTTGCTTTTATTTGCGAAAGTTAAGAAAAAATAACTTTGTAGGTTGGGCATGACATTGGAGCAGCAATGTATGCATGATCTAAAATGCCATGGTTGATTTTCCTGGCATAGGGGAGAGCGAGGAGGCATGGGCCACCCTGGATTAGGACGATGAGTGACACTAATTAGTACCTCTATGCCACCGTTTGATGTCTCAAAGACCAAGGAATAAGAGTTAGCACCATATTTACCCATAAAAAATCTTAGATGGAAATAAATAGTTAAAAACCAAAATCTAGAAAAATCGGACTTTTCAATTTTGGGTGGGAGGTATGGGCCACATGATAAGGAAATCCAATATCAGATCGAATCGAATATGCATTTTCTTCTATGCAATATATAGTATGTTTCTTAACAGATAAGTGTGCCACTTGTGATGCTTTGAAGTGTATAAAATCTTCTTTTATTATTGAAGGACGTGTTGAATTATTGAACTTGATGGTTTGATATTAGTTTGATAGCTTACAGATTTTATCAATTTAATAACAATCATCGTCTATCATAGCCAGAATAAATTTGAAAGGCCTTATAATGTTATGAATGAAAAGTATGAGCTATGAAGAAAAACAATCGATTTTGAATAGAGCCATCACATTAACTATTTGAATAGATAAAAATCAATGCGCTTTCGCTAATAGCGTTTCACAAAGAGTTTGTAATGTATGCCGAATAGTTCGCTGACATCCACTTCGGCATTGAATTCGTATCCAACAGCTTTCTCACGAGTGAAAAGAAAAGCGCTTAGAAAAGCGTGGGAAATCCCGGGGTCTAAAAATAGAACAATATGAGGCATTGTCGATCTCACATGATATGAATCTTTTTTTAATGAATTCTTTGTAGTGTAATAACAATAAAGATGCAGATAGTTCATATTGCAAACTTGACATGGGGATTAGTTCCTATATAAATGTAGTATGGGTTTGTATGGACCGGCCCATACCACCCCCGGTTAGGTGGCCCATACCTCCCCCTATGGGGTACTCAAAACTCAATGTATGCTGAAAAAACATGTAAGGATTAATGCTATTTTATCAATACTGCAGCTAAGCTGTTATAAAGCGTTAAACTTGACAAATAGAGGCATTTTCTCAACAAACTTTTCTCTATGACAAAATAGAAAAATTATTATTTTCCAATAAAATTCAAAACTATGCCTGAAACCTTTTCACATGTGTATCTCGAAAACCAATACAATTGAAGAGCTGATAATTGCATGTGTTAACGAGCTCTAGGTTATCATGCAAATGATACATATCATTAGGGACGAAGAAATATGCATTAAGCATATAAATGCATATTTTATCGTTTTTCGTAATAAAAGCATATTTTGCGTTTTTTGCGTTTTTCAAGAATTAAGTGCATATTCTATTACTTTGACAACAGACTCTTGTAGCTTGTCGTAAGTAGACCGATGGAGAACAACTTTTTTCAACTTCGTTAAGCAACGCGCAGTGGAACAGCTGCGGTTGGTACGTCATAATTAATGTTTTCCTGGAAATTCAGGGCGAAATTCAGCAATGCTTCTCGATTGTCCTATTATCACACAACGTATTGGTAGCCAATTCCGTCTCCACTATAACACATTTCGATTATATTAACTTAGTTCAATGTTATTTATTGTCTTGGCGTTAGCAGTTAACCAGTAGACATCTTTCTCAGCATCATGCCAGAGGTGAAATCCACTACATCGAAGTGTTTCTGCGGACATTTATCAATATTTTTGGTGCATGTTATCAATATGCAAAAGTATGTTCCGATTATAAAAAACGTCGTCGCATGTTAACGAAGCCGCATAGATTCGAAGACCAAATATAGGCACATGCTAGAAGGATTGCAAACGTACTGCAAAGTCAAATGTTCATTCGACACAATTTCTCAAAAACATGGTGATAGAGTTATTGCGACAAACAACAGACTTTTAATCGGAACATTTGTGTGTGCCTTTGTTGTTTGTGAAGCTGATATTCCTACTACAAAAAATGGAACACCCCAAATTCACCCCTTTTTTAACAATACATTCCCTCGTCGATTTATACATGCATTCTGTTCCAACCGTTCGTGGTAAACTGCAAGAAGTTTACGTTGAATGTAATTTCAAACAGATCGCAAAGAAATTGGGACTATGAAATTACTTACGTTACATTGTCGACGAGGCATTGATTGTATGAATCTATAATATACTTATTGGATCATTGAATGCAAGTGAATAATCATGAGCCGCTTTGCTGAGGTCTACGATTCTGCTGTCTGTGAATAGCAACAGCGTGCAGCAAGGCTCAAAATGATGCTCTGATTATGTTATGGCCGGGCCGGAAAAAGTATAACAAGTGCTTTTGCTTTTTAACTCGATGGATGCCTGCCTAATGAAGAAGATGGGTGCGTCCTGAAGCGTTGTATCCTTGCATGATTCATTTTAAACTGTTTGGCTCATGCTATGCTTAGGGGTAGCGGAAACAGTTAGGACTTCTCTATCGAAGGTAAATTTTTTGACATCACTCACTAAGCAATTTTGTGAATTTTTGGCGCCCGATGAGGACGTCAACTTTTTCTTGAACGGACATCTCTTCGTCCCCCGAGTCCTCTTGTAACTCGGTGGGGTACGATGGTTAAAACTGTACGGTATTTCATGCTGAAAATTTGAAAGATGAAAGATTTTTATTTGAGTCTAAATGCAAGTGATGCTCAATGCTTGAAACAAGTCATGAACTGTTCAATGAGGGAAATTTACGTGTTTAATTGCTTTCGATTGCGACCTAAGTTTAGTATCATTGGAATTGGCATTAATAAATTGGATACAAAAGGTCTGACCATTTTGAATCACTCGACCATCATCGATCATTTGAAGAAGGTAACTTGAAGCATAGGTGTACAGGGTTTACCGCTTTGAGTAAGTTGATTCATGTTTGGAAAACGAATCCGGATGGGACGAAATCAGTAACATTAGAAAGTCACTGGATGGTGAATTTCTTCTTTGGTTCATGCTTCTGAATGATATGCTCCTGATATTGAAATTTGCTCCATTGACAAGTGCAGATGTGTGGAGTGCAGTTTTCAGTTTGCGTTTCAAAGGCTTTTTTCGTTAGAAATCGCCAATAACCTGACTGCCCGAACATTTGCAACAGCACAATTGTCGTTCACTTCAACTTTCGATTGGTTTCCAACAAAAATTAAAATAAATTGAAATTACCAGGAATATAGTTTTATCATGAGTTATTCTTTATATACTTGTATTTTATTGTATATAGAAGGACCTATTTTAAAGTATTATTATAGCTAACCAGTTTAGGTTACCGGAGTTTATACATTTATTATGAATCTACACAAATTTTGACGAAATTTGCCTGGTATTAGATTTGTTTGAAAGGCTTCCTGAAACATTCTACGTTGCTTTTTCTCTATGTTATTTCACAAACAATATAGCCTACACATTCAAAGTATTAAACATATACCTATATCCAGAATTATGCGTATTGTTTATTGTTATGCTAATTCAGTTATCGTTTGGCATATAAATGAGCATCTTTTCGACCTATTTTAGAGAATATTTAGGCGCATATTTCAATGATTTTTAGAGCATATTTTTTCGTCCCTAATAATCATTTCATTCATTCAGTTTCGGTTTCCACACCGGGTGGTAGCCTATACCTCCCACCACCCTATACCGCCTCGCTTTCCCTTAGCCATAGATTTCCAATAATTACATGTATATCGGAAAGTATTGTCATGCATGTATATTACACGTCATGCATGACAGAATACTTTCTGATATCATATATCTCTGGTATTCCATTGTGATAATATTCCACCGTGGCACAATGGTTAAGTGATTGACCTACCGTCCCTCAATCTGGTCCACAGGTCGTGCCCCCAAAGTGTCATTGGAAGTTGCCAGGAAGGGCATCTGGACTAGAAGATCAGAACGCTCCATGGCCGTGTCAGCACCGTCCAAACCCCAGTATGGAGGAGCAGTGACATTGAACCATTCATATATAGTAGGCTCAATGACTTGAAAAGTTAAACTTTCATATATACATTTCCAGAAAGAATTTTTGACTTTCCGATGTATTCGTAGATAAGAGAATGCCTAATTTATTGTAACATGCCTTGTCAACGTCCTCTTCTCCCAATCGTCGTTGTGTTGGACGGCCGTCTGTTGATGATTGCTCTCCAGCTTTTCCCGATCTTTTGAATCTTCCTCACAGTACTTGTGAGTGCGAAGCCTTCCTTTACCTTCACACAAAGTCCGCCCAGTGACATGAATATGCAAAAAATGAGAACCTTAATTTCGAATTGCGAATTAACATTATTAAATACTCCTCAGATGGTTGTTATTCTTATATTCATGTCAGTGAAGGTCAAATAAGGCATTGAATTCAACAGACAGCAATAATTTCCGACATCACAAGACTGTATCTCTCACTTAGACAGTGTAGAACAAGACATCAAACTTCTCGGCACATGCGCAAGAGAGAGACACGCTTCTTGGACTCATGGGCGTGCATCAAGGGACTGCTGACAAACCTGCGTAATTGATCTCATCTCTGCTGCTCTTCATGATTAATAGTCTACCGGCTGCTGACGGTCGGAGTCTCATGTAGTGAAAGTTGTCATCTGATAACAGCTGCTGCTGCTGATGCATTTCACTAACATGGACATTGCAGGTCATTTCCGTTCATTGCAAGCCAGTGATGAGTCAGAGAGGTTTGCCGTGAGATCAGGCTCTTCTCATGTCAATTAATACGCTCCTGGTAGACAATGGAGAGAAATAATTACCATCGAATTATCTTGCGTGTAGGGGTTTCATTAAATAAATCTTAATCAATGAGAATAAGCCTTGGGAATGTGACATGCGTGCATCAACGCGTGCAATTACATAGCCTACATGGGCAGCTATATAATAATTTTGTGAGTTGCGTGCATTCAGTGTGCTTCGTACGAAGTGTTGTAGGCCTGCATGTTCTTTGTGATAAACAAAAACAGAATCCAGGTGTAAAGTAAAAATCTGTCAACCCTGAACAGAGGTCTAACCACACCGGTATACCGGCTACGGTTCCAACTATATCTTCGAGTTCGAATATTCATCAACGGATGTCTATGGACGTGATCCATGACCAAAGTTCCTTAAAGCCGATGTTCGTTATAAAAGGGTTCGTTATAGCAAGTCTTAACTAAGACAACTAAAAGACAGTTAACCAGCGTGTCGACAGAAATTCATGGGCCGAAATATAGGACTTTTAAAGGACTATTCTTTTACATCAATTCAAATATAAACAAGCGTTTCAACTACATGAGATCATATTAATGAAGTGGTATCAACATTTATAACATAACTTATACATTATAATGGACTTTTCAATGGATGATTTCTTTATAACAAAAATGCATTTTTGAAACATAACTTTGTAAGTTATGCAGTAATAAAATGCTATAATTATATTAAATTTAGGTTTTAACATGGTGACACCTGTTAAAACCTCCCCACTCCCCGACCTGGTGCCACTTTGGTTAGGCCCCAGGTTTGAAGGTGAGACATTTGAGCTACGTCGATTCTTGTTCGCATGCGTGCGCCTCCTTCACACTGTCCGGTCTTGCGCAAGTCGAGGTTATGGAGGTAGGAGCTCAAGATCGATTGCTCTCCTCGGCACTTGCAGTTGGGCATTCTTTGGAGGTGACCGTACCACCTTCAGCGATTTTGTCGCAACTCGGCATCCAAATCTTTCAGGCAAACCATCCTCCGTAGGTCGCACATCGAGCGTCGCTCAAGTTTGACCGTATACATCCATCGTATCATGGAGTTTTCGTTCTTGATGAGGCGTGCGAGATCTTCTGCTTTGATGGGTCATGTCTCCGAAGCATGCAATATCACGCTCCTTGCACATGCCTTGTAAACATGGTCCCTACGTCTGAGAGAAATTCCCTTGTTCCATGACTTCTGTTTTTGCTGATAAATCCTGAGTGCGTTAGACGTACACTAACGAAAGTCGATCTTGAGACGATTTGAGTGTGACCCGTGGGAATGATCAGATGACCAGTAGCAAAAACCTCAAAAAAACCCTGCCCTTGTTCGTCAGAACTGGCAACAGATCATGGAAATTCTTCTAAGCACTTCTTATACGGGCAGGTACCGCCCCACCACAGCCTCCGAATCTCCCAAGCAAATAATTCCTCTACAACCTCATATAAGTCGTTGCCAATTGCCATCTGAGCAGCCTGCGGCTGTGATGTAGGCAGTTCTCCTTTGCAACGCCAGCACTCAAAATTGGCATCAGCACGTAGAATTGCAGTGCTGATATCATTTGACTGACATTCATTGTCTGATAGAAAGCCCAAGTAAGACGATGTGTTTCTTGGTAGCCGCTTATAATATTGCAGACCCTTCGCCCCTCCAGGCGCTGGTCATGATCACAATTGAAATAGCTTACGAGATCAAACTGTTGATATCATAGAAATTAAAATACCATAGAATAAAAATACCATATCATAGAAATTAAAATACGTCATCTACTGTTATCTACTTCTATGGTTGATATAGTTATTCACTCTAACTCACATCACGGATACACAAAGCCATAGTTATACGACAACAGGCAGCAAGCATAATACAACAACCACAATGCAAACAAACAGTCATTCGACAGACATATAGAAGCACTAAGAAGTATTTGATAAAGGAATGCATATGGACAGTAAATGAAATTGGTAGTGAATAAATAAATAGGTCGAAAAGAAAAAAACAGAAAAGAGTAGAAAAAGCTCTAGACACTAAACATAGACACATGAGCCTACAAGAGAGTGCCCTACGCGTTATCCAAATTATGAAACACACGATTTCCACTGCCATGAGCGCGAGTAAACCAGACTTCCTTGAAAATCCAACGTTAATAATTTCTTTCTTGATAAAAATCTTCGCAGCCTCCAAATTCATCGAGTGATCAGACTCCCAGGCATGGTTAGCAATCTCTGATGAAACAGGATAATTTCTAATAGCTCTTTTGTGCTCCTTAATTCTATCAGTGAGAGTTCTGCTGGTCTCACCGGTGTAAGACCAATTAGCACAGTCATTGCATTGGACCCTATAAACAAGACCATGGCATGTTCATTAATTTCTTGGGGTCTCTATCAAACAAAAAAGAATTTTAATCAGCGTTTCTCAACCTTTTCGCATCACAGCTTCTTTCTACAAAGCTTTTTGAAAGTAGCTGAGTTCATTAACCCTAAATCCCGAGCTCAAAGTGTTCTTTATAACATTATGGGAGGTCAAAGCGGCTGAGCTGATAAATGTTTTGAATACTACGACTTTATTCAAACGATTGATGTATTGCATTAAAAGAAACAAAAGTGACAGGCTGCATGAAGTCAATGAAGGCATGCACCGTATATGCAAGATTTCAGAATTTTACAGATGAGTTAAAGACATCCGTGGCACTCGGTGACACTTCAGTTGCAGATTGCTTGGAAACATACTTGCATAGCCGATTGTCTGCTTCTGCTGTCGATGGCAAATACATCGTGCTTTGATGCTATTCGACTTGCTTGCATTTTGTTCTCAGCCAAAATGTCTTGGATAAGTCATGTCTTTATTGCCAAAAATTCTTGGACAAACAGAGCAACAACATGGAGCTGTAGTAAATATCACGGTGAAACCATATATCAACCCAAAGGAAGATAAGGTCGTGAATTTGTTGCACATCTTCTCATAGAATCTGACATTATTCAGAGATGTGTCGTAATGTATTGTTGATACATATCTGACCAAATTGCTGCACGACATTTATTTAAGTTTTCGAATCAGTATTTAATAGGGTATATAGACTATAGTGCGGTAGTCAGAACGAGTTCCTGCAGGGAACGAGGTCGAAAATGCGACTTCACAGAATGATGTGTTTCTTATTCATACTACAAATCTGCACGTCTGCCGAGTTCTAGTTGGTTCCTCTTCTTGTCAGACAGGATCAAAGAAGACACATGTTAATCCAATCGGACGCCGATCAAAGGTTTTGGCCAAATGAAATTTTCCATGATTTCTCTTGTCACCTGTAAAGTATTAAGACCAGAGTCATAGGCTTCAGGTCATTTCTTACCTTGTTCATGAACTTTTTCTATGAAGCTACACACATTCAATTTTAGAAAGCCTCTTACTGTCGGTGAACACCAACACGTTGGTCCTCTTTATCCACATTGAACTGCATTCTCGCATACATCGCCGATCAGAAGCATGATAATATCACATACATGTTGGTAAATGACCTGAAGAGATGCTGAAAATTATGGCTCTAGAGTTAGTACTTATCAGTTGAAAATAGAGCAAATCTCAATTTCATCGAAAACGTCAATCTGCGTCCCATTCAATTAACATTTTTTTGACATTGAATTAACATTGTTTTTCATTGATCGTGTCTGACAAGAAGATGAACTCACTACAACTTGGCAGGCGCGTAGATTCGAATTAGGCATAGGTTGCACATCATTCTGTGAAAGTCTCATTATCGGCTTCGTTTCCATGCAGAAACTCGTGCTGGCTACCGAGCTACTACTAAACACTTAATCGGAAGTACATGCTTCCTATGATATCTACAATTTGTCGATATCATGCGCAGCACGTCGAATGTTGGCACCCGTGTTTCTTCAGCTGATCTAGAGGCATCATCAATTTCATGAAGGGTTTCGTCAGTTCGTTGTTGTCTACTATGAAGACCAACCGTATTTTCCGAGTGATGTGTTACTCTTCTGTCTTTCTAGTTTTCTAAATCCTTTGTCAAGTCAATAGGCATATGTATCTCCAGCTCTACCTTGTTCCCACTCCTTGTTCCACCGGATGATTACTAACAGCAAGTCTATGATGTGCATGTCTATCATCGTGATTTGTTATTGTGGTCATGCTGGATTAACTATCATTTGCTTATGAAAGACTGCTTTTGATCACTGTCGGCTATGTACTAACATATCACACTTCTCGGTGAAGTGATTACATGAACAGTTTAAATTAACCATTCTCCCTTTCCAATTATTTGCAAAATTTCAGTGAAATGTTTTTGAAATTACACTTTATGCACCAAAAGACAAAATCGGGAAAATTCCCGCCGTTAAGTAGCCTATTCGAGCTGAGGCAAGTGCGAAATTAAAGGTTCAGTCGTTTTGACCACCCTTGGTATTGCAAGAGTTATCTCATCCGCTGATAATCGATTGTGTTGTACATATATATTGCAATCTAGATTAAAGTGTGTTCATCATCAAACTTAAGTATGTGTCTGAAGATTGAGCTATAGTTACATTTATGCTTGTATTTATATTTAGGCCTGTGCCCGGTGCACCGAAATCTGCGGATTTCGATCAAATTGATATTTTATTACATAATTTCAATTATAATAAATTCATTTTATCTGTTGTCTTAGATACAGCAAAGTGGAGAGAAAAAATATTTTAAGCATACTATAATTTATTATCAATCCAACTGGAGGAACATTATTTAATTTTGCTTATCAATTCAATTATAACTTCGAATTCCTATGTCATGAATATTAAGCCCTTTGAAAGTCACAGCTGCTCCATAAAAATATCCGATGCATTTCCTGATGTTGAGAATTTTTCTTGTGTTCGACAAAATTTGCTTTGAATTCTTGAAACATTTTGAGTCCTTAATTGACTATCGCACGACAATCTAGAACACGTAACAAGTTATATTTCGGCTGTTCTTTAATACTGTGCACGGAGTGGTGCCCGGTCATCATTCCTGGTGCATCGATGCAAGCAAGTGCGGCTAGCGCACAGCCCTTCCATCTTTACGCTTATTGATATCCCCATACGTGAGGAATTTCTTCATCCAGCGATGGACTGTCGGCGGAGGTGGAACTTCCTCATGAAATTCATCCTTGTAGCCTCTGTGCTTTAGACACCTTGTTGAATGTAACTGTCCATGCAACAAGTTTCGCCTTCCTTTCCATAGCTTGACTTGAATGAAACACTAAATCACAGGCTGTCTAGTGCATCATTTTTTTCATTTTTTTGCCGCTGCTGTCATTTTTCTCATTTTTTCTTCGAAATCATGCATTCTCAAATAGATTTTCGTAAATTGCTGACTACTAGCCTAGTTCAAAATTTATCCTTAGAGATATCAGCTCTCTACTTTTTGGATTTTATGATTTTGTTGACTAATGCACTGAACTCCAGATGTCGTATAACTTGATGGAGAATGATTAAACTTCCGCAACACTCTGTTTTTTGGGCTATTCATTATCTTATGGGTGATTTTAATAAATCAACGAACCACAGGAAACATCCTGTAACAATTAACAATAAATGTAGAGTGTAGACATATTTCATTGTATTTCCCTTCGATGATTTTCCTTCTTGTCATTATTTCAGTCAGTTAAAAAATACCTGAGGTCAGTATTTTGTTTTTGTTATAAATGCTGCTCGGATGATTCCACTTGAATTAGCCAAACATTGACTTCGGACCTATGTTCTATGCAACCAAGTCCGTGTATGCAACACATAAAACAAGAAATGAGAGGACAATTTTGCTTTATTCGTGTGACTTTGTTATCATCGTTCAACAAGTGTGACTTTGTTTGTTATCATCGTTAAATTAGTGTGACTTTAAATACAAAACAATCCATAAAAAGAGCAGAGATTGGATCGAAGCGAAAGTGTGCATTCGAGAAACTTATGAACAATGTTAAAAATCGAAAGAAGATGTGAAGCCATGAACTATATTTGCAATTATTCATTAATTGACTGGTTTTGTTATTCTATCACCAATGTTTTTATTTTGACTGGATGTTGAGCATGTACAACTTACGTAGGTAATGTTAAGTGAGACATCGATATCTAAAGACGGTATACAGTGATGGATAATTAATGATGCATTCATTGTATTTATTAAATCTTTACATACGGCCGGGTACACGATTTTGATATGCACGATTTTTTTAACCTTAAGATTTGCAGCGTATAATCTTTTGAATGATGACAGTCGGACATGTTGTTTGGATGGAAATGCTACAGGAGTCAATTAAAAATTTCATTATACTATTGCAATGATGAAAGTGATACGTTATATTGTTCGATTCTTAGTGAATACTTTATAATTTTTTTCATTTTTCCGCCCCAAAATTCATTTTTTTCTTGAAAAATTCGTCATTTTTTCTAATTTTTTGACTTTCTATTCGATAGACAGCCTGAAATCACTTCAGCTTCACAAACCATTCGTCCAATGATATGAATTTGAATTTTTTGAACTCATGGCATCAATTTGGTGCATAGATATGTTATACAACAGAAGACAAAACCATAGGAATTGAATCAGTCACCTTCAGAAAGAAATCAGAATAACAATTCAAAGTGATGTTTCACAAACTTTAAATAGCGTTTTTTACTCACCTGTATAGTAGGAACGGCAAGATGCTACTGTCTACCGCATAACTACTATTTTTGTCGTTAAGAGAAAACCTTATATTAAAACTAGTAAGGCCCCCGGACTTCGTCCAGGATTTATATGCATAAGTATGTTAAATTAAGACAGTGCTAGTTACATTGTTGCATGCCAAGTTTACCAACTCATTCGCCTACACTGATTGGCTGTCTTACCATTTAGATCGCGTTATCAATTTTTGGACATGGTGCTTATCGGTGAGGCCGTGATGATGTGTCACTTTCTTATGTATAGCATTTTTGCTGATTCCGGCTCCATCCAAGGTACAGGGCCACATTAGTGAGCCAGGGATCACACGCGTGCAACTTCAACCAGATCAGGGTCACAGTGACCTCAAGTTAGCTTTAAAAATGCTCCTTGTTTATTCTCGGAAGCACAGGGGTCTTACGCCGCTCGTCAATGTGACCGAGTTTCATTTATCCCATTGTCATTCTTTTTGTGTTGAGTATGGCAAGAAGTGTGTCTATTTTAAAAATCTTAGGCTTTACCCAACAAAGGCCAATGAGTGAACACTTGACCGCAATACCACTGCGCCGGTGTCTATCCTCGGCGATGGCTGCAGATGGAGTTTCAAGATCGTGGGTGTTGCACCCCCGATTTATATACTGAATACAGATAACCATCTACGTTCATCTGTGATGCACATTATTCTCATGCGATGATGAAAATCATCCCAGCAGCCATTTATAATAGAATATAATGCTTACTAATTTAAATTGTTAATTGAAAGTAGTCCTAATGAGGACTGATGGCGTTCTCCAATCCGCAAGTGTACAAATGCAATGCTGTTGTAACCATTGGATTAATCAGTTCTTAAAAGAACTCAATGGAGCTTTCGCGTGGCAACGAATTAAAATTGATCAGCTTTGGCCCAATATCTGGTAAAAGTGGAAATCTTAAGACTTGTAGCACTACTCATTCTTACTGTTAATATACTACTACTATAGATTCCAAACACTGCCGTATACACGTTCAAAACAGACGTCTAATATACTGTGCCGACTACACATCATGCAATTTACTGGTTCCCAAAAATAGAGGTTTGCCGGAAGTGTTTAGAAGGATTTAGATGGCAGAGACTTCGGCGACTGAGAAAGAACTTCCTGAATTCTTGTCGGTTTTAATGTTTGTCTTCGTGATTGCATTTTCCTAGATCCTTAACACACACTCACACTCTCACTCACCTTTCTCTTGCTTGTCACGTCTTATTAATTACTGGGAAAATGCGCACACTTATCGATCTAGTATACTTCTATTTCTCCACGATCACATGAACTGCTCGAATGGAGGGAGGGAGGGGAGGTGACGTGAATAGCAATTATTTTGATGATGTAATTCATTATCACGAGACACAGACGGAGACGAGAAGGTGAGAGATGTGAGTCAGGTGGAAATTTGTATGCGAAGAATGTCACTGAGGCGCCAGTCAAAAAGAGGAATCACGCTCTCGCTTGAAGGGTTGTTAACCACAATCTTGTCAGACTGACCGCCTGCTGAAGAGGTATCATCGCTCTCATTTAAAGGGTTGTTAACCATGGCTTTGTGAGACTGGCCGCCTGCTGGAAAGGCATCATCGCTCTCACTTGAAGGGTCTCTAAACATGACTTTGTGAGACTGGCCGCCTGCTGGGGAGGAATCACGCTCTCACTTGAAGGGTCTCTAAACATGACTTTGTGAGACTGGCCGCCTGCTGAGGAGGAATCACCGCTCTCACTTGAAGGGTCTTTAACCACAACCTTGTGAGACTGACCGCCTGCTGGGGAGGAATCACCGCTCTCACTTAAAGAGTTGTTAACCATGACTTTGTGATGCTGGCCGCCTGCTGAGGAGGCATCATCGCTCTCACTTAAAGAGTTGTTAACCATGACTTTGTGAGACCGGCCGCCTGCTGGGGAGGCATCATCGCTCTCACTTGAAGGGTCTTTAACCACAACCTTGTCAGACTGACCGCCTGCTGGAAAGGCATCATCGCTATCACTTAAAGAGTTGTTAACCATGACTTTGTGATGCTGGCCGCCTGCTGAGGAGGCATCATCGCTCTCACTTGAAGGGTCTCTAAACATGACCTTGTGAGACTGACCGCCTGCTGGGGAGGCATCATCGCTCTCACTTAAAGAGTTGTTAACCATGACTTTGTGATGCTGGCCGCCTGCTGAGGAGGCATCATCGCTCTCACTTGAAGGGTCTCTAAACATGACCTTGTGAGACTGACCGCCTGCTGGGGAGGAATCAGCGCTCTCACTTAAAGAGTTGTTAACCATGACTTTGTGATGCTGGCCGCCTGCTGAGGAGGCATCATCGCTCTCACTTGAAGGGTCTCTAAACATGACCTTGTGAGACTGACCGCCTGCTGGGGAGGCATCATCGCTCTCACTTGAAGGGTCTCTAAACATGACTTTGTGATGCTGGCCGCCTGCTGAGGAGGCATCATCGCTCTCACTTGAAGGGTTGTTTAACATGACTTTGTGAGACCGGCCGCCTGCTGGGAAGGCATCATCGCTCTCACTTGAAGGGTCTCTAAACATGACCTTGTGAGACTGACCGCCTGCTGAGGAGGCATCATCACTCTCACTTGAAGGGTCTCTAAACATGACCTTGTGAGACTGACCGCCTGCTGGGGAGGCATCATCGCTCTCACTTGAAGGGTCTCTAAACATGACCTTGTGAGACTGGCCGCCTGCTGGGGAGGCATCATCGCTCTCACTTGAAGGGTCTCTAAACATGACCTTGTGAGACTGGCCGCCTGCGCTGAGGAGGCATCATCACTCTCACTTGAAGGGTCTCTAACCACAACCTTGTCAGACTGACCGCCTGCTGGGAAGGCATCATCCCACACATTTGAAGGGTCTCTAAACATGACCTTGTGATACTGGCCGCCTGCTGGGAAGGCATCATCACTCTCACTTGAAGGGTCTCTAAACATTACCTTGTGAGACTGACCGCCTGCTGGGAAGGCATCATCCCACACATTTGAAGGGTCTCTAACCACAACCTTGTGATACTGACCGCCTGCTGGGAAGGCATCATCGCACACATTTGAAGGGTCTCTAACCACAACCTTGTGATACTGGCCGCATGCTGAGGAGGCATCATCACTCTCACTTGAAGGGTCTCTAACCACAACCTTGTGATACTGGCCGCATGCTGGGAAGGCATCATCGCACACATTTGAAGGGTCTCTAACCACAACCTTGTGATACTGGCCGCATGCTGGGAAGGCATCATCCCACACATTTGAAGGGTCTCTAACCACAACCTTGTCAGACTGGCCGCCTGCTGAGGAGGTGCCACCGCTCTCACTTGAAGGGTCTCTAACCACAACCTTGTGATACTGGCCGCATGCTGAGGAGGCATCATCACTCTCACTTGAAGGGTCTCTAAACATTACCTTGTGAGACTGGCCGCCTGCTGGGAAGGCATCACCGCTCTCACTTAAAGAGTTGTTAACCATGACTTTGTGATACTGACCGCCTGCTGAGGAGGCATCATCACTCTCACTTGAAGGGTCTCTAAACATGACCTTGTGAGACTGACCGCCTGCTGGGAAGGCATCATCGCTCTCACTTGAAGGGTCTCTAAACATGTCCTTGTGAGACTGACCGCCTGCTGGGGAGGCATCACCGCTCTCACTTGAAGTACTATGGTTAAGAAATTGAGTTTCAATTAGCCATGGTCAATGCTAGGCTACTGCTACATGGATCATGATTGTAGAAGCTGCAAGTAAACGTGGATAATGAAAGAATGATATGTTGATGCCGAAATTGAATGAATTACTATATGTGGACAGTTCCAAGGTTCCAAAAATAAGTAAAAGTTATCAATAGTAGAGTTTTCATCAACTGATTGTCACGAAGGCGATCTTTGTATTGATTTGTAAATAACATTTTTCAATTGACGATATGTCTCTGTCCAGCACGTGCTGCACAACTAATTTTCGATCTGACTTTTCGCGGAATAACTTTGAAGAATGTTTGTAGCAGCTGTGTGTGGTCTTCTAGGCACACAATCACGAATACTGATATGCTTTTCAGCTGATATGTATTTGAAGCACCTCAATGTTGCCATTTTATTACTGATATTACTTAGTATTGAGAAAGTTCTCATGACGAAGCGTACACCATGTGGAAATGCATTAACGAGCTTGAAGATCCTAGGACGCGGAGATTCTATGTCCCAAAGCATTCACGAATTCTATCTACCAAAGCTATCATCAAATTGTACTTTCGTTAATCATCTTGGTCCTGTGCCTATTGCATGAATGATGGTCTAACATCACTACTCCCCCATACTGGGGGCTTGCACGGTGCTGACATAGTCATGCTTCAATCTGGAGCGTTGTGATCTTTTAGTCGGGATCCCCATCATGACGACTTCCAATGACACCTTCGGGGCTCGATCTCTGGACAGAAAGATCGCTAAGCCAAGCACTTGACCACTGGGCCACGGAGACCACAGCATCTTCATCATTTGTCTTTTTTGCAGTTTCAACTATGCTAAACCATTCCAAATCTGTCGACATCATGTTTGCGTTATGCGTATCGTACACAGATGAAAATATGATATGATTCAAAGTCATTATGGGAACTGGAAGCGTTATTGGCTGATGACCTTTATCCGTATACCATTTCACAGAGAGACAATGAGTCAGATGCAGATCAATCGTCATCTCAACACGCCATCATCGACACATGAGAAAAGGAACAGAGTTCAAATGAAGCCTCAACAGAAGTTCTTTAATACTTTGCGATAATGATCATACTCCATCAAAAATCACAGAATTCTATAATGAACATAAACATAAAAGCCAAAAAGAGAAAGATGCAGGAATAATGCGGAAATTGTGAAATTTGAATTGCCGCTTGTAGGTAATTCTGTGAACAGAAAAATGATTAGCGCTTTTAAATAGTAGGCATGCTAGATGCACTGTAAGTGGAGTAATTAATTTACATACTGTGCAATTTGCATGTTAAATATAGCCATATAGTATAGTCATCAATATAGTCGGTGGGCATTCAACAAATACTGCTTTTAACACAGTAATGAGATTTACATCAACGAATGAAAGAACAGTAAATTTGTGACATTAATTGGAGTACCAAAGAAATTTCATCGATATAAACCATGATTCGGCAAATCTGCGCCTTAAGGTCCACTCACACCGGACGCGGTCAGAATTTTCCGTTCAGAACCTTAATAAACCTATGGGCTGTTCACACACACGCGCGGGACGCGTCCGATGAAAATGGACCTTAAGAGAAGAGCTTTAGCATCTCGAAATTTCAACAAGTACATTAAGTTCTAAAACAAGCTGTAGAGATATCGATGTTTTTATTCTGAGACTTCGTATTGTTTTCTACTTCAGCATCTACCTCTCAGAGCTCATGCAGGTCCTGGAAATCCTGGAAAAGTTTTGGAATTTGAAAATGTTCCTTAAAAGTTATGAAGTTAACTTTGACTGTCAACTTTGACAGTCTGGCTCTCCTAAAGATCAGCTGCCTGATTCCTGCTCGTCTTCCGTCGTCTACCGATTTCTATGTGACTGTGGGTCAGTCCATTACAGCAGGACGAGCAGAGGTCTCGCCGTTCGATCTAAAGAGCACATTCCTAATTGGCTAATCAAAGGTGACAGTCGCCGCAGTTCCTCTGCCATAGCTTCTCATGTCATTGACTGTAATTGCGATCGTAGATATCTTCGTTCAATTGTCTTTCACGCTAGAAATGACAGGTTATTACGCATTTCTGAAGCTTTGCATATTCGGTACTTCAAGCTAAATTTGTGCAAGCAACGTGAGCTGTATATTGGTATTCATCTACCGTGGTGAAGCCATCTCCTTTCTAGCATGTAGTTGTACTTCTCATTTGTCATCTCTCATTTGCATTCTTTCTACAGGGTATGTTCTGTTGAGAAGACCGGCCAAAGGCCCCCAGAGCAATAAATACTATGAATTCGGCTAGATTATTTTTTGCTTTCATTTATCTATAAATTGTCAAATGGACGTAGATGTTTAAATCTATTAAAATACTAGAAATATCTCAGAGGAAGAATCAAGTGTTCAAGCTTGCCCGCAAGACAAAGGAAGAAGGAAGATGAAGGACAAGGAAGATGTTATTGGCGAAAAGTGCATCAGAAGAGAAGATGGCATCGCACATTCTGATACTGACAAGCTAGCTGCATGGAGGAGCTATTATGATGCCTTGTTGAATGTTTCAGTTCCCTTGGGATCACAGTCTACTTGCAGGTGTTCCACTGATTTATAGGTCCTATTCCTTGGATTGATGCTGCTGAGATCAAAAAACCTGTTGAGGGCATGAGAGACAGGAAAGCTGCTGGCACATGGGTTGTGGTAGTAGAAATGATCCGCGCTCGAGGAGATGCGGCTGTTGATGTGGTAGCCAAGTTATCAAATGCCTGTATCCGAGAGGGACAAATACCTGAAGATTGAAATCTGTCGCTGATCGTTGACTGCTACAAAGTTTATGGTGATGCTCTTGAAAGAGGTTACTACAGAGGCATTAAGTTGCAGGATCAAATTCTGAAAATTCTGGAAAGAGTGCTTGAGCCATTCATCAGACAACAGGTGTCAATTGACTCAATGCAGTTCGTGCGGCAACTGATGCAATTTTCATTTTGCGACAGCTACAAGAAAAGTTCATTGAAAAGCGAAGGGAACTGTGTTTCATCTTTGTTGACTTGGAGAGAGCGTTTGATCGGGTGCCGAGAGAGGTGTTGTGGTGGACAGTGAGGGTACTTGGTGTTGAGGTATGGATCATTCGGACTGTTCAGGCCATGTACCGACACACAAGATAGAAGGTCAGAATGAGGGTTAGTCTCAGTTCTGAATTCGAGGTTACAGTAGGCGTGCATCAAGTATCAGTTTTGAGCCCCTTCTTTTTGTGATTTTCATGGAGGCGCTTTCTCGCGATTTTCGAATAGGGTATCCGCATGAGCCTTTGTATGCAGATGATTTAGTTATTTCGGACGGATTCACTGGAGTGCCTAGAGCAAAGATACACTGCCTGGAAAGATGGTCTTAGGTCACACGGTCTTCGGGTTAACCTGAACAAGATCAGGGTCATGCACTGCTCATACCAGGATGATCGAACACCAAAGGACACTGGCAGATTTCCGTATGGCGTATGCAGACGGGGCGTGGAGAGAAACCCGATCTGCTGTGTCGGCTGCAAGAGATGGAATCTCACTAATGCTCAAGGATTACTTTAGCATTCAGAGCTGATCGCAACTTCAAATGTAGAAAATGCTGTGGTAACGTCCCTCCCCCGAAAGTAATAACTGCCCATGTTCAGATTGGACAGTATGAACTTACTACACAGTTTTATCTCGGAGACATGCTTGGTCAAGCGGTGGATGTGTTCAAAACGGCTAGGTGATCGGGTTCCTACTGAGGATCTCAGGAGACGGCTTGGCATCCATCCATTGGAACTCTCATTCGATGCGGAAGACTCCGCTGGTATGGTCATTTGCAAAGAATGCAAGAGGACTCCTGGTCAAAGAAAGTGATGGATCTGGAGGTAGAAGGACGCAAGCTAAGCGGAACGACCGAAGAAGAGGTGGTGCCACAACGTGCGAGCCGACTGCAAAGAGTTGAAGGTTATGCGCATTGACGTTCAAGATCGGAACGCGTGGAGAACCGCCATCCGACCGGACCGACGTTTGCCGACGTCCAACACTCAAAACATGAGGAAGATGGACGATAAATTGTAGAGTGAGTGAGTGAGTGAAATCCTGGAAAAGTTTTGGAATTCATTGTTTCATGAGATGCAAGTCATGGAATGTGATATTAATGTGAATCAATTTTTGTCATTCTGTGAAAAACATTTACAGTTTTTTTATTTGATCACTCACCATATTGATTTTAAAATCCGTTCCAAGAAATACTGTTTTCAATTGATTCATTCTTCACACTCCATATTATTTTGTTGGCATACTTTCTATTTAGAGCATTTGAATATATTTGCGTATGTGTAAATGAATGGGTATATTACAGTAACTACATGTACTGGTGTTTTGTTTATGATTAATGGAATTCTGTTGAAGCATTTTTGTAGTCTTGATCAATTTTGTAGTAGTATAAACAAATGAACTGAATTGTCATAAATATATTTCACGACCGACTCCTGTCAAGCAAAATTTGGGGAAGAAATAAATTTGCTGTACCATGATCTTATGTGCAAAATGAAAAAGAAAGTGAATTAATAAAGTCAAACCATGGCAGTGTGAGAGTCAATACTTAGTGTTTTTGTATGTACAATCCTGGACGGAGATCGCGGGTAAACATAGCTTCCAGACAGGATAGAAGCAGGAAAGCTTTAATTCACTATCTCTTTCATTTTTTTATAGGACCATTGTACACTAACTTTATTACCTCCCGAAGTTTCACTTGACAAAAATAGGACGAAAGACTTCGTGAAATATATTTATGACAAATCAGTTTATTTTGTTTTAACTTTGATGGAATTCTTTTGTTTAGATGCATTATATCCAACTGTCAAGGTCACTTTTATTATTTCGCTCTAGTTTGGAAGATATTTGAAATTTGGACGTTCACATAGTCATCAATACGTATTCAACAGGTTATTCACTGCAAAATGATGAGATCTTAGTAATTATCTATTTCCTTTGTGTAGAAGTTGTTAATGTAACCGTGCTACACTTGTGATAAGTTGGAGTGAAAATGATTGTGAAATGGCAATCCATTGATTTGAAGGCACGACTTACGTGCGTTGGGATATCTATGTACATTGTACAGTTCAATGTTATTTATTCTACAATAGTAAATAATGTTTAAAATTGTTCCTAATGTTATTATGTTTTATCATATTTATCAATGTTATTATGTTTTACTTGGAATTTCATTATCTGAGTCCTTGAAATCATGGAAAAGTTTTGGAATTCTTTATTGAGACTTCTGTATGAACCCTGCCTCTACGTGAGCATATTCACTTATATCTGATTTTATAATTTGATTAATTTAATCTTATCATGCCGTTCAATTTCTTTTACTTGCTTTACCCTGACGCAGCCTGAGAAGCTGCAAGTTTGTTTTGCCATACTGCTTGTGCTGATTGAATAGGCCCAATGCACAGATTTTGCAACCAGACTTTCAATTTTATCTTCTTTACTGACAAATATATTTCATCCGTGGGTTCACATTGGTCAACGGCTTGGGCAGTATTGTAAGTCATTCTTCAAGAACGAGGGAGAAACCTATTCTTCTGTTTGGGTGGCTACCTATACTGGTATTAGTTATTCAAATTGGACCACTGTAGATATCACACTCGTAAAGGATAATGTTGTAGGTGATGACAGCAAAGTTCGCACAGAGTGCAAAATCATAATTCGATAATAAAAGTATTATGTGAACAATAAAAATGATTTATTGACGTGCATTCTTTCTTTGAATGCATCTTTTATAATGGTGCCCGGTTTGTCGAGATCCATAACTCTCACATGACGCGGCACTTATGGCAGCTGCTGATGACAATAAATACGTCTATTTTGTAAATAAAAGAGACAACAATCGTATTGGATATTGGATAAATCAAAAGGTTTCTCTCAGTGTTAGATAGAAGACAAGACATCCCTCTACACAGTCTCTGTACCGGAGATGTTGGAGAACTAGTGGCAGGACCGCGTCCTGATGGATTCTCTTCAGCAGGCTCTGTCTTCTAAGTGTATTTGGAGGCAGTGTTGGCAAAAAAACCCATGGGTTATTAAATGCATTCACCAATTGATTGACGCACAGAATTAGATTCATCTGTGCGCGCCTCGGTTTCCTAGAAAGGAAGGGTTATATGTAACCTTAATATCGAAGTGGCACATCACAGAATTAGATAACTTGCTCCTTCTCGAATGGATAATTCGTGTATCGCTTGCTATTGGAAATGGCAAACAATAAGCTGTCAGCAGAGGAACCAGAGCCAGTGAGAGTTGTGTGTGTGCTGTGATATCACTTCGCACACACCAAAACACACATCGATGCCTGGCTTCGATTCAATGTATGCACTATACAGTGAGCAATGCCGAGGAGAGGATCATCAAGTGAACTAATTTTCGTACGCCTACTACTTTCTTTAATAATGATCGGAAGGGCCAACATTATGGAGAAAACTTGTGCTCAATGATCTGAATTCTTCGAATCTGAAGGAATTTTGGCAATCGAAGCACTTTGCTGGAACTCACATTAATCCGCAAGCGACGCACGACTTTTTTTCCTATCTCTGTAGGGTATTAGGAATTCCTTTTTGCCCACCTAATAGGTTCCTCAATGTGCCGTCCGTTTCGTATTAATCACACTTCTAGCAAACCGAAGCAGATAAACAAAATATTTAATTCTGTGGATTGACGCACAGAATTAGATTCATCTGTGCGCGCCTCGGCAAACCGAAGCAGATAAACAAAATATTTAATTCTGTGGATTGACGTGCGATCGAATTTGAGACAGATACTGATAGTAGGCTATGTCCGATGTCAAATTGTAAGTTCAACGGTGTATTCTAATTTAAGTATCAAACTACTGAGATAATATTTCTTCATGATCTGAAATGCACGTCTTATTCTTTTTATGCTACCGAGACAATTCTTTCGGAATGAGATAAGAAGACATAATTCAGGCTCAACGTCTAAATCGGTTAATAATTATGTATCGGCATGAAATTGCAAGTAACTTTCATATCAGTAGATTGTCCAGTTTAGTATTCCAATGAAAACAAATTTAGCGATACAACTGACCGTATAATATGACGTGTATAATTTTGTCATACTAAAATCAATTATCCAAAAATGTTCATTTCAAAAAGTGTGGCTATTACAAAAATTACTAAAAAGGTATGGAAACTCTTACGACCGTGAAAATTAAATGATATAACAGACTGATTGAAGCACCCAGAAACAGCAATATAGAATAACTATAAAATTTTACGAAACAGAGTAAGACATCTCTACAATAACTAAGACTAACTAAAGTCTGGGACCACGCTCATTCACCAGATGAATTTTCAAAGTTGGGTGGGCTGTGTATGATTAAGACGTAACAAATTACAGAAACAGTAAAATTAAACAGTGGATTACGCAATCAGAAAAGGGGAAGTAGAGGGAAAAAAGCTCTGCCGTTAACAGGTGATTTCTCATGGATACAAATGCTCTGTAACCGCTTCTTCAAAACTGTAATTAAGCTAGAAGTGTAATTAAAACGATTATTTAACTGTCGTTCATATTGAAGTTGCGTTCTGATGATCGGCAACTTGCATTTAAAATTCCTGGCCTTATATAGAAGAAACACAATCTACTATTTTAGATAACACAGCCTCCTGTTTAAAAAAACCCACTAAAATTCATATTTAAAAACCCAATAAACTCACCGGTGAAAGTACGAGTAAATTATTATGGGAAATAATCTTCTTAATGCCGAAGTCCATCGACGTACTTTATTCATTCAATCTTATTAGTTCTTAGAAGGTTTAGGGACGCAAAGTGTCTGTGCTTAACAAGTAAATATTGATGGTTTTGAAAAATGTGACCTCTCCTTGGGACTGTCAATTGAACGAGTTGAAAGAACATCTGTTACAAGTCATGTGAATGCTGTCTCTGAAATCAGCATTGCCTCTCAACCCTTCTCAATTCAACGTTGGTTCATTCTTCATGCGGCAATCAAAGTGAATCAAGATCACCTCTACGATCACTTATCACGCCGTTGCTGCTCCTTGAATAATAAATATCAGCTACTGTGGTCAACTATGTAAAATAATGTGGAAATGTTGTGTTGTGCGTAATCTAACCATGATACAATGTGAGAAAGAAGGCAGCAATGCTTTCATAAAGGGAAGATTTGTCTTTGACATATCCGCGATGAAGGATTTTCAAGTTTATTGGGAGGAATATTGGTCACATGTTCAAATGGGGAGGAATCATAGATATCACAATATTGCAACCTGAATTTACATGTGAATTCCTGCTTTAATTGATAAAAAAATCTTGTATTCCGAGATATTTGGATTTTATACTGTCTAGCTTCTTGAAATGCATAAAAAGAAAGCAACTTGACAGCATCCTTCTTATCAGCATCTTCTCAAATATAGTCTATAGTCAATAGTTTCGAAAACATTGCATAATTGGAAAGATCCATTTTCGCTTGCTTTAGTTTGTTAATTATAATTATCAAGCAATAAAAGCAGCTGTTTGAAAGATGTGAAGTTTTTGAATGCTCAGTTCAATCCACTTTAAAACCATGTTTATCTCATGTAAATTGGCAGTTTGTGTCAATCACTGTGTGTGCAATACAATGCAAATCCTCTTCACCTGCCGATCAGAGGCAATCATGAATTGATATTCGAATACTATTTATCGGCATCGATAGGTGATGCGGAGCTGAAGTGGATGAATTGACAATCTATCCACTCTCATGCAGATTCAGTTCTGGACGAGCTCCGAGACGTGCAGCAACTGACAATAGTGTAGGACATTTGAGGGCGCACAAGCGCCTGAATTGAAATTAACTAGGCAGCACATGTAGATACACGCTAAATGAGATTTCTAAAATGTCTTTTACATGCATCGATGCAAATATTATCATTGCTAGATGCATTGTTGTCTTTCTTTTTCCACATTAAACCATGCAAATTCCGACAATATCACATTAACATGGATTTTTGAGGGCAACAATGTAGGGGACATTTGAGGACGCATGGTTGCTGTGTAGTATCATTGCGGCCCGATTTCTTGGACATTGCATTCAAATGAAAAAAATTCGTACAGCAATGATATCATTGTTGCCCGCCTTTTAAATAGAGTTTGCACATTCATTTTTTTAATCATCCATTGAGTAAAAATGAAAGAAACAACTTATGAGTTCCGTATGACTCACAGTAGCAATGTAATTGCGGCGTTCTTTAAATCGGACCGCAATAATTCATTGCTGCCCAAGTAAATACTATTGTGCGTAATTGAAATGAACTGGGCAACAATGTAGGAAGAAAGCGAGCAGCAATGCTGTGAATACACATGTAGACATAATTGTAGCTGAGACTTCTAAAATATCTTTCAAATGCGTAGATACAGATATCATCATTGCGAGATATATTGTTATCCTCTTTTTTCCACATTATATCATAGCTAAATTACGCTCAATAAATAACAACAACACCATGAATAGTTCTTTGCGCAACTAATGCATGATTGCTTCATTATAGAATTTCACGAGTTAGATATCTTAAATGTCCAAACCGGGTGAGAGCTATTCGAATGCTATGATGAAGCAATCTTATGCACGAGTTTCGTAGAGAATTTTATTTGACGACGTGCTATGATGATCAAGGACAGATTGTGATTGACATGTCTATGATTATCAGGAGAATTTGAATAGAAATTTAGCTTCATCAATCGTGAAAATATCTATTCAGAGATCTAGTCTATACTAAAGCAGGACAAGAGCACTCATAATTGGCATAGATTTCGCTCCTTCCCGTGCACTGGAGCAAGTATTATCTCCCGTGCAGTCAATAATCTGCTTCATATTTCACAGTGCCATAATCTCTATGATTATTGCTTCCATAATAATGTTTATGCTTCCCAAAGAGTGCATAAATTTCAAGGTGCACTCCTTCACTGAACTACATTAGCACATAGAAAGGTTTTCATCCTCTAAAACGGCAAATTCTGCATGGAAATCTCAAGAAATACCGCTGATATCTACAATGCCATAACAAGTGGAGGTAGATATTTGACTGCTATGAGACTCTGATGGTCATAGATTCTGGCGATCCTGTGAAATATGAAGTTACTTACAGAACTCGTGCAAAGATATCCATCTTAATTACATTATTATCGATCAACAAACTATGGCCTCTTCCTTCGAGCTCCTGCACAGACATGTTGATCTCGAAAAGTGCAATAAAGATGTATACTTTGCACCCGTTGCGTAAATAACTGTTACAGGTCAAATGAAGTGATATGATATGTACAATACCTGCACAGAGACAAATATAATCTGTTTCTAAGATTGCAGCGGAGAAGCACATGATCATGGATATCTGAGAAACTAAATCTCTGTTGCTTCCTAAAATTACGACCTGTCCCCGCCCGGTTCCTGTCATATCCTGAATGCCATTGATTTCCTAAATATCAAAAAGTAAAAGAATAAAATTATTCAATGGATGAAAATCTCATTCAGGTAAAACAATGACACGTGCTTTAATTCCTGCACTTCTCGCGCGCGTAATTAAAGGAATAAAGATGCCCTTGAATGTTGTAAGGAAACGCCTCAATTTTGAGTAATGATCTTCCATTTTCATACCAAAAATAGACTTTGTAGAACCACTCCCAACTACGCAGCAAGGTCGGCGCTCATCACTTGACCTTCTGATGACGCTTCGTCTTCCAGTGAAGGAATCGTGATATTATTCTGTCAGAGACACATGTATAAGCGATCTATAACCTGATAAACATTGCTCGCATGAACTTTGGAATTGAGAGAAATGGTCGAAAAATGTGAACTTGCGTGAGAAATGCAGATCGGAACACGTATTGCTAAATTGCAAAATGATGTGCTCTCACCCATGCTCTCGAGTACTTCTGAACGACCTGGTGAAAGTCTGATTATGAAGAAATGGAACTTGTTACTGCGATGAATTCACCAGTGAGAGTCTTCGTCTGTCAACGCAGTCCAGTCCTACAGGTTCTAGAACAGCTGATGAAGCTGCTTCTCATGACGTCATTTACATTATTGTGACGTAAGAGACGCCCTGAGCTGACTCAGCAATAGACTACTGAGTTACTATGATGGTACTGAACAAAATCGAATAATTACAGCAATACTAATTCAGTAAGCTTATTAATTGAACAAGCAGATGAGTCTAAATAAAAACTGCTATCACTGCACCGTGTTCAACATTTTCATCACTCTTCAAATTATTACCTAAGCGTACTATAATTAGCATTGGCCGACAAAGCCTCTGAAAGCCGCAATCAGCATCATATTCAATCTTACATTTATATTTACATGCTCATCAATAGTTGTTAATTGATCCATATTTCTAGTAATTTTGTTTCTTTTGAAGTACAGACCTTTGTCATCAATGGTTGAGAAATTCTTGATCTTTGCCAACTTTTTATGTAGCTCAGTATGTCAATATTATTTAGTGCCGAATGGCGTGCTGCTGCCTAGATTGTGATTCAGAAACCTTTGTTCGTATGATGTTAATGTATGACCACTGATGTTTGATTGTACTTTTGTATGGCAAGAAATACCAATGTAGACCTGTATATGACGAATGGAAAATATGTCGGCACGGTATTGAAGAACTATAAATTAATTCGTCATGATAACATGGAGGAGCCCTAATTCGCATCGGAAGGCGTGTTCCTGTTTTCTTGTTTGTAGTCATGCTACTTGATTACGTAGACGTTGCAAGTAGGTCGATGCTGCGCACCATACAGCTCTGAAAAGACAGCTCTTTATGCGGCCTTCTGTGCACTGTCGTTTTAAGAATCCTTGCATATTATCCGTAATACACATGATTAGTTAATAATATGCTGTCATGTTAAGAAGTCTTCTTTGGACGAAGCGGATAAATCAGCAGCAGTAGAGATGAGAGGATGTTTAGTGAGGGACATCGAGGTAGGCCTGAGAGATTGAGGGTGATGTGGATGTTGCAGTCTACACGGATGGGTCAACGGACGGATGTTTGAGCTGAATGGGTCCCAGAGCAATGTGGGTTGTTGGGAAAGGGGTGCAGATAAACCGGCAAGGGCTGTTTCTGAGTTAGACCAATGCAAGTCGACGGTCAGAAGAGGCAGTGGTCCAAGGGGGATCCTATCCAATGTGGTCCGGAGTCCTATAATTTTTGCTGGAGTCGGAGTCCTATTAAATGATAGGACTTTGGACTCGGCCTATAACTAGACCTGATATATAGTACAAACAAATTATTTATCCTTGTGCATGGCTGTCACTGTCTTATCAACTTTCTCTGTCAAACAAAACTACAGAGACAGCAGTGCATGCAAAGGTTGTAATAGTTGAGAGAATGAACCGTGATAGTGAAAATAGGATTGTCTTTTCACTCGGTGATTTAGTAGAGAAGGCAAGCCTTCCTAGCCTCGATCACACCGACGTACCAAAGGGCACATCAGAGACAAAAATGAAATACTAGTTTGTTTGAGAACATGATCTCTTACCCTCACGTTAATCGTGTGTGATGGCTCCTTCAAAGCGTATGTTAAAATCGAAAGTGTACTCATATTTTTTTTGGAGAAGGATGGGGGATTTTCCTGCCTGGTAGAGACTAGAGAAAAACCGCGTGAAGCACACATAAAGAAGATGGGAGGAGCCGAGTCGTATGCATCCAACTTAAAACGACGTCTGATTAACGTTCATCGGAAATGATTGATAATTGATACAGCAATGATCACCAGAGATAGGTTCAGGTAAGCCTATAATGATCTATGATGTAGGTTACCAGTGAATGGTCGAGACCCGATAGCGTCACTGAAAGTCGTCAGAAAGGGCATCCGGGCTAAAAGATGACAACGCTCCTGACTGTCAGCACCGTCGAACCCCAGCATGGGGGAGTCTTAGAACATCATTCTTCTATTCATTCTATTCTTCACCACTCTCCAAGTTGTTTTCATGGAATAACAACTTATCATTTTACATGCACTGCACACCAATTGATGCACCTGCCTATCGAAAAAAGGAATGTTTGATAAGGTAAAACTCCAACTGCATAAAAGACAGAATGATGCGATCAGCACTCCCAATCTGTGACTGAGTAATGAAACTCTGAAGGATTTGCTTCTGATTTCTTTATACACTGAACATCAATCGCATAGCCAATTAAAGAAAGGCAAAATTCACAACTTTGATGTTGCTGAGTGAAATCTGATTGCTATAATCAGTGGAATGTGCAGTTAAGACATTAGCAAAATAATTAAGATTGTTGAGTTATCTATTCGAATAGGAGTTCAATCATTGAAGCAAACATTCTCCTTGTCCTCTGGGTTCACTAGATTTGACTGCAATAGACTACTTTTCATGCGCTATTTGCAGGAGAGAGTACATGTGAACAATCCTCAATGAACTCAGTCGGCAAAGGAAAATATTCGGACAGAGATGTCTGTTGCAACCAGAACAGAGCATGAAAACGCTGTGGTCATTTGATTGACATCATCAAATGACAATACTAAGATGAAATAGACTCCTGTATTTATAGTTCTTAAATACAAATTCGGATTCAAAACCATGCTCGCTTTCCTATGCGATATCGCAGATTGAAACTCTTCAGTATTTTTCACGGCGCCCACTCTGTGCCATTCATGGGCCTCTGCACTGGGATCTGGAGAAGTGATGTGAGGTTATAACCGGGGTTACGGTTAACCGCGGTTAATGGCCGGTTACGGTGAAAAGCACCACGGTTGCGGTTAACGGTCTCAGCGATTACGGCTAATCACGGTTATATTTTTGCGAATGGCAATTATCTCACTAGTCACTAGTCGCTCATTGAGATGAATTTTTTTCTATAGCGTTATCACTTATTGTTAATTAAAGTACTAGTAAATCTGAGTATTTAGGGATTTATTTCTCCACGAGCCAAAATGTCAGCGTAGAACACGGTCAAGAATCAGAGAGGCGTTATCGCTTTCTTTACATTGCCACTCTCTTCTGCAGAAAGTCATTCGTCATTCTCATTTAAGCATACATGCACGTATCCATTCAAGTACTCCTCACAAAAACATGCCGCCCTCAGAAGAATCAAATTTACAAAATCATCGACTTTCACACCTGCAAGCCGCAGTGACAGTATTTGACTTCATGTGTACATGCATATGATAAACAGCTTTAACCTAGAAATTTGAAAGAATAAAGCTTTAGCTAGGTAGGGTAAGCCAAAATGGTCCAAATCTATCAGGCTACTATCAGTATCTTGCTGATAAGCGAAGCATAGCCCATCATGTTCGACTGTTATGTACTCGTAAGTTGCAGTTTATTACGATAGTCCTGTTGTCCAGCCCGCTTTCTGAGTCTCCTGTCGCCGTCCTTCCGCGCATACTAATATATCGACAAGATGTAAAATAACATCAACAGGACTATGTGCTAGACCTGAGCGCACCAAACAGGGCCTCAATACAGAAATGCAGTGGTTCATTCAATAACAAGAATAAATGAACTTTTGCTACTGACACGTGTACGAGTTTGACATGAAAGTTTTAATGCCGCCTAAAAATTCCTGAGCACTTTTTTCTCCGGAAGGATTCTCATCCTTGGTAACATTATATGTACAGACATTTCGTATTTTCGTACGCTTTCGGTCTTCCTTTGCAGCTAACCGATTATTCAGTTTCCACAATGAAGATGTTGACTTCTATCTTCCCCAACTCGTTCATCTGTATGCCCAAGTGCGAGAAATGGCTGAGATACTGCATCCATATCTCGTGGCTCGAGCTCGAACGTCAGTAGAGTTCTCCGTTCGCCTCGTGTGGCTGTTGGAAGCGTTTGCAGAGGGAAGGAAGGTGAGCGGTCATCACCGGAAGCAGCACAGGGCGGAGAAGATGCTCGACATGTTGGTTAAAGAAGAGATGAGGTGAATTGAATATCATTTATTCTATGTTTCCTTCGCATAAAAAGATATCCTTAAGTACTACTTACAAAATCATATTTTAGTAGCAGCACAATAATGCCTTTTTTGATTACAGGCCTCACCGGCGGTTATCAGGAGTGAAAAACGTTCTGCTGAATACCTCTTTTGGGCGTCAAAATCATCCTATTTCTGATCTCAATGCACACGCTGAGTCCTCGCAAGCGGCACTTCGACCATCCACAGCCGGAGAGTCGCACCCAGCCCCGGCCCCGCCACGGACACACAAAAGAGCGGCGTCCGATCTTCCTGCCTCATTGAAGTCGCGTCATCTTCCTCCCCTTCCTCTTACCATTCATCCTCCACCGCCAACTGGTGATGGACAAGACAAAGAAGAGAAAACGCCAACTTCAAGCACCCAACCAAGCATTTCACGTCGGGAATCGTGCTCGTAAGTTCATTCGGTTTCTGCTAATTACAACCCGTGATGAACATAGCAACCTTTCGGTCGTGTGGGTTCATGAAAACTTCAATGATCTTAAAACTTAGTCGAAACCAATCAGACGATTATTATCAGGTGCATGTTATTCCATGGCTTTTTGAAGGTTCGTCGCTGATAATCCCGACAACTTTGCTATAATCTAATATAGATAAATAATAATAGATAATAGATAATAAATAACACTATAATAAATAATGTCTTGGACTACAGCCCGATAGTTCTATGGTGAGGATGGAGGGATTTCTATCACCAACCTTCGTTATCGAATTGCCAATTCAAACCCGCTGAGAAAAAAGACTTCATCCATTTTTTTTTCCGCGTTTTCACATCTAGAATAGCATATGAGATTTTTCAAGAGCAAATGATCCACATGATTCTCAAACCAAATATGTGTTCAACGTAGCTTAATTGCTTATCTAAAGCCATGTGAATTTCGTAATGTATCAACTAGGACGACAGAGCACTGCTTTTTTGAAATAATCAATTTTTAATCATTAAGACCATCACGGCTCACAAGTGAGGCTGGATAACACTCATTTTATTCATTTGTTTTTAAAATGTCCACTCATATCTTCCACCGGCGCAGTGGCCTTGTGGTGGAGTTAGGTATTTGTCCAGGAGACCTTGGTTCAAACTTCAGTCTGGTCAAATCTGACTTATTAAATGGATACACTGTGGCCAGGGATCGCAATTTTCCGGTTTTTCCGGTTTTTTACGAAATTAGTCTGATGTAAATATTTTAAATATATGGATTCAAACCCCGGTTTTCCCTATTTTCCGGGTTTTTTTTCTTGGGTGAATTGCGATCCCTGACTGTGGCTAAACACTCACGACAAAGAGTACAAGCGGAATAAATGGCAACTCGGCCACGTGGTGGAAAGGCACTTGTCTAATGTGTTTCTGAATAGAAACGAAGTTTGTTGATTTTCTTCTGCACATGCGTTTTCATTTTGGAGTGGTTGTTTACCTGAGATAGCGTCAAATTTGAGAACGTCACATATATGGAACCAGCCTTCAACGACATCAAAGCTGTCTTTGATGTTGTTTATTTTTGACTGTATGTAATTGACTTCATCTTTCATAGCTTCATGCTTCCCTGCATTCAGGTAATGAATCAAATCCTCGCAGGCGTGTGGATATTTACTCTATCACAAACTTTCTTCAGCTTCGTGGTTGAAAACTAAGTCGCCTACGCCTGTGAGCTTTGATCGATAACTTGAACAGTGGAAATAACCAAAGAGAATATTGTATTTTTCGTCCTTCTACTGTTTCCAAATTTCTGGTGATTGTAAAAAATGATACTAGAAAGAGCCAATTCCATAAAATTCTAATAAAATGGTCATTCATTTATATGAACAGCAATTAATTTCGTCGATCGCCTTAACTATCTTAAGGCTTGGAAGGAATCAGATGCGGTATGAAATTTGAAATTCAGACCCATTCTCGTGTATTCAAATTCTATGCAGCAAAGCGGGGACGGGACTCTACAAGAGGTAACATTGTACAGTGTTCCTGCGCGACAGAGAAGCAGAGAAAACGCAGGGAATCTATAAAATGTCAGTTCCTTTTTATTGAGCAATACACACAAATTTGCATGGTCGCCTCAGAAGAACACACCGAGGGTGTGTTGCGATAAAATGGCTTCAGCCATCATTATTTTCATTCATAAATTTTCTATCTATATGCATTATTATTACTTAAGAGTTTGTAATTTCGTCTGAACAACATAATGTTAGGTTGATAATAACCGATGCTATTGATGAAATTGTATTCCCAAATTCTCGTCTATACACAAGACCGCGTCAGGAGAAGAAGGGAGTTAGTAGTGCATAAAATTTTCAGGTAATAAATAACAATCTGTATTAATCATATTATGCAAAAGCAGAAGTAGAAATAGGTATGGTAGAGAAAAAATGGAAATAAGTGAGGTAAATGCTTATAGAAATGACATTAAAGGAATATTAATCATATGAAAAAGATTTGTTTATATTGTCATCTCTCTCTCTTCTCTGTAGTTAATTTTTGGTTAAATTTTCTTATCATTAAGCCTTCTCTTGGTCAAATGTTGTTTTGATCTTGTTCTTATGTTGTAATATTGGTTTCAATCTCGCTCACATTGCATTGGTTTACATGCTTTTACAAATTCCAACTATAAATTAACTCCAGAGAATAGAGAGAGAACACTACAAACAATTCTTGTTCATATGATTAATATTCCATTAAATATGTCATTTCTGTGAGCATTTACCTCATCTATTTCTACTTCTGCTTTTGCATAATATGATTAATATAGATGGTTACTTGTTACCTGAAAATTATAGGCACTATATACTAACTCCCTTCTTCCCGTGACACGCGCGGTCTGTGCACAGACGAAAATTTGGGAATACAATTTTTAAGATCAACAGCAGCGGCTATTTTTAAATTCAACCTATTATTATTATTATTTTAATTTACCGTTTCCTTTTCCATCTCCTGTTAAACTTTTCTCACACTCTTCTAATTATCTTTTCAACTTATTCGCTCCTTTACTCTATTATATTAGTTTATGCTAAGTACATGAGACTACATTGAGCTACTAATTGTTTCAGAATGCATATGTGATTCAGTCTGTCATTCCCGTCTGTGAATTGTGTCATTAATTGTCAGTCAATATGAACTTTTGTCAGACTGCCACGATGCTGTTCCATGTACATTGCTCTTTAAAGGACGGACGAAGCGCCGAGCAATAATACGACATTTTCATGTATTCTATCAACGAAGTGTGGAACATCAAGTAAAAGTTCTGAATCTATTTGTCATAGAGTGATGTGCATCAATAAAATTAGCAAATTAAAAGAAGGACATAGGGATAAATCAGTAGTACAGATATCAGTATTCTAATTCCATAGAAACTAGTATCTGTTGATTACATTCAACCATAGAGATTAACTGCCTTGTCTGCGTGTGTGTCTGGAGATGACATTTCAATATTGATGGTCACGGCCAGAACCAGCCCCGAGGGACGTAATGCAAATTCAAGCCTGAATTCTGACGAACAAGAAGATTGACAGTACATCAGACGCACGCAGTCAGTAAATTTAGTTTGCGAGAAGTCGAACATTGTGAATAATATTTCCATTTGGCGAATTTATCAATAAAAATTGAGTGAAAGATGCGAGCTATTCACTTGAGAGGTCTGTCTGCGATCGGACTGTTGAGGCTCGTGTGTTCGTTGATACAAGCTGCTTCTGCAATGCGTGCGCTTGACCAATCACGTAAGCCAAAGAGAGACGAATATCTATGTCAATCTCTATCGCTTGCTACCATGGCTGGGATAGGATTATATCCGCTTTAGACTTACCGACACGCAAATGAATATATCTCTGTGTGGTTACAACCACAGAATTAGATTGTTTAATCGTATCACTTTGCTAGAAGTGCAAAGTGATTCAAAACAATGGCACATGCAGGAACATACTAAGTGGGCAAAAATAAATCTCTAATACCTTGCAGAGATAGGAAAAATAGTCGTGCGTCGCTTGCGGATTGCTCTGAATTCCTTCAAAATGCTCCGATCACCACGACTCCTTCAGATTCGAAGAATTCAGATCATTGCGCAAAAGTTTTCTCGCTAATGTTGGGCCCTCCGATCATTATTAAAAAAGTTAGCAGGCGCATGAAAAAACGTTTACAAACTTCTCTGTAGAACTTAACATCGTCGGTGTCTCTTTGCTGTGTGATCCGGTTGATAAGTCACTGGGACTTCGCACAATTTGGCGTGTTTAATGTTGAACTGGCTGCTCATTGTTCGATTGCTATGGTATTTAGTCAGCAGATTGTGCCATTTCATTAACGTCACATGTTCCAATGTTTCCCTTCTAGTCAAACGGAAGAAGAGGCGACCTGTCTAATTCTGTGGTTACAACATTCAATTAGAAGGTAAACTCCATCCATCCTGCATTCAAAGGTTAAGCACTCAGATTCGCAGAATGCTCGTTTAGAATGTCGTGCGGTTGTCGCAGCTGTTCAAAGTCGTTTTTTCTCGCTTCCTTTACATAATAGGCGCATCCAGATGGTTCATTTATCAGTTTGGATCAGGATGCTGACAAACAATACAAATTATTTCAATTTGTGACTTACGTGAATAAGGGTAATGCACCATGTCTTATTGACACAATTGAATTGATTGTTGAGGTCATATCTATTTCAAGGATTCAGTATGTTTAGATCTGTAGAGTAGCATGATAATCAATTCTACCTCAAAACTGTCTGTAAAACGAGAGATACCGACGTGATGACAATGATACATTTGCTATGATAAATGCAATGAAGATCAGTAAACAAACATCAAACCCAAACGGGCTACGTGAAGCAGTTGCCAACAAAACTGAAGATTGATGGGAAAATTATCGTGCCAGGTGTTGCAACGAAGAAAATAAGCTGAAAATGATCCTTCGAACTCAGAAACAGTCAAAATATTTCTTAAAAAGTGAGGTATCACATTCAACGTGAAAGATAAGGACAAAATTATGCGGCACAGTTATCTTATTCGCTGTGCTTGTGCTGCTATAATAGGAAAATGATGTGTTTGTATCTGCATCACAAAGCTGATTCACCATCTTAAGTAGAGTAGAGTGCAGCAAGACTTCACCCATTCAAATTTCATAACTTTGGTTGATCATTCAAGCTTTTTAGATTCATAAGTAATTTACAAAAGCGTTTTTGTTGTTAATCACATCCTTGTTGTTTTTGTAAATATCAAATTGTGGCACTCCAATGATAGATGCTGTCGTCGAATAATTACAACTGTTAATGTTTGATTGATTTATGCCCCAAACTTCTTTATTTTTGCGAATATGAAGCTTTGTAGGAATGAAGACGGACAGATAAAGTATTCAACAGGCTGTATAAGATAACAAATTAGTATTCAGGTTGGATGTTGTAGGTCAGATGTATTGAAAAATCAAATGCGCAGGTCGACAAACTCATCATGTAACGTCGATTGTTCAATGCATGTTGGGTACGAAATGTAACGTCGATTGTTCAATGCATGTTGGGTACGAAATGTAACGTCGATTGTTCAGTGCATGTTGGGTACGAAATGTAACGTCGATTGTTCAATGCATGTTGGGTACGAAATGTAAAGTCGATTGTTCAATGCATGTTGGGTACGAAATGTAACGTCGATTGTTCAATGCATGTTGGGTACGAAATGTAACGTCGATTGTTCAATGCATGTTGGGTACGAAATGTAACGTCGATTGTTCAATGCATGTTGGGTACGAAATGTAACGTCGATTGTTCAATGCATGTTGGGTACGAAATGTAACGTCGATTGTTCAATGCATGTTGGGTACGAAATGTAACGTCGATTGTTCAATGCATGTTGGGTACGAAATGTAACGTCGATTGTTCAATGCATGTTGGGTACGAAATGTAACGTCGATTGTTCAATGCATGTTGGGTACGAGCACGAAGATTTGGCTGCATGGCAGTTCTCCTGTTCACCCGATTGTTCGCATCTTCCATACGGACCCCGAGCGCTCCAAGGTCTTCTTTGATGTTATCGTTCCATGATTTCTTTAGACGTTGAACAGGTCGGCGACCGTCCACTTGCAATTTCCACACCTGCTTCACCCATTGATATTCTTCTTTCCTTTCCACATGAGCTCATCATCTTAGTCTTCTTATTCTTCTTCTTCTGAGCTGTTAATTGGAAATGCGGTCGTGAGAGGAGACTTCGAACATCCTCATTTCATTCACTTCAAGTCGGATTCATCTTCTCTTCGGGTTCGAACTTCAAGCTTGAGGAATTGGATCGTATCAAATCGGACATCTGATGAAAATTCGAATTAATCTGACATGCTATAATTCACAGTTGATCACTTTACAAAAAATCGGAATCAAATGCGTGGCTTGGATAATTCATTTCAAATCCAAGCTACACTATTGTGAATTTTGAGTATTAGTTACTTTCTTTCTGCATATACCAGGCTACAAAGTGTACACGAGTAGAGCGCCAGGTATACTTATTTAATTTATCTAATATCTATTGGTAGTAAATATGTACCTTTGATATGTACCCATGAAGGCTGGATTCACGGCCGATGCTCTGGGTTGCACGTTCCCCTTCGGAGCTACCAGCATGCTGCAACATTCCGATGTAGCAAATGCGAAGCACAGGGTGGAGGAAACGCCAACCAACAACCAGAACTGAAGTTGTCAGATGGAGCCAGCATCGACAGAGTAAGATCGTTTTGCTATCTCGGAGATGTCATCGATGGAAACGGAGGTGCAAACACTGCATCGATTGCAAGGACCCGCTGTGCGTGGCGCAAATTCAGAGAGCTGTTGGGTCTGTTGGGAAAGAGGGACATACCGCTGCGTGTGAAAGGAAAGATCTATGCTGCCTGTGTTCGAAGTGTGATGGTTTATGGAAGTGAAACGTGGGGAATGACAGAAGAGCAGATGGTGAGACTAGAGCGGACTGAACGGAAGATGGTGCGATGGATGTGTGGAGCAAGCCTGAGAGACCGAGCACCGAGTGATGAGCTGTTGAGACGAATGGGTCTGGATTCGGTGAGAGAAGTGGTACGAAGAGGTCGACTAAGATGGATGGGACATGTTTTACGGAAAGATGATGCTGATTGGGTGAAGAAGTGCATGGAGATCGAAGTTCCTGGGAGAAGAGAGAGAGGAAGGCCAAGAACAACATGGAGCCAAGTCGTGGAGAAGGACATGCGAGAAGTTGGATTGACGCGGGCGGATGCCAAAGATCGAGTTCGTTGGAGAAAGCAGCTGTCGACTGGAGTGACCGGCCAACCCCCGCGCAAGCGGGGAAAACGGCCGTAAAACGGGATGAGTGAGTGAGTGAGAGAGTGAGATCCAAGCAGTCGTTGGTTAAATGTCAGCCGTAGGGATGATGGACGTAATCAGACTAATTTCAGCAACAACCGCAAATGACAAAGCGTACGAACGTAGACAGAACATAGCGTCCAGAATTGGATTCTTTGTTACTGCAATTACGTGCATAGATTTTTCTACAGCATGTTGCTATTTTCATGACTTACGACACGTGTTTTATACTGTTGCCAAGATAATGCTTGAAATATTAGATAGCCTTACCCTTTGCGCATCCATGTATATGTGCATCAATACTTCTGTACTGTTGAAAGTAATGCTCAATAAGTATAAACCGAAAATTATATCTGCAATCATTCAGGTATAAACATACAAAATATGAGCAATTCATTCGAAGTAGCGTGCAGAAGGAGTACGATGTAGACTGTTTGTAGAATGAAAATTCTTTCGAATTATGCGAATGTCGGATCGCATTCGTTTGGATTCATGTTCTTCTCTTCAGATTCTGTTTTCACGCCTCTAATAGCAATTAGCTTATCAAGAAAGTTGACTACGTATAGGGCTTACATTGAATTTACTCATTATGATCGCTTCTTCACTGTATATTCCCACATGTCTTCATACTTAATTGATAAGTGGCTCGTTATATAGTGGATTCTGTTTCGTGTTCCGCCTTCTTCCCTTTACTATTGTGTGCATTGACCTGACAGTATCATCAATTTTGCCATATATAGAGCTCATGTGACGTCACATATCATTCTCATTATGAAGCCATCTTGTGACGTTCTGTGCTTTGATGAATAGCTACAGGTTGAGTGTGTGATGAAGCGCAGTTATTGCAGCAAATGCATGCAATAGTGCAGGAAACAGTAATAAGATAATAAATTCCCCTAATTTTCTAAAGAAATATGCCTCCATGTTTTACTCGCAAACAATTTATGTTAGACTTACCGGTATTTAGCAAGGCATTTTACGAAATAATAGTAAGAAAAGTGAATATTGATGCATTTTGAATCTCCCTGACAAGAAGACAGTGGAAAATTAGAGCACCACCTAATCGGAGGGGTTGAAAAATAGGCCACGATGTCCACCAGGGACCTTAAGTATGTGACTTCTCATACAACAAAATGATGAGGACAATATTTGAATTTTTTCCCACATACCCATAGAATTCAAGGCATTGGGTCCATGATGCACTTGTGAAAAATTCTCTGAAACCTGACGTATGGTAATAATGACAATTTAATGAACATGCAGTAAATCTGCTTGAACTAACAATAGAATGTCAGATTGAATGATGCAGTCAATGCCTCAATACACCTCTTGGAGGTTCGTCCAGAGGAATGTTAATCTTCGGGAATTTATTCAAGTCAAAGACTTTCACTTTCTGCATGTAAATGAGAAAATTAGGATCTCATCGATAGGACATTACCGACAGGGTGAGACAATGGTTGAAGAGTCCATTGACGAGGAATTCTGCCACCCAGTAGACACCACAGTAGGTCCTTATTAAGACAGACAATCAAAAATGATCATCATCCTCTTCGTAGACCCTTGCCTCCACGTCATCACGTCCATCTGCGTCAAATTCAAGAAGGCAAGGCTTTCAAATACAGACATATCAGAAATTGAAATATGATCAGCTGAAGTTCGGGAAAATTGTCTGTCCCGTCGAACCAAGCCGATTATAGACGCATACTGTAACTGGCTCCACAGCTGTGGATGTAATCCAATTTTATTATCCATTTGTGTAGAATCACACTTAAATATACTACAGTTTAGCACAAACACAAAATGTCTGCCTCTTTATCGTCTATCAATTAGTCTGATTTTACAAAACTTTTGAAATTGGCTGTAACTACGGACACCATTTTCTTTAAGGGTCGGTTCTATAAACAGAATTCAGGATTAGTTATGGGAAATAATTTAACCCCTTTTTATCGATTTTTGTACAGGGTGAGTCAAAATTAGCCGTGAACAAAAAACAAAGGCAAGTTTAGCAAGTTTTGCATCACTGACAGTTGTAAACAGAGATGAATCATCATTCCCATAACAGCGTATTCGATTCGTATTGAAAGTAAGTCAATCTGTCTAACAATTTTTCATTTCTAATGTAGTGTGATAAGAGATGGAATACACCATTAAAGAACGAGTTCTGATTACCTCTTGGGTAATTGCTGCAACAAGCAACTGTTCTGTAGAGGACTGTAGGCGACGATTTCGCATTGAATTCAACAAAGAAGCACCACCTCGACAAACCCTGATTGATTGGAAAAACAAACTGTTAGAAACAGGTTCTCTTGTGCATCAGAGACCAGGTCAAGGAAGACCAAAGTCCGCAGAAAGCCAGGAAAACGAAGAGCGAGTTTTGGGTGCAGTTCAGAGAGATCCGACAACATCCACTCGTCGTCTCTGAAGAACTAGAATTGTCTCAGTCCAACGTCTGTAGAATACTAAAGAAGAATGAATTTCATCCTTATAAGCCACTGTATTGCCAGGAGCTTGTCGATGGAGATGACGACCGAAGGCACCAGTTTTGCGAAGTAATGCAAAACAGGTTCACCAATGATCCATCGTTTCTGAGAAAGCTGACTTTCAGACGAATGTGTGTTTCATCTGAACGGACAAGTTAATAAACATAATGTTCACTTCTGGTCGACGGATAATCCTCACATCAGATTCAGAGATCCAGGGCAAACACCCTCAGTTACCGTTTGGGCCTGTATTTCCTTCAATGGAATTATTGACACAAACATTGACACTCGCACAATGAATGGGGAAAGATATTGTGAAATTCTCTGTGAAAAAGTTGTTCCTTATTTCAAAAGAAACAAGCAGATGATTTACCAACAGGATGGGGCTAGCAGCCATTATTGTGTGAACGCCCGCCAAATTTTGGATCAAGAAATGCCACAACAATGGATCGGTAGGCGAGGCTTCATTGAGTGGCCGGCACGGTCACCTGACCTCACGACATGTGACTACTGGTTCTGGTCCTATCATCGAAGTCGAGTATATCATCCTCAGAATGTGATCTTCCCTTCTGTGATAGAACTGACAAATAGAATCCAAATGGAAATGACGGCAATTCCTCTCAAAATGTTCCGAGACTCTTTCAGAGATTTCCCGAAACGGTTGCAAAAGTGCTTGTCAGCCAATGGTGGTTTATTTGAAGGCTAAAGATTGTTATAATTATTTGCTAGTTGAAAAATTATTTCATGTATATAGGCCCTACTCAGATTTTTCAAATAAGAAAGTTTTATGAATATAGAGACCAGTTGAACAATAATAAAGTTGTTATTATCATTCACGGCTAATTTTGACTCACCCTGTACATGTTTCATGTAGAGAGGCAAATTGTGTCTGTTGATCTATCACGTTTTATTTTCTGGAAAATATATATATTGATGATATTGTTGTTATTACACTTTCTCCTTCGGATGATATACTTCCTGAGCTGAATAGTATAAATAATTCTATTCAGTTTACTGTTTAGTACCCCGAAAATTCTAGTATTTCAGTTTTGGTTTCTTTGGTTTTTAGATTCTTTCGCGAATAATTCGTGTTTAAGTTCGTTTTATTCTAAATCCACCCACAGTGGTCATCTGTTACCATGGGATAGCTTCGTACCTTTAATTAGAAAGATTAATTTGATGAAAAATGGATGCTTACGAGTTCATCGAAATTGTACCACCCCTGCATTGATTGAAAAAGGGTATGTCTTTTGTCAAACATCGTTTTATTTCTAATGGATATCCCAAATGTTTAGTCAACAAGTATATAACAACTTCTGTTCCATCATTTCATACTCGTACGCGTACTAACCAAGAAAAGCAAGCTTATGTTCGTATTCCTTTTATCAATGAAAATCAAGCAGGACAAATTCGCTTTGAATTAAATAAAATTGGAATTTGAAAGTGAAACCTGTGTTTGTAACTCCACCATCATTAGTTCGCCAAATCAAGAAGAAAGTATTCCATGCAATAGGTCTTGTTTGTATAATAAAAGCAATTTATTGTCTTTTGAAAAATGTTGCATATCAAATCACTTGCAACAAATGTCAACAGAGTTATATTGGTGAAACTCAGTGCACTATGAGGAAGCGAATTTTAGAACATTTAAATAGTTAAATAAGTCTTCCAGCATTTTCATATGAAACATCAATTAAATCCATCAACTTGTGACATCAAAATAGAAATTTTGCAGAAGTTTTTTGCCAATGTCTATGAACGTAAAGTCTGAGAGAAATTTCATCAAATCTGAAAGACACAGTATTAATGTTATGTACAACAGATAACTACAACTTTCTTTAGATATCTTGTCCATTTTTTACATAGCATCTGCTTTTTGTATCAGCGTTTAGATTTTAGATTTGATGACTTAGATAAGATTCCTTCTTTCCTTTTTGCTTGGTTTGAGATTGTTGTTATATTTGGATTGAAAAGGACTTGTCGAAAACTTTCCAATGTATGTTTTATTGACCTCGTTTTCTTCCTTAAAATACAGTTATGCAGGATGTAGTAAGAAAGAAGATTCGATGTCAGTCTCCAGTTGGTCGATATCGAAATTCGAAGCAGTGAGACGAAACTAGGCGTTGATGTAAACAAAGTAGTGTGACCTTGAAAAATGTTTTGTTTTTATTCTAGCTGAAACAAGAGCATTTTGAGAGCAAGGAAAGTTCTATCGACTGAAAGGCCTTCATTCAAACAATGACTGAAACTTTAGTGAGCGATCGGTTGAATATTTCTGTCTGAAGTTGTTGTAAACTTATCACGTCACTTAGAGTGTTTGATTTATGGCATTTCATATTGACATCACTCGGTTAAGCGTGTGTTTATGTGAGATACTGCTATTAGTGACTGTCATCATGCCGGATAGACATTTGCCGACGCCCAATCCTCGGCAAATGGGCACAGAGGATGGAACATAGTGCATTGAGTTTACACGATACAAGAGACTGATATAATACATCTCAGTCATTCAGTGGATCCAGCCGAATAGTTCAGTGGAGTTGAGTCTAACTACAAGGAGATTCATCAAATTCCTCCAAGTAAACCAGTCCTCAGTCGTTCAACCCCAAACCTGAGGAAATAAGGACTCAAAATGAGGCAGTAAGTATGAAAGCAAGTCCCGGGGGTTGAATTTCGAAGGTCGTTTCTTCAGTGATTGGCTTGCTATTGACCACAACAGGCAGTCTTCATCATCTAGTATTTGAAACTGGAATAAGAAGCCTGCCGACACGTAGATTGTCGATGCAGACGCAGTTGACCAGCCTCTTCGAAGATCCTAAATCCTTATCGATGAGTGGCAATGTTCCATTTCTATGAAGTTCAATGTTTCTGAAGTGTGCCACAACACTTTTCAATCTGTTCTCGATCTTTGGAGGCATTTTACTTTTTAGTATAACTTTCTCCACCTAGCCTCGAAGCCTGGGTATAGTGGTTTGGGAAGGGATTGCCTTCACACACTGGCACTTTTCAGCAATGTAGGCTTAGTATCTTCCTACTCCAGTGAGAGTTGTTGTGCTTCTCGAAGAGGATAGACTCGAAGCCTGGACATTCTGCACTTGCTCACCGAAAGGCGGCCTTTAACAGCTGATTCAGACTACCACTTATCCTCTGTCCGTGTGCTCCTGGAAATGTATCCATGTAGACTCTACTCAACCAAGCTACAATTCTATCCCTACAACCACCTGAATGTCTGTCACCAAGTCAGCAGACGACAAGAACGCAGTCAATCCTATAATTTTAATTGCATACTCATCGGGGAGTGGTTCTTCACTGCGCCAAGTGATTGAGATATTCCTCGCGCATTCTTCTAATCCTTAAGCACTTGTAATGCACACAATATGCAGTTTCACTCTGCACATTATTTGCCACCTGGCTTTGGTTGTCCCGAGTGCATCATACTATTTATCTTCATTGGGAATTCAAGTTCAGCATCTCAAGTTAACCTTGCAGGCTTTTCTACCAACCGGTACAGTGACCTTGTGTGACCTTCAATTCAGGCCTGATATTTTCAAAAAAAGATGCATTCTTGCCAACACTTAGCATAATCGAATGAGAGTGGGATAAAGAAAACTAGGCAACATGGAAGATAGATGGCATCCTAAATTGCCTTTTAGTATGATCAATATATATATTTGCTGTTCAATAGTCATGTTGTTCAACAATACTGAAGTCAAAAATCGCCTGTGAGATTGCGTAGAATAGTCGATCTTGAAACCTGATCGTCATTATGATTTCTGTGCCTGTTAAGAAACATTCTACTGTGTGTCTTGTCTAAAATATTTCAGCTCATGAACACGGAGTGGATTATACAGATGAGTTTTCTTGAGTGTATGTGGAGAATCTTGACGATTTCTACCTGAGCTTTGACTAGGCCGGTGCCTGTTGATATCTGGTTGGGATATAACCGGATTCGGTGGGATGCAGCACTGTGGCTCTGTTCGGGCCCAACTGATAGACATGTCCACTAAATGCCTTGCTATCCTTATAGTGGAGAACACCTGTGATGACCAACCGATACAGTAAATAACGAAGAAGTTATATCAACACAGGTCAGCAACATTTGCGAAAAATCAAAACACGAGTTGCTTGGAAGAAGATTTTCCTTGAAATTGAAAGGGATGGTCTACCGTAGTTGTGTAAGATCAGTGATGCTGTACGGAAGTGAAACATGGTGCTTGCGGGAAAACGAAATGAACATCCTGAGGAGGGCAGAAAGAGCGATGTGTGGAGCCAAGCTGAAGGACAGGAAGAACAGCTCCATCTTGATGGACATGTTGGGCTTGACGGAAGAGATCGGAAATTTGGCGAAGGCAAGCGGGGTACGGTGGTACGGTCACGTGCTGAGGAGAGAAGATGACAATGTTCTGCAGAAAGCCCTTCATCTTCAAGTTGAAAGAAAACGCAAGCGAGGACGGCCCAAGCGTATGTGGAGAAATCAAGTAGAGGAGGAGATGAAGAAGGCCGGCCTGAAGAAAGAAGATGCCTTGAATAGGTCTAGGTGGCGTGAAGGGGTCAGAAAAATTTCGCTGCAGTGAGGTAGATCCGGCCACCCTCGCTTGTCGGGGACAAAACCGGATTCAAATTGGCGATGATGATGATGATTCTGAACATTCATTTATGTCTCACTTCCACCAATTCTAATTAAATGTTCAAACCCCTCATGATTATCAAAATTGTCAAGAAGATTTTCATTGCGAATTTTGGATCGATTGTTAACGAAGTTGGCAAGATAATCTCTCACTGTCATCGAGATTGCACGGTCGACCGCACAGTCTGAAATGAGAGAGAAAGCGCTTCAACCTATCGGAAGCATAAGGTCAAGTTCTTTGACGCAGTATATCATGGAAATACTTTTGTACGAGATAATAAGAATAAATGATTGATTCATAGTTTAGAAGTGAATGAGATTGATATCAAATAAACATAACTTGAGAAATAAATCCAACGTTGTTTTTAAGTTCTCCAGTTCAGCATAAAGAGATAATTTCACAAGCATTGAAGTCAGCATCAAGTGGAACATTTCAAAGTTTGATATTCGAGTGATCGTTATCTTAAACAACGTCGTGTGCAAGAATTAATGTACTGCATGCATTTTGTCAAATCATACAGTAATTAATACTTGAACTCATGTATTTTGTTTCAAATTTTATTTTAATTTATTTTCAGGTTCTTTATGTTAGGCCTACATATTTTTGTATAATCTGCAGCTTTCATTTGAGAATGCTTCACATTCGGAAACAGTTTAATTTAATTTTAATAGGCAATTAGGTAGGCCTATAGGAGTTCAGTTACAGGTATTTGCAATTAGTCATGCAGAAGCTTGTATGCGTGGTAATTGTATTTTATGGTTTTTATATAATGTAAATAAATATCTTTTATCAGTAAACAGTGGTTGTCAATGCTATCAAGAAAGCAAAAGTCAGCCCATGTTGTTGATTACGGATTTTACGTCACTTTTTACCCCTACTGCCCGTACAGAAATAAGTCCGTATGAATCATAGTATGAAAAGGTATGAAAAATAGTATGACAACGCATACGTATGTAATAACATACTATGAAACATAGTATGTACAAGTATGAATAATGCATGCGTATGTATTGACATACTATGAAACATAGTATGCATAAATATGAATAGCGCATACGTATGTCTTGACATTCTATAAAACATACTACGAATAAAAATGTATTACGCATATGTATGCATTATCATAGTATGAAACATGTATGCATAAGTATGAATTTCACATACGTATGTATTAACATACTGTGAAACATAGTCATAATTGATTATTTAAATTCATACCGTATACACACATACTGCATGTTATTGTGCAGAAGTAATCTATGATGGGTAGCGACATTTTTTTCTACTATGATGTTTAATGCGTAACCCGAATTTTGTACCCATGCTGAATGATGCTGGTGATTATCAGTCATCTATACAGAATTAATGAGTGATATCAAATATAACTTTCGTTGAATATACGCATTTCATCTGTTGTTGTTCAACTTCCTGGTCATTGGAAATAATTATTTTTCATTTAATTATCTTTGTCTAGTATTAAATAACTATTTTGCTATCATATAATGACATTATTTGCAGATAACGAATTCGTCAATAGTTCTGATTTTTGTGATAATGAAATTCTTTCATATATATGTATATATTGTTCATGCTTTTCAGATACTTTATGCAAAACGTCTTTGCTATAAGCTGAAAATTTCATCTGAGACGATTTTATCAAACACGTATGGTACTTAATGCATGCAATTCTGAAATATTACTCATTGTTTTCCTATGATTATTAATGCAATAATGATATTTATGGAGCTTCACAGTATCTCCACAATATTTCAACGTGTTTTGAAAATGATAGTGAAAACCTACTGATGATGCGCAACACATCGATTTTGTTTTATTTTTAATGCATAAATGATTCATTTATGTATACTTAGTCTAACCAAGAATTCATCGAGTTGGATCCTTCTCATCTCATAATTGCATGACCTACATGCATTTTTTTTACATAACATAATGATATCATAAGAATTTGATTAACGATTACCATGCATATAAGAGCAGGTATTATTCTTGTTTAAACGAAATAATAACGTGTCTTGTAGCTTTCTTTTGCTCAAAGAATTAGTTATTCAACGAGTTTACTTTTGAAAAGTCTCATGTGTATTGTGGATCTCTACAATGTCAGTAAAAATTTGAAAGTCCATTTTTGAGTAATCTAAAAGTTAGATATGAAAGTGTTACTAATATAATTTCCTTGAGTTGCCATTGATTAAGCGCTATTTTGAACACCAACACATTTAAGATATTAAATTCTATCAAACATGATTAATGAAAGCAATAAAAGCTAATTCAATTAGTTTCGAAAAATATTGTTGATATTTATTTTGATTATTTATCTTTATTTATTATCACCTTATCATAAACGTGTATAATCCTTTTATTAGTGTGTCATTGTATCTGAAGTTTTCCATCATGCCCACCAGGGTTGTCCAGTATAACTCAGAAGGCTCCTGGTTCCTTTCACTTCTCTAATAATAAGCATTAGTTTATTTCCATTGAAAGCATAAATGAACTTGTATGAACGTCAAAACAATAAACTTCACACTGTCTTGACGTGGGAGCATTATTATTAGCTACTTGCATTACAGGTAACGGTAAAGGATTCTTTTAAGATTGTTTATGCTACTGAATGCTAACGAGTTGCTTCACTTTCTTTTTTTTATCTTCTGCTTAAGGGTTTATGGCACCGTCCTCTTCACTCGAACTTTGATTTTAAAAAATCATACAAAAATGTTTATCTTTGATCAAATGGGTACGTCGTTCGTGTGTTATAACAAATGAATGCCATATATGTGAAATTAAAGTATGAGAAATTGTAATTATTTTGATCTTAAAATGATGCTAATAGCTGTCTCCCTCATGATATGTTCTCTATCTAAATCAGTTGACTTGCTACATTTGACATGTTACCGGAGAGACAAGGTGCTTTTGACTTAGTTCCCTTTCAGATTAAAATACGACATATTGAATACAGAATGCATGTTATTATTCATATGATAAGTGGTGCATATAATAATGAATTCATGCTGTTATAGAATATATGTACAATATCAAAACATATGTGCTTATGTATGATATTCCTTCGTACGATATACTGCTGTATGCATATATGTTGCATTTTTTATGTCAGGAACATACTCTGAAAACTCACGTGTGTTTAGGATGAGTATACGTACCTATTTTCATAGTATGTTCCTTTGTATGATTCATGCGTATGGCACGACAACGCGTTACATGCTCTTAGTACGTCTCATACTATGGTTCGTATGTCTATCCCATGCTATGTTTCACATCATGTTTTCACAGCGTGCGCCATATGAGTATGCATACTATTTTCATAATATGATTCATACTATGTGAAGTCATAGTATGAATCGTACGCATGTTAGGGTATGGCCCGACAGAGCGTTACATGTTCATAGTATGTTTCATAGGTAGTATGCTTCATACGTCTGTTCCATACTATGATTCATACTACGTTTTCACAGTGTGTCTGGTATGAATACGTATATGATTTTTCATGGTATGTTTCATAGTATGATTTTGCTCAGTATGATTTAGGGTATGCTTCATACTAAGTTAGATACTATGTTAAGTCATAGTATGAATCATACGTATGCCAGGGTATGGCCCGACAGAGCGTTACATGTCCATAGTATGTTTCATACTATGTTACATACGTCTGTTTCATACTATGTTTCATACGAATGTTTCATAGTATGATTCATACCAATTTTTTCTGTACGGGTGGGGCCTTGGACGGTGCTGACTGAAGTCAGACTTTGTTTGGAGCGTTGTGGTGCTTTGTAGTCCGGATGCCCTTCCTGCCGACTTCCAGTGACACTTTCCGGGTTCGACCTCTGGACCATGAGATCGCTAGTCCAAGTACGCAACCACTGTGCCACGGACACCATTATGATGCTAATTAAAATCCATTATTCTCGATATTTCGCCAACTGTCCTCAAGAGATAATGTAATTAATCTTATATATACTAACAGTTCAACATCTAACTCATAGAAATTCAAAACATGTTCATGTGCAAGTTATTAAGATGTGAATGGTAATTTACAGTAAATCTGTATCAATATGACGAGAAAGATTTCCGTAGATTTGATCAATTTAATCACAAAATTCCGTTGGCAATCGTAGATGATCTCTTCCACCCACAGTAAGGGAAGGACATCTTTCCATTCTATCCCCAGGCGAATTTGCACTCAATATGAAAAAATAGATATGCATTAAACAAGTTGTCTGGTGAAGGAAGGTTTAACTATGGATTTTCCATTGGGATGGCATTACTTAGTGAGAATACTTACATAGAACGTGGATTGATGTGTTCATGATGATGTTTCAGTATTGTTAATATCGCCTGCTTTTTCATGACCTTGCCGTCCTTCTTTTCTTTAATGCTTGTTTCTTGTTTCTCATTCATTGTCCAATTTTTTGACAGTTAGCGGTTTGGAATTTATTAATTGAAATTCTAAAAATTTCGGCTATTGTTCTTTAACCAGATGCTAAAAGCTGATGATACTGCTTCATACTTTATAGTCATCTGTGTCTACAGCAGGGTTTGGGAGCCGGAGCCAAAGGAAATACCACGGCATCGGCTTGAAGTTTTGTATGTATTAAGAATTCAATCACTTTGCGGGATAAAGTGATACTTGACAGTGCAGCTGAAACGAATACAAGCGTTTCATCATTGTAGGTTATCATTGTCATCACCTTCATCTCCTTTCAATACATATCCTACTGCGAATCAGTTATTTGGATTTTAAAGGAGATCGCGGACTTCTTTGAGATTGTGTTCCAGCCGAAAACGCAGCTGTCGGGCGAAAGGCTCTTGTCGCAAAAACATGCACATGCATTCTCGCCACAACTTCAATCTACTTATTGATTCTTAATTATTCTTCCTTTTAAAATATATGGTTATTTTTTATGTGTCTCATTCTCAATAAAATACCTACGTGAAGTATTAAAATACTTCGAAGTACTTTTGATACAAAAAGAATTTTAGTTTAATGTGGAAATATGTTTCACTTGATTGATGGATATTATAGCCCTGAGAGCTAAGTGGTTGAATCATCTCTTCCGATCGGCAGCACCTGTTTCTGTAGGGAATGAGGCTGAAAACTGGACTCTCTGAGAAAGTAGCACACCGTATCCATGGCTGCTGCGAATATGTGCGTGTGCAGAGTTCTACCCGGTTCATGTTTTGATGAGACACGATCAATAAAAAGTGCACTTGCATGTCCAACACCGTGCGGATTGAAGCTCTTGAAAACCCTTTCACTGACTGAAATACCTCGATGCGTCTGACTGAAATAACTCTTTTTAATCAATGATGCCTCACTGCGCACCTACTGAATCACTACTTAATTCTCATTTCACCTTGCAGTGATCAAGTTTCCGTCAACTCGAACGGCAGTGGTAGCACCTCCTGTCTGGGAGATCTCCATAGTGGCCGGGCGTTCGACAGCGGTTGCTCCTGCTTCCGTCTGTGCGTTTGTGAGGCGCCTCGTCTCGCTCCGCAACTCGCTTTCACCAAGGCATTGTTGGACATCGGTGTACGGTTGGCATCCGTCAAAGACAAAGACCAAAGGACCCGCCGACTGCATGCGGAGTTCGCCCTGTTGAATATGAACCTCCCAGCCCGAGTCTTCCTTCCAATTCATATCGCTGGCAATCAGACGCCGGGGCACATTGTGGTGAGACTTCCACCCACTGCCGCGGTCTGCCTCAACTCCAAAGACAAAGTGAGTGACCTCGTCGGCAGATCGAGATGGATTGTTGATGAATGAAATTGATGCTTAGCGTATTACGACATGAAGCTCTTGATGTAACGAAAGAGAAAGTTAATCGGTTGAGGTTAGGTTGTGTGTACTTTAATTGCTTTGCTTTTATCCATTGACATGGCAACTGGCTGATTGTTGTTTAGTGTTATTTGACGACCAGATTGCCACGGAACAATATTCTGGAAACACGCACTACTTCTTATAGTAAATAGTAATATGTAAAATATTGTATATTCGTTAACAGTGCCCGATTTCATGGGACTGATTATGCATTGGAGTGAAATATGCAGACGAGCGTTTGTGGAAAAACTGCCATTAGAAAGTACCTGACTGCAGTATGTTGCAAATAAATGAAGTAAAACTGATGAGAAAACAAATACCGGTAAAAATGATTAATTGCAGGTTAGTGACCAGTAAATAATTCTTTTAATACAAAAATTAAAGTTGCCGGCAACTGCTTTGATTGGTCGCCAATGAAAGTTGATAATCAGTTACGTTGTTACATCTGCTGTGAGGGCTGTGAGGGGGGGTGTGTGTGTGCATGTTGTGTAACGGGTGTCAGTTCGATGACAAAGAACGAATCATTTTCTCTTCCTCATTCAAATACAGGGCTGCGGTGTCTTGCTGTTTTTCAACCGACACCGGATTTCGAACTAAACGACACCGAAGAAAATGAGAAATTAGCAAGAAATTTTGTATTTTTAACAATTAACGATGAGCAAAAGACATCAGTTTCACTCCCAATTAGTGGGGAGGAAATGAACTGGATCTACAAAATCCTCTGCCATGGAGCTCCGCAGATTGGATAATAGAAAATGATATGACGAGAAGGTGAGCTCGACAGATTCAAATTGCCGCGTAAAAGATGTGCGGCTGGTAGGATTCGAGCCTAAGACAGACCTGTGCTCTACCAACTGAGATACAAGCTGCTTACATGCGACTGTGTGTACTGGCAGAATCGAGCCCTCAGACTTGAGTAGGAGGGAGACACGTCACAACTTGATCTACCCCTCGAATGTTCTCAGAATGTAATTTTTCTGATTTATCCTAATTTTTTGGTTGATCTCGGTTGAGACAAGGCAGATTCTGCAAAAAGTTATAGGTTAGGTGGGACTTCATATATTGCTTAATCGTCTTTGACAGCAACATAGCCGTTTTTTATTTCCCAAATATATCCCTATTCTGATACCACTTCATTTTCAGTAATACCAGGCGACATGTGAATGTCCAAAACTTTTGGTTCTACTGCTAATGTAGTAATGACTGTTCATGCTGGGCCACTGGGCCCTCTTCAAAAATTGGTTTTCTGATTATCTGTGTTTGGTCAATCATGTCTCTACAATTAGCTACCGGCGATCAATTCTTTTATCGGACTGACTGTTGTTTCCTTCAGCCCCCATCTAAGTTGCTCTCATCCCCTCAAAGTTCTTGGCAAAAGGGTCATTTTCACTTTCCTTATCTGTCATGTGTGAATGAGATCCCAAAACTATCGACGTAGCGTCAGCAGATGCTCAGAGTTGGAACCGCGCCGCTTTCCAGCTCAGCAGATGTGTGTGCAGCTTGCTTGATGAAGGGAGACATCGTAGATTTTGCTAATCGAATGCGCTGGTGTACCTCCCGAAGACCCTGAGCCCTATGCTCCAACTGTTCTTCCGTGAAAAGGACACGGTACCGTGCGTCGACGAAGGCACCAGTCAGGAACAGGTCAGTGTTTTCTTTGTTTTACCGACACCGCAACCCTGGTTAGATTCAATCTGCTCTAGAGCTAGTCAGCGTTTCCATGTGACCAGGAAAATGAAAAGACTCACTTTAGAAATTGAGCTTTATCAGATTTACACGTCTCTTCTACGCTCCATCATTAAGTATGCGAATCCGGTCATGGTTGGTCTAAGCAATCTTTAAGTCAGATGGCTTCAAACAATTGATAATGATTTTCAACTTACACTACAAGAGTTTCAACATAAAGAAATGCAGTTGTGCTAAGTTTGAAATAGAGATCCGCCGACGACGTCATAGCAAGAAGCTATTCCATCAAATTCAAATGGACAGAACCCAACATTTTGCACACCAGTATTCCGACGCGACATCGATCTCAATTTTGTGTTCAATACTGTGGAACCTTGAAGCGGAAGAAAACATTTTTTGCTGTTGTTTCCGGCCTCATCAACGATGATTTAAGAGAAGAAAGCCTTTAGTAACTTTTGCATGCCTTATCACAACGGTATTTGTCCAGCTATGTATTTCATCTACCTTGTCACTTTTTCTTGTAACTTTTGATTATCATTTTCATTCAATAAACGCTTATTATTATTAGAAGATTCACTTAAGAATGTGAATCACATACGAGACTCATTTATGAGTTCAACCATTATGAGAGCAACCATAAAACTTTCGAAATCGAAGCGCAGAGCACACTTGGGTCGGCAAAGCTGGAGTGCGCCCTCCTGTTATTTAATTAAAGCTATTTTTCAGAATTTGGATGATGTTGAGATAATTCTTTTATTTATTTCCCTCGTGCATGCTTCAATGTCGGATATATTTTCTGTACTCAACCTCGATTTGATCAGAGAGGATTTTCTGATTGTGTTTTCTATGTATTGAAAATGTATGAACACATGTTTCACGTGGTATAATGTGTTATTATGTATTTTCAGAAGCGATAGATAAAACGATTCGCTTTCATTGTTAAAGTTCTTATGTTCCAAAAGACAATCTTTGTATTCGAAACACTACTGTTATAAAGTCAGCAATAGTAAGAGAATGTAATAATACCTTTCTTGAAGGATGCACATTCTTATCTTTCTCCAGTTTTGGCTGCTTGTCAGTCAGTGACATGTAGTGTTGTTTTCGTCCTAGATTTTTAATATCCATTTCGTTTTACTTTGAGTCCATTCATTTTTCGTCATCGTTTTCGTTTTTTTCATCACGACGTTTCGTTTTCGTTTTTTTAATATTTCATAATATTTTGATAATTATGAAATTAGTGCGGTATTATTAGTGAAATTATTATTGAACAATTCCTTTCATTTATTCAATTCAAAGTTTACAAATGACACTTACTTTCAATTTAATCAATTATTTCACTTATATTTTCATTATGATGTATTTGTGGTCTCCGTGGCATAGTGGTTAGCGCCCTGTATGTAGCACTCATGCCCATTTCACACGAAAGATAGTAGCCTACGGATTGGCCACTATAAGTCAATTTTATATTTGGCATTTGACCAGGGCTGCGGAAGCCATTGATTTTTACTCGCTTCCGCTTCCAAATATTGGAGACCGGACATGGGCTGCACACCTCCCTATTTCGAGCTCCTTTTTCTTCATTTTCCACTTTTTCTACTTTTGACGTTAACACTTCGCAGTCTTCACGAACGTTCTGTCGTAAACCCTAACTGACTTGCATGCGTTTTTTTGTCTTGCCAAAAAGTCAATAATTTTTCAAATTTACTGAAAATTTTGACGTGTGGGAAATTGTGAAATAAAAACGTCATAGTTTCCCAACACGTGTGTAGTAAAAAAAAAAATAGACGACCAAGAGAGTGTTTGAGAATGCTGCAATGAAATTGCCTCAAGACACACCAATCCGCATTGTGTAAAGTTGTCACTGATAAGATGATACTGAGGTTTCTGATTTCCAATGCCGGTATTCTGAGAAAATACACCTCGTTTTCATCATAATGAGAAAATTAGAAGTAACTACATTTAGTAATACAGGCGCCAATTTGTAATTAGGTGTTATAGGGTAAGCACTAAATATGACAACTACTTAACTCATATCAAGACTGAAGGTCAAAAGTCAGAAGTGCCTCACACTGACACGCGAATTAGTATCATGTCATGATACTTTGGGATGCGGAAGCGATCGTCGGGCATTCTCTTCCGCTTCCACACCCCTGCATTTGACATGTGACATTTACATCCATCGATGTGTGACTGGCAAAATGTGTCACAGATCTCAACCCTGAGGTAGGCATTCACTGAATATTGCTGATCGTCCCCTGATGACTATTAATTGGCCAGAAGCGTTTGCAGCGCTGGCGAAATGATTTTAGTCACATTTTGTTCTCATCTCGTGGTCTCCGTGGCACAGTGGTTAAGTGCTTGGCCTTGCAATCTTTCGGTCCAGAGGTCGAGCCCCGAAAGTGTCATTGGAAGTCGGCAGGAAGGGCATCCGGACTTAAAGTACTACAACGCTCCATAAGTCTGACTTGTCAGCACCGTCCAAGCCCCTAATGAGGGGGAGTGGTGACTTTAAAGCTTCATTTTTTGTTCTCATCTCGTCATTTATCATGTCAATCTTTCTGCAGGCACCATATCTCATGTACGTGGAAGTACTGGAATGTGATGGAGATTTATCCGCTGTTCCTTTGCCTGCGAAGCCGCTGATCAGGAGGAGTCGGTCGGAAGATGATCTGCCGTCGAGAGAAGCAGAGACGTGGTTAACCGAAAATCATTCCAACGGCGTCAACTCAGAGGGTCTGACCAGTGCGGCCACTTGTCCAGTCTTTCAAGTGCCTGATTGTGGAGTGCTTGGCGATGACTCTGACTGCTGGTCACAAGGAGACGATGAAATCCTGACCACTAGAAGGACTAAGATGGTGGACACGTTGAGTCTACTGTCTGTGGGCAGTTCGGCCAGCTGTGACTCCAGAGATCCGGTCTACTTCCAACCAAGTGATGTGAGACGGAGGCTGAGCGAGAGCCAAGCGCAAGCGGCTACCAAGAATTTCAAGGTGAGAGATTTTTCAATATCTGAAGTGGCGTCGACATTCCTTGTGGATTCACGAACATTGACCCTTAAGGTCCAATTCGAATGACGCGACTGAAGCGACTCCAGCCCTATGACTCGAGATTGCTTTCCAAAGATTGCAATGATAAGGTGGTATCGTCAAAAAATGTTGCTCCATTATATTTTCTAATCATAAATTCTTCTCATTTTGTATTGAAACAAATTTTAATCTCTTTCGTTTGTTCTACCCATGTCCTTCCTCACTGGCTGATTCATGTAGCGAAAAGCAACAGGCTATTGTCTGTCATTCTGTCTGTCTATCGCACAGATTGACAATGATTGAACACTGAACTCATTAATAACTGTCTTGATGTTTTTGAAGTCTGGACTGTAATATAAATATCTTTAGCCTTCTTTTCGTAATTAAGATTCTGTTGGCCTAACCAACTGCATATTGTAGGCATATTTGTAATTCGAGCGTGTAAAGCTTAAATCAAAACTTGGGATGTATAGGCCATAGGCCCTACCTAAGTTTTGATACACAAGAAGCTTTCTATGACTAAACTGCTTTCTTCGGTCTTCCATTATTTGGAATACATCGATGCTGCATGCAATCTAATTTCAATTTCATTGCTAAGAGCAGCAAAAGTAGCATGGTAGCAGTGTAAATCGAAAAATTCGTATGACTAGATCTATTTACGGTGTAGGCCTACGTATATTTCACTAAAAATGGCATATTTTCATTATAAAAGATAAAATGATATCATTGCCGATCATAGCTGTAAAATAAGGCTGACGCTCTCTAAAGGCTATGGTAATATCAACTTTTCAACACATGCATAGAAATAAACTAGTTGTGCAATCCGCGGCAAGTTGTCAACCATGAAATGTCATTGCTCCTGAAAATTCTTGGCTAGATGTAGATAAAATGACGGATTCTATGGATTATATTTCATTACGAATGAATGCTCGGCGATAATTCATCGAATGAGCATAAAGGATTTGAAAATTGGATGAATATTGCATGACTCAATATATTGCCCATTCAATAGTTTCGAAGGGAATGCATACCTTGCGCCTAGTTATTTGGATGCAATGTCATGACTTGATAATTTATGATGCAATGAAATTTCAAACAAATCGGCTTCTTGCATGTAAGATCTTCTTACGTTTTCATAAAAAGGATTTTGAGACGAACACTTGAAAAATGAATAGAATAAAAGTCAAGGGATCAACACTTCTTTCTGCCCCATTCACACCTGGACCTCTAAGGGCGGTACTGGCAGGGTTGGTATCCCATGGGTAAAATGGGTCTCATGGATATTTTCAAATTTTTGCGGAATTATGAAAATATATGTAAATAGTGTTCATTTCCAGCCATCATTCATGAAAGGATATATTTTTGTCAAAATCAGCATTAAAAATAGGACGAGCAACACACAGAACTTGTAACTTTCACAGAAAAAAATATTGTTGTTACTCCAGTGTATACGTATACTTGAGTAATTCGCCTAAGCATACATGGAAAATACTAGATACTGAAGAGATAATAAATGTCACAACGCGCCTCATGAAAAAGTAGATACATGTATTGCAGAACAAATTCAACTGGTGTAATCAAAATCTGAAAAATGTGTATTGCCTTAAAATTATTCCAAACACAAATTGTGTGATCTTGGTCATTGCATCATGGTATGGTGCAATTTTCTTGGACATCGTCACACTTCATGGTGAGAAATGACGACTTTGTGTCAAATTTAAGATACTTGTGGAACGCCTGTCACAAACACAATTGAGTAATGGAATCATTCGAAAGTCTCCTCCAAAGACTTCATATTAAAATGCATTTTGCTTTAGTGCCATATAGTAAGTACGATATGGTACCTTAAAGTTGCATTTCTTCAGACGAGTTTCGGTCCGTTGGCCATATAGGCCTACTTAGTCAACACTTCCTTTTTAAACCTCAAAACAGTCAACTACTGAGATGTCAATACTTACAGACAATTGGATGAGTATATGTACCGATGCACTCAAACAGACCTATGAGATTGAGATCGGATCAGGTGCCTTCTAAAAAAGGAGGGTTTGCAACCCTGCTTTTGTACCCCATCCTTGAGATTCAGTATAATAACAATATTGAGCAGGCACATTCTAATGATGCTTTCATGTCCGCTTGCTGCTTATCTTGCCTTAAAACACAGGAAAAGTATGTATTTATATTTCCAAAAAACCCATGAAACCCATCCCACTTTACCCATTTTACTCATGGGTTTTACCCATGCGTTTGGTTTTTGCAAACCCTGGGTACTGGGCTGCTCTTAGGCTGGAGCACTTTGGGCGTAGACTCGGTTATAATTTTTCTACAGTCCAGAGTTTTTCGAAGAAAAAAATATTTCGCAACGTTGTCCTAGAAATTCGAGTCGAAATGACACTTAAATATGACACTCAGCATTAATGGGTTAATGAATGTGAGTCACAACTCGTCTTCAGCAATCATCAACTTGTTGTTGCTCTTGTTCTGCGGCTTTTAATTGCAATTCAATTGATTTCTGATTCATCTTACGTGGATCCCGCGTTTATAGTTTCTAAAGGACATTCTGATTTCATAGAACGTAAAGTTGCTTGCCGATTTAGTTTCGCTCAAACCTGCATCGCAGGGAGAAGTACCTCCATCGTGTTTCCACATCGGCGGCATTTTTCAGCACTTGAAGTGTTTTTTCCTGTTCTGGTTATGCAAACGCTGTTGGTTCACCATCAACAGTGATGATAAGTTTGATCAAACTGTAAATGTCTCATCTCATCTCGACTGTTGGAACCACATGATAGCGCCGCGGCTTGAAGGGAACGTTGGAAAGTTAGACAGATGACTCATTGCTGGTGTAAAAGAGTCTAGTGGACTAATTTAAGTTAATTTTAATTAAGTGGACTAATTTTAATTTAGTGAACTAACTTAATTTAATTTGTGTTTGGACTAATTTTAAGGCAATACACATTTTTCAGATTTTGATTACACCAGTTGAATTTGTTCTGCAATACATGTATCTACTTTTTCATGAGGCGCGTTGTGACATTTATTATCTCTTCAGTATCTAGTATTTTCCATGTATGCTTAGGCGAATTACTCAAGTATACGTATACACTGGAGTAACAACAATATTTTTTTCTGTGAAAGTTACAAGTTCTTTGTGTTGCTCGTCCTATTTTTAATGCTGATTTTGACAAAAATATATCCTTTCATGAATGATGGCTGGAAATGAACACTATTTACATATATTTTCATAATTCCGCAAAAATTTGAAAATATCCATGAGACCCATTTTACCCATGGGATACCAACCCTGACTGTACCGCCCTTAGAGGTCCAGGTGTGAATGGGGCAGAAAGAAGTGTTGATCCCTTGACTTCTATTCCATTCATTTTTCAAGTGTTCGTCTCAAAATCCTTTTTATGAAAACGTAAGAAGATCTTACATGCAAGAAGCCGATTTGTTTGAAATTTCATTGCATCATAAATTATCAAGTCATGACATTGCATCCAAATAACTAGGCGCAAGGTATGCATTCCCTTCGAAACTATTGAATGGGCAATATATTGAGTCATGCAATATTCATCCAATTTCCAAATCCTTTATGCTCATTCGATGAATTATCGCCGAGCATAATTCATTCGTAATGAAATATAATCCATAGAATCCATCATTTTATCTACATCTAGCCAAGAATTTTCATGAGCAATGAGATTTCATGGTTGACAACTTGCCGCGGATTGCACAACTAGTTTATTTCTATGCATGTGTTGAAAAGTTGATATTACCATAGCCTTTAGAGAGCGTCAGCCTTATTTTACAGCTATGATCGGCAATGATACCATTTTATTTTTTATAATGAAAATATGCCATTTTTTAGTGAAATGTACGTATAGGCTTACACCGCAAGTAGATCTAGTCATACGAATTTTTCGATTTACACTGCTGCCATGCTACTTTTACTGTTCTTAGCAATGAAATTGGAATTAGATTGCATACAGCATCGATGTATTCCAAATAATGGAAGACCGAAGAAAGCAGTTTAGTCATAGAAAGCTTCTTGCATATCAATACTTAGGTAGGGCCTATGACCTATACATAAGACACCGCAAGTTTTGATTTAAGCTTTATACACTCGAATTCCATATGAGCCTACAATATGCAGTTGGTTAGGCCAACAGAATCTTAATTACGAAAGAAAGGCTAAAAATATTTATATTACAGTCAAGACTTCAAAAACATCAAGACAATGTTATTAATGAGTTGTTTGATAGTTTATGTTTTTTTAATTTATTTATTTACAGTTCTTTTTTTCCATGCGCTTGAAAATGCACGTCACGTGTAGCGGAAATGGTCTGGTTGGCAACTATGTCGTGGATGTGGCGTACACTGTTCTGCTCAAATTCGGTTAGTGGGTAGCGCGCTCGGTCCACCAACTTGTTGAGGGTCCGCACAGAAGACGTTTGATGCTCGTGTTTCGACCATGTATTTGCGAATTCTATACACATAATGTACGTGTATTGGTCTTACAATGTAGCTGTGCAAGTGGATTGAAGGAATACCGTTTATTTATCCTTCATCATCGTGAAATAATATGTTCTAGATCACTTGTCTTTAAATAGAACAGATTAAGGCATCAAATTATCTCAATTCAAAATTTTGCAATGAATTCTCGTCAGTGCGAGAATAAAACACGACTCTAATTGTCAGAACACAAATGAGAGGTCTCAAAACGACACGAAAGACGATCGTGTTCGTGTCACGAACGGACACCTCTAGTTTCTGTGCTACTTTCATATCTCTTGCATCATATTGCAGCTTTTAATATAGATTACTAGAAAATTGAAATAAGTAGTAATTCGAAAGCGGAATATATATCAAGAAGAAGTGAAATCATCGAGAATCTTCAGTCGTTAACTTGGGGCAACCAACTTTACTCTATGGCAGCTACGTTGTTTTCTCAGTAAAATTCTCTGTCTATCTCGTTAATATATACCTTCTGATTTGATGAATTGACTTGAAGAACAAATATTGATATGATAAATTGTAAAAATGTCTCTATCCCCAATAGACTCATATCAAAGAGTTATTATATCGATTTTCTAGGGGAATGCCTAAATTGTGAAATTCAGTTAATGTTGTATTAGATTTCTGCTTGCTCGCGCACATTCGCTATTTTGATGCATCACTTCTGAGTATTACAGTCGAACTTCCCTCTTGAAACACCGAGCTTTATTAGTTCAACGTAGCAAAGTGCGTCAAGGTGCGTTAAAAAAAACAAGCTAATGACTAGTATTTTTAGTAGGTGCAAAATATGATTTAAAAGAAATTTTTTATATCCTAAAATGTCTAAAAATTTTAAAAATACTTACTAGAAGGACAAACAACGCTTCTCCTCTCCTCATGTGTGATGAATTGGCGAATAAGTCGTTCTGTTCAAAATTATGTTTATCACTTATATATTGAAAAGATCCTATTTAACAGTCTGCCCATTCAGATGATAAGAGGACAGGTCTGTTTCCAATCAAAATACCAGATCTAGCTAATAACACAGTGGGAGTACGCTATCTAAAATCTACCAGGTGTGTAAGAGAATTAATATTAGTTCCTTAAGCTAAAACGTGAAATAGAATTGTACAAAATATGCATACAAATTATTTGACTATTTTTAATGAGGTCATCAACAGGAACTAGGTCAGGACGATCGCGTTTCGACCGCTTACTCCTGGACGCTCAGACCCGACCAAGCGCGGTCCTGTACATTTAAGATGCACAGCCTCAAAAATTAAATTTATAATAGAGAAAGATTAGCATCTATCACAAAAAATAGAGTCACTATTGACTGAAATGTACCTCAGGCATTTGCAAGAAGGACAGAGTCCAGCCAGTAGAGGTCAAGCGTTATGTAGGACATAACTCGTGAGAACAGATCATTTTTCATAAAAAATTCCTTTGATTTGGCCTTATTGGGACATCTATCCTTGGTTTTTGCTATGGATTACAGTTCAGTCTCAGCATTTGTTGTGATCATCGCATCGACGTTTCTCACAGCTACAGTCCTTATTAGAAAAGAAACTGTAAGGAATTTCTTCGAGAAAGTGGACTTTCATTCGATCACCGGTGACGACCAATCTATCAGTCAAGAAAAGAATACAACTATGAATGAAGCGCTGAATCACCTGGACGGAGGGTATAAACCAGGCCGAATAGTAATAATTATTTTCACGAAGATCAAAAGTCAACTTTTCAGTACGAAGAGCGATATCGTTGTCGAGAGAGAGAGAGAGAGAGAGCAGCGATCAAGGCAACGATATCGCTCAGAGTACTGAAAAGGACTTTTTGATCGAGTGAGGGTAATATATTTCTATGCATGCATGTCCATGTGGGATATGTTAGATATCCTAGCGTCCTATTTGTCGGCCATACATTCAGAAGTCTATGGCCATACTTGGAAATATTTTTTGAAAAGAACTGCAGAAATGGTGAAGAAAATAACAGTTTGTAAAGACACGAAGATTGAGGAAATACCAAAATACCAATAATGTTGCTAATTGTGTTAATAATAAATCGTTTACCAATTTCATATTTTTGATTCTGCAGTAGGCCGATATAATACAATTGATCACTGTAATGCTCCTATGTTTCAAATGCTAGATTTAGGCACTTGTCAAGGATATTCAACGTAATTACAATCAAACTAATACATAGGGAAAATAAAATCAGGACGAAGATATTCTCTGCAGCATGAAAGTTCACGAACTGCAAAGTTTTGACCGCAAAGACTGAAAAGTTGACCAGTGACTGTAAAGTGCTGACCCAGGATTGAAAAGTAATGCTCATTCTCTCTGAGGGCTATGGTAATATCAACTTTTCAACACATGCATAGAAATAAAGATTTTATTAAAAATTATGAACGATGCCGATAACCTATACCGTTTATCGACATGTATGTAATTACAAATATATATTTATATTTATATATATATCGTCAAAGAAATCAAATATCGGCCGATATAATGGTTCATGACTTATTCCTTACGCATATACGAGTACTATGATGTGCCATGTACTAGTTCCGAACAGAGACTGAGTCATTTGTATTTAGTTTTGATAAACGGAAGGACCCAGGTGTAAGTGATCCTTCTTTTTATTTTGCAAAATTATGACATTTACATACTGTCGAACGTTTTCGGCTAGCATCCACCAGCCATGTTCACGACAAATTAACAAACATCTAGCAAAGGTGTACCTGACATGAGTGTGTCACAATGTGCTGCTGTGTGATTTATTGTTTTTCTCTTACAATTATTATTAATGCTCCTGTTGAAATGACATGAGTGTCTTGAAGACAAAATTTGGATAAGGATACAAAAGAGTTTCTCACGACCGTGAAAAATATTTCTGTTTTCGATTAAATACTCCACAGCAACTGAATACTAGCTATAAATAGTAGTTGTATGCTTGGTAGGTTCAATAATCTTCTTTTAAAATTACCATTCAACTGAGGACTATCACGTTAAACTCTCAGGAAATTCACACATGTCGTGCAGTTTATAAATAGCGTCACACTTTTAGTCAAGAATTCAAACGGTTTACGGTTTATCATTCACCGGATCAGCATTTGTCATAGTGGTAGTCATATGTATTTTCGATTGCACAATGTCCATATATACAGAGCTGATCATAAAAAACTGACCACTTCAATTTCGCCGACCAACCGTGGCGCACAACAACGTACCATACACCATTCGATAACTTGCATTCTCAGCTTTAAAATGAGCTATGATAGATTTGTATCCGTTATTGTATTTGCTGAGCAGTGCTCAAATTATGAAAATCGCTCAATTTACAAATTGCAATTTTTCAAAAGGAAAGCATGTGAGTATGATAATTAATCAGGCACGGGGACAACGAGCATTTTCTGAGCTCTCTTTTGACATACTGGTCATCAAAATCGGTGAACTAGTAAAAAAATGTGATATCGTGAAATTATCACAAAATCATGACTCTTTTGAGTGAAAATGTTATGTTCGTGCTTAGTCATGGATGCAATAACGAAATCTGGTTTAACAACAACTCCTAGTTGTGTTTCCAATGACTGTTATTTGCAACAAGTGAACTCTTCCTCCTATCCAGGAGTTACTTTATCGTATGATTTGAAATGGAACAAACACTTCAGAACATTGTAAGTAAAGCGTCACGCAGAATATTTATTGTTCGCAGCTTCCGTAGGGCTGGTTGTGATAAAAATATTATTTGAAATATTATCTGGCGCTTATCCGTTCAGTTTTACTTATTCCTTCCCAAGTTTTTGCAATGCTTCGCAGTACGAATGATTTTGTAAGTGTTGAGCGCAGAGCATGTCGTATTATTGGTATAAATAATGCAGATTTTGAATCTCTTACAGTTGCCGCTAACAGGGCTTGTGAGAAGCTATGTGTATTTCTTTCAATTGTGAAAAATTATAATGACGGTCTTGACATATTCAGACTTAGAGCCCTTTCCGCCGACTTCCAATGACAAGATTTTACGCCGAACCGAGCTGTCCAGCGGCTCTAACTCGACTTAGGTGCGTATCTAGCCCCCTATGACTAAGTCCAGGGAGAAGGAATCGCTGTATCATGCTTGAAAATGCCGCGGCACTATCACTGCATTATCTATCTTTTCTTGTCTAGACGTGTGTGAATGTAAGAGTACAATAAGCGATGGTTTTGCTGCTTCAAAGTGCGAACTGTATAGGCGAATGGAAATGAGTCCATTTAGCACCGCAATGAGTGAAATTTCATTGCACTAAGGCAAATCAAAGATCACACAGAACACTGACATTGATGTAAAAAACTGAAGATCGCAAACAAGGACCGATGTCCTTTTAGCACTAAAGTCCAGAATTGCATACATGTATATGAAAAGTTACATCAAGTAATTTAAGCAACAGAAATATTCAATCTTTGCTAGCCGAATATTAGGCATTCATTCGAATATCGAAGTTACTATTCGTTGCGCCCTAATGATTTCTGGTTCAATCTCATCATTAAATTTCGAGTTTATTTCATAAACCATCATGTCAGGTATCCGGACTAAGAAAATCACACCGCTCCAGATGAAAGTCTGACTCAGGGTGACCACTCGGTCTTTTTAAACACACCAGTCTGTTTTGGGTTATTTTTAGGACAAATCTGTTTTTATTCATTTTTTATAGTCTAATTTTATCTATAAGTGAGTGAAAATGTACCAATCAGTTTGGCAGTGAGGCTGTCTAGTGCATCACTTTTCTGATGAACAGCAAGCCTGTATTCGAATGATGATTGTACATGTTAAATTTGTTTTCATGATTCATGATGTAATATTAAATGCTTTTAAAAATGTTTTGATTATCATAAATGGAGGTGTGGAGTTCTATCGATTGCGGATTGTTTATGAGATTCTCTTCTGGCTTTACAGATTCTGCACTTTTTAGAAGTTGTCGGAATTTATTATATTTGATGATCATCTAGGCTTTTTTAATTCAGGCTATTATCATGTAGCTTCTAGTTGTTAGAATTTATGGCCAAGGATTTTTATTGTGGACTTGCTCCTGAGACCTTACACTCTCTTAGGTCTACAGGATGATATTCAATTGAGCGTCATTCGGAGGAGGAGCTATTTTATATACGCACGCATATGTGCCAGTCATTCAGGAGCGCTCAGCTTGAATATCAAGAAAATTGAACTTCGTGTGATTTCCTTCACAACAAAATTGATGTCATAATTTCTAATTTAAGGTTCATGAATTCATAAATCTACAATGAAATACCAAAAATGTGGACTGTCAATATATACTACTTATGTCAATACTATACTACTTATATGCCGATGCTTACTATGCCACTGCCAATGCTTACTATACTACTTATATGCCAGGTATTTTTTGTTTTTTTTTTGAAAGTGGTCACCCTGGTCTGACTATGTCAGCACCGTCCAAGCCCCCAGTGCAGTGATATTAAACCATTCATTTTTTCATGTTCCTTAATTCTATACATGGTCATTACAAATAAGCTTTCTATGTTTCTATACTTTTTGAGAGCTGTTATGACATAACTCCACCGAAGTAAATTTTGAATTTATTGTCAGTCTATTTAATGGCGGTCAGTGTATGTTAACCGAAATTAATTACAGCGATCATTGGTTTTATTTTAATATCAAAACACGTGACCTTTTCTATCACTCATAATGAGACTGCTGAGGCGGACCTCAGACCAGATGATCGCAAGCATTTCATCAATTGTCACGGAGACTACAGTGATTGGCTCAGATTTCGAAGCATCATCAGTTTTCCGATTTCTGTAAAATTTTATTTCTTTAAAAGAAGTCACTGATTTTGGCGTAGTTCCTTACAACACAAGTATTACCAGAATGAAAATCATCCTACGGTTCCGCTTTGTTCCCTGAAAAGGAACATTGACAACTTCTCGATCAACAATTCATGTCCCTTGTCTTCCAGAGAGACCCGGAGGATCCGAGTGCTTCAGTATTGAAGGAACCGTGGGAGGAGAAAATGAGACGGATACGAGAGACGTCTCCGTTTGGGGACAATCCGAGATGGAGACTGTTAGCGGTGATTGTCAAATGCGGAGATGATTTGAGGCAGGAGCATCTCGCTTATCAAGTGATGCGAGTGCTACAAGTGAGTTGATGATCCATTCTGAGCATAAGAGGGTTCTATGGTGCAGTAATATCGTACAATGAAACTATGTACATATTTCTATATTGTTAGGCAACGATACCACATGAGATTTCAAGGTATGTAAGGTACAATGATCACTGGAGATAGGATGATGTTGATCGCTGAAATGTTCAAGAGCTGGAGTAGTCAATGGAATAATGAAGACAGTAATATCATGATGGACGGATGTCTTAATTGTAGCACATAAGATCATAGACTTCTAAATTGTAGACGAATGATGTTTGCAGGAAATGTATGGACAAATCTAGATGTATAAGTAGACAATAGAAATACCACTTGTAGTCCGGGAGCTACTGACACTTCCTAAATTCGCGCACAAAGGGCTTAATAGCATGGATTTATAGATCTTGAAACGCTGAATATAAAAATCAAATCCTTGAGTGTCACAGCCAGTTGCTTTCGGTTACAGGTAAGGTTGAAGAATTCCCATTGGAAGGGGAGGTTGAAGGATTCCCTTTGGAGAATTCAATGGTAAAATTCAAGAAATATCTATGGATTGTGAAGCACAACATCTGTTTTACAGAAAAGAAACTATTTATCAGAGAAACATGATTGAGTTCAGAACATCAACTTCGATATAAAGGTTGAAGTAAGTCACATGATTCAATATTTGATGTCTGAGAGCCTCTACAAAATGAGTAAATTTCATGTTTTGGCGATTGTACTCATTCTGTAGAGGCTCTCAGACATCAAATACTGAATTATATGACTCACTTCGACTTTTATATCGAAGTTGATGTTCTGAACTCAGTCATGTATCAAATTTCATGCATTCTGATAAACAGTTTCTTTTCTGCAAAACAAAATGTACGAAAATTGCCAAGTGTTTCACAATCCATAGATATTTCTTGAATTTTTCGATTGGATTCCAATGGGAATCCTTTAACCCATAACTGAAAACGACTGGCTGTGACACTCAAGAATATGATTTTTCTATTCAGCGTTTCAAGATCTACAAATCCATGCTATTGAGCCCTTTGTGCGTGAATTTAGGAAGTGTCAGTAGCTTCCGTCCTAATGAGATTTCTCTGCAGAACAAATCGTGGTGGCCGCCTCTGATTTGTGCGGTTTACTTACCTTGAAATCTCATATGGTATTCCTGGATTTATATAGAGTTTAACTGAATTTTCTCCATTAGCTATGAACCGATTGAGATTTCTCATAACGCATCACTGTAAATTTTACATCATTATCTCAATAGCTATGAACCTAGGAAGATTTTGCATTATGCATAGTCGTAGAAACAAAATTTTCTGGAAGGCTACGAATCGATGGAGATGTTTCTTCAGTTTTCGGGAGTTTTCTTATGATTATGAATGCATGGCTTCGATAAATAATTGGATGATGAAGTAACCGTTTTTTCTCACTAACTTTGCAAGTTATATCATCATCGGACTATGAGACATATTGCATATTGACATCACCAAAAATCGCATTATAATGAATCGCAAGAAGAATATTCTGCTCGATAAAATCATTGGTCTCTGCAGATAAGAGCGCAATTGGAAATGCTATTTTGTACATCTCAAGCTGAAAATTCAATATCTCAGCATTATGGTTGATAGGGATTTATTTTCCATCCTATCAACGCCGGCTGTGACGTGCATCCAAGAAGGAGACTTTCGGATCCCTTCTTTGACTTCAAAAGTATTGCTCCAAATCATGTGAAAGTCGGGTTTTGAGGCTGGTATCCGCTTATTCGCACTCGGTCATCTTCGTATTGTAAAAGGCAACTGCTACTTAAAAATCATCGAAACTTCACCGAACTTAGATTATAAATCATCTTAATGATCGGTATTTACTTCGCCAAACTGGTTGAATGTGTTAAGCAATTGCCTAGGAGTACATAAAGGGATTGAGAAGATTGATTTGTGCAAGTAGCACAACTAAAATGCTCGTATGTGAAATGTTGAGGACTTTGCTCCAAAAGTAAGCCATTCTAATGCTGTAAAGAACTTAGGTCAGCGATTTTATCTTTTCTTTTATTTGCGACATGCTTCACCGTCTCTCTTTATTTTTCGTGAATATGAATCCGCAGCCTGATCATAGACAGATTTGTAGAATTATTTGTTCCTTTGCTGTATGTGCTTTTCTTGATGAAACTTCACTTTCTGTTGCATAATAAAGTTAGTCAGGTTTGAATTAGTCATGATCAAAAGACAATAAATGAAAAATAAACAATGTCTTCAATGCGATTTGGGGTGGTATATGAGAAATAGGCTACTGTTGTTGTTTAATTACTTAAACATTGATGAAGAATGAATTTCTTGAATTTTGAGGGACATTTGTCTTGTAAAGCCTTGACTTTTGAAGAACATTTGCCCTGAAAAATCTTGAATTTTGAGGGACATTTGTCTTGAAAAATCTTGAATTTTGAGGGACATTTGTCTTGAAAAACCTTGAATTTTGAAGAACATTTGCCCTGAAAAACCTTGAATTTTGAAGAAAATTTGACCCTGAAAAATCTTGAATTTTGAGGGACATTTGTCTTGAAAAACCTTGAATTTTGAAGAACATTTGCCCTGAAAAACCTTGAATTTTGAAGAACATTTGCCCTGAAAAATCTTGAATTTTGAAGAACACTTGCTTTGAAAGATCTTTAATTTTGAAGAAAATTTGCCCTGAAAAACCTTGAATGTCATGTTCAATCTGGCCTGGACAGCTTGATGGGCAGCATTGATGGAAATTAATGACCGGTAGCAATTTTTTATTGGCTCTTTCCTACATCACTACAACTCATGCAGTTTACATATACATGCTCTGACTTTCGAAGACTATAAAATACCGATCTCCGATTTTCCTATGTGAACATGCAGGGCAATTCACACCTTCGCTACTGGGAACTATCCATTTATACCCACAGCTCGTGAGAATACATCAATTTCAAGATGAAATTATTCTTTATTGCTCACTGTCACTTCTACTCGTTGCAGCCAGCCATCCGTTCGCCTTCATCAATTTAGGTCATGGGAATGACTTCGTTTATTCATGCACCCGATCAAAAATCACATTTTAACAGGCGTGAGAACCTTCGATCTCAAAATGTCATAAAAATTCATTTGATGTAAAACGCATCTGTCTTCTCATGTTCTTGAGGAAGCCAGTGTCGTTTAGTGATCAACTCCATAGGGATGGCCAATTAACTCGTTTCCATCATTTCATTTTCTCAAAATTTGAGGCTAAATTAATTTTCTCACGCTATCTGCTGTTAAAGCATACAGCAATTAAATGAAAAAGTGGAAAGTCAAGCAGTATGATCGAAAAGTAATTGTAGAATTGACTTATTTTTTATTGGATTTCTAAAAAGACAAGGAAAATGATCATGAAATTGATGTAATGAAATGAAGTTATTAACCATGAAGATAGCTATGTCAAGTATTCAATATTTCGGATTACTGAGTCAATATTGTTAATGCTAATTGTACAGTCGTGGCCAGTAGAGAGTGACCACAATAAAAGGACTAGTGTTTCAATAACGTGATAAATGCGATCAGAAATGCATTTTCCATTCGTACAGTCGTGGCCAGTAGAGAGTGACCACCACAATAAAAGGACTAGTGTTTCAACAACGTGATAAATGCGATCAGAAATGCATTTTCCATTCGTACAGTCGTGGCCAGTAGAGAGTGACCACCACAATAAAAGGACTAGTGTTTCAACAACGTGATAAATGCGATCAGAAATGCATTTTCCATCTAATCTAGTGCTTTGCAACCATGTAATGATGTAAGAAATAGCTGTGTATCTAAGAATACTGACATTTTCAATATATGGTAGTCCAAAAAGCAGTGCATTATAACCGATAATGTGTTCTTGCGACATTTGAAGTTGTGACATGCATACATCACAAATGTCAGTCTCTGCCTTATGAAGTCCTCAATGCACACATGAGTCTCCTTCGCACTTTCTACAGCGCGTATGCGTGCGTAGTAATATCTTAGTAGTCTCACAACAAAACAGAGTTTTCTCGGTAGGCACTTGAGTACAGTGCAAAAGAGAGCGCGCAAAATGCAAGACACAAGACCAAATAAAAACTGATGAGCATATCACATAAAGAAGACGATCGTTTAGAAATGAGGACCGACGCGCCGCTTACAATACTTGATAAAAGAAATTTTGAATCGCAAACATTTACAGCAAACTGTGTGAAAAAAAACTTCCAGCATAGGGTCTAAAGAATTCTCGGGGATGGAACACAATACTTGTCATAAGCCTCCGACAAGTTCTATCAACAGTATCGAAAACAGAGGGAGAAATGTCTAGACCGATTATGCGGATAACATAAACATGGTCTATGAAGTGTTCATTTTTAAAAATGAAATAAGTTATACACACACAGGAATATCATTGAAGAGAGGATGACGTTGATGGCTGAAATGTTCAAGGACAATTCCACGGAAAAGCGGACTTAGACGTCAGAAATTATACTTAGTCCCAGATGTACTTTTTCTCGTAGACGGTTTTCTTCTTCAGAATACTCCCAGCCTGATGATGATGCCTGAGTCTAATGATGCCTGTCGTATACACTTTCATGGTTTGCACTGTTTTCATGGTTTTTCGCAGTATTCGTCCAAAAGACCATTTTTGTTAAGAAGAATACCGAATATTATGGCCACCGAATATCAACTTTCAAATGCATCTCTGTCACTAATGCATGTTTCTATCTATTGCAGTTTCAATAAAATTTCATTTGGACGATTATAGTTCTCATTTTTTTTGTTGTTTATAAGTTGAAATTAATGAAATAATATTATTTTTCAGTCTTCCTACGCACGATTATAGTTCCGTTAATTAAGGATTCACTGGGAATATGTGGTAAATAAACTATTTCAGAGGGTGGACAAATCTTTCCCGTACGACATGATGAATTTTGACCTACAGAAACAAAGCAAGTAATATGAAAATTCCGATTATGGTTTCGTATTGTCATTTATATGAGAAATATCCATCCGTAATACAGTTCTAATAATTTTAAACAAATCACAGAATTTTAATGGAAAGTAAAATGAAAATAATATTACGTACATATTTTGTCCCGTATGACATGGAACAGATGGCCAAATATCTCTGATAATAAAAGCAACATTAACCAACGGCTGTTACATGTAATTAGGCCATGCACTTAACTACAATAAACATTAGATAAAATTGATTTTCTAGTAATGACCTACTCGCCAATGATAAAAACGTCGTGTGAATGTCCTGTACGACACCGCATGGAATTGCCCTCAAAAGCTGGAGTAGTCAATTGAATAATGAAACTAGCAATATCATGATGGAGAGAGAGAGATGCACTTTTCTGCTATCAGTACAAAATTTAAGGCATTTTAATATCAATTGTCATTCATCACGCAGTAGAATTAGCGCATTTAACAATCAATACCTCAATTATTTCGCGATTTCTCTCCTATTTTTATGATATTATTCACATTAATAAATATTTAATGCGAGGGTCGACAATGACATGCAAACAAATCGAATTCAAAAAATACAAATGAATTCATATCATAATAAGGACATCTCACCTGTAGTGGATTAGTGGATTGTTCACACAATGAATAGTTGATCCTCTCGAAAAATGATGTAGCTATTGATTGATCTGACGCTGATAGTCCCTTTTAACGGATGTGAATAAATCTCACTTGTCATAGTTAGAGTGGAATTTCTATTGTTTCTAATTTTCTCTGCTTCTGTCAAATAGCCCGCCAATGATTTCAATTCATTCACATGCACCGAATGCAGTCTTGAATATAAAATCTTCACAGATATCTGTGAATGAAGGGATGTACTTTCTCCTGATTTCACTGTAGACTGATGAAATGCAACAAATTCTGGATGTCGTCATTATTTACACTTAGTGCTACATGACCATTGCACGGCCAAAACTTCGTATGCCGTGCATTAATGAAATAAGAGAAGTAGTGCATATGTGATAAATATTATTGCACGACGCTCATGTGACGCATTACTATGTCTACATACTATGTCTACATTTATGGCTGTTAAGTGATAGTCATCGCACTCTAGGACTCTTCGAGACCGACGGTCGAGACGAAGCCTAGAGTGCGATAACTACCTTATTGCTTGACAGCGCGGCGGAGACGAATTGCACGGTTTCAGCACGCTGTCATACTTAGATGCTTTAATCAACAATCTAGAAAATTAACTACATCGAACGGTCAATCTATTCATCTTGTCAACACTATCCTTCAATCTCAACAGAGCTATCGATAGAACGCTAAGTTAGCGTCCTCATAGCGTGAATCAGTGATAATGATTATTCGATTTCTATGGCTCAAAATAGCAATGCACTGGCTTGCCAATCGCTCCATGATAGAGTTCTCCATGATTAGCGTAACCATAGCGTCGTTTATCAGAATATTTGGCAAGTACTACAGAATAACTCTATACTTAACCATTGCAAATATCAATTGTTCTATTTCTATGTCCTGAAATGTGCATCTGCACACAACGAATACATTGCATACAACCACAGTGCGATGAGAAATTTTAACAGCCATGTAGCAATAAATTCTTCGATTTCGATTCGATAGCAAAAATCGGCTAGCCAACACCTTTTTATTTCTAGTCATAGAAATCGAATTATTGCTCGACGAACGATAAATGACCCTCATCGTGCGATAAATATGATCAAAGAATTTATCGCTGCATGGCTGTCAAAATTTCTTATTGCACTGTGATTGTATGCAATGTTTTCGTTGTATGCAGCTGTCCATTTCAGGACATAGAAATAGAACAATTGATATTTACGATGGCAAAGTATAGTTATTCTGAAACACTTGCCAATTGCTTAGCGCTATGATAACGCTACGATAGCGTTCACTTCAATAACTCTACAATGGAGCAATTTGATAAGTCAGTACATTGCTATTTGGTTATTATTTTTCCCTGTGATAATGTAAAGCAAAACGCGGAAATTCCATTAGAAATCATTTATTCTGAATGTATTGTCTGACTTGAGTTCTTATCAGTAAGTGATAAGTGAAATGTGGACATTATGGTCACTTTCTTGTTTGACGGCGAATAGTCAAGAAGTCGACTTATGTTCCGCTGCTGCTCTTATCGCGGTCCTTTTGTAAATTCGCACCGCATCACTTCGATGTCCAGTGCGTTCTTTGATGAGTTGCTCATCCACGTCTGACTGTAACAATGCGGTAGCACAGAATACCTTCCCGGAGTGACCCGTGAAATTCCCTTTCAAACCGGCAGCTGCAGCAGCATTGGGCAACTGGGAAATGGAATTGACACCAATCGGCACTTTGGCGTATCGAATTTTTCCAGCGATTGGCTGCAACGGTCTGCGATAGAACGCGCCCTCCTGAATGCCGCACCGCTTCAGAGCTTCGAAGTAAGTCTGAATCAGCTTGTACGTTGATTTAGGGAAATTAGAGTCGTACTGCTTCAGATCCTTAACAGCTACATGACGGTGCTGCAGTCCACCTCGATTATTTTTACTTTGCTTGCCCAAGAACCGAACGGAACGACCAGCGGCATCTTCACCAAAAACAAATTGGTCCATTGTCAGGTTTCGGTGCTCGTCACGAGAACGAAGACCAAACACTTTGCTGGTGTAAAAGTAGACGGCAGACAGCAACCCTCGACTGGTTTTCGTAGAAAATACATTTGAGCACCATAGTTTTTCTTCGTCATCAGTAGCAACAGGGTCAGCTCGCTTCTTGCAGATTCCGACGCCTTTGCTTGTCAGCCCTTGCATCCTCGAGTCGATGCAGCGTCGCAGATAGTGGAACTCTTTTTTACTTTGATTGAAAAAGTTGAGGTCAGGGCGGTTGCAGTCGTCTCTCAGGTAGCGCATGACGCCACACATGATGCCATAAATAGATGATAGTGGGTACTCCTTGCCGTCTTTGCGGCGAATCTCATAAACAAAATGAGACAATACTTGAATAAGGAGATCTGTGCCCACATTTGGCAAGCTCGAGAGATCTGGATATTGGAACTCATCAAAAGTCATATTTCTTGCAGCTACCCATTCCTCGTACACCCTAAGGGCAAAAACGTTTGCTCTTCGGTTATTCTCGGGAACCGACCTCTGCACACTAGCCTCAATTTCTTGTGTACTAACAAAGCTAAACCGCTCCATTTCCAATAGATTGTCCTAAAATAGATGCCACTAATCATTTCATAGTGGCCATGAGATGCGTTTATTAAATTAATGTCAAAAACAAGCTCACTCTTCAATAACTGCACTTTCAGCTCTTATTTATGTATTGATTATTTATCAGATGAAAAGTCATTGTCCATAATACACTGAGTAAACAACAAATTACCTGATTCGAGCTAAAACAGTCCATACCATAGAATTAGACAGGTCGTATCTTCTTCCGCTTGACTAGAAGGGGGAGGCATTGGAACATGAAACGTTATTGAAATGGCACAATCTCCTGACTAAATACCATAGCAATCGAACAATGAGCAGCCAGTTCCACATTAAACACGCCAAATTGTCTGAAGTTTCAATGGCAGTTATCAACCGGATCACACAGCAAAGAGACGCAGTCGATGTCAAGTTCTACAGAGAAGTTTGTGAACGTTTTTTCGTGCGCCTGCTAACTTTTTTAATAATGATCGGACTGCCCAACATTATCGAGAAAACTTTTGCGCAATGATCTGAATTCTTTGAATCTGAAGGAGTCGTGGCGATGGGAGCATTTTAAAGGAATTCAGAGCAATCCGCAAGCGACGGACGACTATTTTTCCTATCTCTGCAAGGTATTAAGAAATTATTTTTGCCCACTTAATAAGTTCCTTCATGTGCCATTGCTTTGAATCAGTTTGCACTTCTATTAAAGTGATACACTTAAACAATCTAATTCTGTGGGTAAACCATTACATTTCTATTCTAAGCCATAGAAATCGAATAATTGTTATCAATGGTTGACGCTATGATGATGCTAACTTAGCGTTCTATCGGTAGCTCTGTTTCAGATTGATTAACAGTTTTGACAAGATGAATAGATTGAAGCGTTCGCTCTACATAATTTTCTAAATAGTTGATTGAAGTGTAAAAGTATGACAGCGTGCTGAAACCGTGCAGATCGTCTCCGCCGCGCTGTCAAGCAATGAGCAATGCGGTCTCTACGAATCCTAGAGTGCAATAACTATCACTTATTATCAATGGCATTGATCTACTGCTATTGTCCAGAAGTTTTACGGTAGGTTGATCAGTGGTTATGCAAAAGCACATGATTCCTCCGCGTCTTCAATACCGTGGACAAGTACTCATCAATTATTGTTTCTAATGTCCATCGCTATAGATTCAACTGAAGTGCGAAGAGTGCAGCGTGGCGTCATAATGCACAGTGGACCGTAGCATAAAGTAAGTTAATGCACGCCTTACGCATCTCGACCACTTCGCGGTCTCAACGCTGTCGTGCATTAGCCATTACACAGTTTACACATTTTACTTTCTGAAAAAGTCACAATAAGGATTCTGGAGTTGCGGCCCGCGGGCTGATTGATGTTGCCGGACCCTGTATGAGAGGTTAACATTGGCAGAAAGTGGACGTGGTCTGTAGAAGACTCTCAAACTTGATGAAATCCTCTGATATACTTCTATAAGACTTCAGCAGAGTGCCGGGTGAATGCTCGGGGAATGATATGAAAATGTCCGTCTCGTGACATGTTTGCCTCTAAATTGATGAACTGCAGCGATAGAGACAACGCGAGAAGACTTGAGAGAAGCCAAAGTTGACGGATCCTGGGAAAACCGTTCCCACCGTCTGTTCCGAAGCCTGCTGCTGACTCATCTATCGTCAGACGTGGGAGACGAGTTGTAATGTCTAGACAGAAAATCGAGACAGATCATACGTATATTTCCCAAATCTTTCATCTACCAAGCAAGTCTGACTCAAGATGGAATTCTATTCTCTCTCGCATCTTGTGACATTGAATGCTACTGATAAATGTATGAAAGCAAGCATAGTAGTATGATATATCTCGTATTTTATTCAATAGAGAGACAATTCTAGTTTTTATTCTGCATTTCTCCGTTCTAGTTATTCACCATTCGGTTGTTCTCATTCCTGGCCAACATAGTAGATTGATTAGCAAAAGTCAACGTATCAATGACTTCCCAATTTTCGGACAAATTCGTGTCCAGATACTCAGCTAATTCCGAAATTCAACGGTGTCTAATAATATCATGAACATTCGCTATATGCGGTAGAAATTGTATTCGATGGGCCGAATGAATTGTTCATGAAGTGTGATTTGTGTATTGATTAGCAATTTCGTCCGATCATTGTTGAAGTTTAGGCAGAAAAGTCATCGAATGAAAATAAAACATGACAATCCCGGGATCTATTTATGAGCAATTTGGTAAAAAATTAATTTAGGAACCTTTCGACAACTGCGTAATCTGCTAGGTAGAGGGTTCGCGATGGGAAGACTATTTTGGGGACGATTATGTGGTAGAGAGAGAGAGAGAGAGAGAGAGAACTCGCAATGAATCATTGAAAATTCAGTTTTGTAAATGCTTCAAAGCTTACACAGAAATTAAGTGTGATACATGTATACACTCCTGATTATTGCTGAATACGTCAATTAAATTACCTTAAAGAAGCTTCACTGAGCAATTGAAGGAAGCGATAAATAGTTGCACAGAAAGGTTGACTTCTATTTCTCTTGCACTTGATTTGAAAGAATGTTTTTTGACTTTTTACAAATAATTTGAGACAGATTTTATCGACTATAAGATCATCAGTTTTGTCAGCATGTGGCTTTTACATTCAATATTTTGTTGGTTTACTTCCAGCCTTAAGATTTAAACGATTTGTTATGTATGGACTGCATGCTGAGTTGAAGATTTTTGTGAAATATACATATATTTCAGATATTTGGTGTTAAATCTCATTCGAGTTGGAGTAATCTTAGTCTCATCTCCCAAGATGCAGTATATGCTCCGAGGTCGAATGTAGGGCGAAGCTCAGCGTCTATGGCTGCCAAGGAAGTGCTTAAAATTGCTCAAGACTGAGGACATAAATATTCTTTTATCAACGAAACACTGTTGAAGAACATGTAATCATTTTAACAATGCTGCATAATAAAAGCACATTTTATCATCTGTAAAGCCTGCTTTATACTTCCTACGTCTCCGGGAATAATTTGACAAAATACGGGCATGTCTTCGGGAGATTTAGTGTGAAAGCGGAGACATTTCCATATTTTTCATCAGCAGACATGAAACGGAGGCTCGAAAATCAGGATACGCAGACATTAGTTTGATTGAATGTCTCCGTATTTCAGTCAACTTTACACAGTCAAAGTCTTACACTTTTGACAAGACCGGTAGTGGCGAAAGCTTAAGAGGAGAGAAAATAGAATTTTAAGTAAAACAGCAGCGAGGCCTATTTCTTTGATTTTTTAAAGGAGTTCATTAAAGGGTTAGTAGTGCTATGTGATCAATTCAAACATAAAACATAGTTTAACTTAATTCGAGTAGAGGCTGGCAAGAAAGGATAGGCAAAATTATTGACATCAATGAAATATTAAGATGAATGATGATGAAGATATGCGACAGGCAGTACTGGGCTACAATTTACAATAGAAATTGACCTGACTAGTAATTTAGGAAAGAGTACAAAAATATAAAAGGAATTTTGTACTTTTTCCTAAACTACTAGTCAGGTCAACTTCTTGATATTGGTAAATTGTAGCCCTGTACTACCTGTCGCATATCATCATCATCATTCATCTTAATATTTCATTGATGTCAATCATTTTGCCTATCCTTTCTTGCCAGCCTCTACTCGAATTGAGTTAAACTATGTTTTATGTTTGAATTGCTCACATAGCACTACTAACGCTTTAATGAATTTCTTTTTTACCTGAAGATGTTCTGTGGGTGCTGAATGAAAAATTTTGTGTACAATTATAATCGTTTAACATCAGAACATTCCTGATTCTTTCTAACATCGTATCAAACAACTGAAGTTTGCCTGCGAACCAATAAGATTGAACCTGAAGCGATGACATCACGTGACTTGTACAACTCAAGGCTAGCTGACTATGCTTTGGTTGAAATCGAACCTCCGTTTCATACGAATGATAAAGTAAACTATAAACATGCATCCGTATTTTAGAGTCTCCGCATCCTGCAAGAATGACTTAGACTTATGAGGTTTCCGTAAAACGGATGTGTCTGCGTCTTCAGGAGATATCTCCGTTCTCAATACGGAGGATGTATGACCCAGTCCTAATTATTCGTTAGCCTCTGTTTTTACTGTATTGCCATGTCTTGCAGAAAATTTGGAAGGATGAACGCGTTCCGTTGTGGCTTCGTCCGTTGAACGTTGTGGCGACGAGCAAGAGTTCGGGCATGATTGAGCCGGTGATGAATACGGTGTCTTTGCATCAGATCAAGAAACATTCCAAGATGCCATTGTCGGACTATTTCCGTCAAGAATTCGGCCCTCCCAATTCTGAAGCCTATCTCACAGCTCAAAGGAACTTTGTGGAGAGTTGTGCGGCGTATTGTGTCTTCTGCTATCTACTGCAAGTGAAGGACAGGTGAGGAAAAACAAGTCATTTGACTAGAGAATGATTCCTGCATTTCTTCTTCGGCAATCTGAGTCTTTGGTAGACCCCGCGTAAAGATAGTCGAAATGGAATAGAACCCGGGAGCCTACTTTTGTTATACTCGGATCTACCCAGATACCTAGTAGTCCTTTGAAGTGAGCATTAGTGCATGTGCCACCACATAGTGACTATTTACAACCTAACTAATCATCAACTTTCTTCGGCGACCAATCAAGGAATAATCAGTTGAAAGGGTTTGATTGTTGGTGCAAAGGGGTCTTCAGCAATCTTGATGCGTCTATCATGTGAGTTTAAAGAAGACTTTAAACTTTCGAAATTGACTTGTGTTCACTTGACCAAGAATAGAGAAGTGAAAAGTTATCCACTTCAAATGCACATCAAAAACTGAGCTTTATGAAATTTTCGTCTCTACTTTTTTTACAATAAAGGAAATACTGTTACTGATGATTTGATTCAACCCGGACCTCCAATAAAACCCTGCCAAGGCGAGGCAAACTGTAATAGAATCCGGTTGTTGTATTAGAAGTACAAATGAAACTATGGAAAGTCTACCGGCATGTCGCCTACGTTATTGCATTTGTAACAGTTCGAGCTAAATATTGATTACCAGCACAGTGGCATTGTGGAAATTGACAACAATAAAACCTCTAGAACGGAAATGTAGTTTCATACAATACGCACGCATTTTCATTTAGAAACACTTGTCAACCACAGTAAGATTGGGCTAGAATCAGTCATACGTATGTGTGATTCTAAGCTTTTCATTGGTTGTTCATGCCTCAACTTAGTTCCCCCGGATGTGCAAGGAACATTTATTTTTTTTTAAGTGCATCCTCAGCTAAATAATGGGAACAGACCAAAGTGGCAAAGTCTGTTCTCATAATTAATAATAACTACACTGGAAGCTCTTCCAACAACAAAGCGCCTTTTCTCGATCCATGCATGTAACTTTTCTCTCGTTTTATGAGCAGTATTTCTTGATGTATTCTTGTTCCTTTCTATGAAGTTGTTTTTAATGTATGTAATGATGACTTCTACCGCTGTCTCAGCTCATCATGCGTATAAAGCATTGTAGTGCGCAGGCATGCTAATGCTAACAAGGTGAATGTCCAAATTGTTTCACGGTATTATGAATGATTTTCAGTCGCACGGGAAAGCCAGGATGTGAAAATGCTGAACAGCCAGTTCTGCAATCCTTTAACCAGCTTGTTTAGAGTATGATTTTAGGGATCACAAATAGGCACTGCGTATATTTTCGCATCATAATTTTCTTATAAATTTGTTTTTCATCTTATAAAGAAAAAAATACACGTTTAACCATTCAAATCATTAGGTCAGGAGCTAATTTTTCATCGGTTCTTTCCCTCGAAGTATGTAGATTCACTTGACGCAATATTATGCTGGAACCCATCCATTGCTGTTCTTGCTGGTTCTGATTAAGAAAGGTTGGGGTGGCATGTACAATAATAGCTCACTCTGCGAATTCACACCCGGTCGTTGGACATGCAGGTAGGGATTCAGGGCGGCATGCATGACGTAGACTTAATGTAGGCCAAGGTTATTATATTATTCAATCTAGTCACAGTCGAATCTATTCACATCGCATTCTTTAGTCACTATTGGATGAAGACTAGGCCTGTGCTAGAATTCTACACACTGTTGTGAACGATAGTATTTTTAGAATTTCGCTCCACAAATTAATGGGCATAATATAATATAATATATATCTTCCTCGTAGACATATTCACACAATGCAAAAGTTTTAGGCTATTATTATTTTGCGATGTCAAATGTGAGAACATCCTGTCAGCCTCCACGCTCTCGAAATTTAACATAGGGTGCAGGCGTGGGCACGGGTCCCACCCCAGAAGATAGTTATCGTTTCCCAATTGAATGAAATAGTTATTTACACAACAAGTGCAAAGTATCCAGCTTTATTGCATTTTTTGAGATCAACATGTCTATGCACGAGCCCGAAGGGCGAGGGCATAGTTTGTTGATCGAGAAAAATGCAATTAAGCTGGATATCTTTGCACAAGTTCTTTAAGTAACTTTATATTTCATAGAATCCGCAGAATCTATGACCATCCAAATTTTATAGCTGTCAAAAATCCAACTCTATTGCTATGGAATTGTAGATATCAGCGGCATTTCTTGAAATTTCTATGTGCAATTCACCGTTTTAGAGGATGTAAAACTTTCTATGTGCTAATGTATTTCAATGAAGGAGTGCAATAAAGACTGTTTATTGCACTCTTTGAAATTTATGCACACTGTGGAAATCATAAACTATATTATGGAAGCAATAATCATAGAGATTATAGCACTGTGAAATATAAAAGCTTTTCCTAGATTTCAGCGACGCTTTTCTTCTCACTGTATTCAATGACCATCTCTCATTGCAGACACAATGGCAACATTCTGATCAGCAATCAAGGTCACATGATTCACATCGACTATGGCTTCATCCTGTCCACATCTCCAGGCCGGAACTTCGGCTTTGAATCTTCCCCATTCAAACTCACACCGGAATTCGTCAACGTAATGGGCGGTGTGAACTCGGACCTCTTCGAGTACTTCAAAATCCTGATCCTCCGTGGCCTCATCTCCGCACGCAAACACATGGACTATATCATGAGCGTGGTCGATCCCATGCACCCAGACTCCAATCTGCCTTGCTTTGCCAAGTCGGGCGGCCCTGCTGCGGTCCTGATAGCACTGCGGGAGAGATTCCATCTGAACCGGACTGAGGGACAGCTTCAGCTTCTAGTCGATGCCATGGTTGATTCATCGTTAAATTCATTGACAACGAGACTGTATGACAGCTATCAGTACTATACCAATGGTATTTTATGAGGGAGGGTCGTAAGGGTTTCCAAGTTAATCGGAAAATATGCAAAATGAAAGAAATATGTGTCGTAACAGTATATTAGAATATGTACTAAGGCCTTAACTGAGTGATTCATTATATCCCTTCTTCGTATTCAGGTTTATCAGGAAATTGTATTCCATAGATACTTTTATCTCCTTTGAGATCGTTCATGATATTATTAACACAGAAATGCGATCATTTTCCACATTAGCGGTCTGAAATCCGTCATTACTATTTCTGTGTGGAAATTGATTACATGGCGGTGATAATTACAATTTCAACTATCTTGACTATTACTTCTATGTCTTTTGGACTGTCTATCGGCAGTCGGGCTGCATAATATATGCATATACCTATGAAACATGATTCCACAAAGTTTATGTTTGCTTTCAGTGGTTTTTACAATGAATAAGCGACTTTCTGCATTCCATAGATACGTTATCTCCGTTGTGAAAACACAAGTTTCTTCGCTATAGGTCATCTGCGTACTGCCGACGGAATTGAGAATATTGCATTACTATCAACATTTAGAAGACACAAACGCAAAAAAGTATGAGAAGCTTTTTGAAATGTCACTGTCGTTCTCATCAATTGATGTGAGAACAACTTGACATTGTGTAATCTACTCTAAAATCTACAACTCGTATAATATGAACACAATCGCTCATACGCTATTTTTTTTTAGGATTAAGCCTTTCAATGTGCATTTTTAGAGATAACTTTGCAAATTCAAAATTCATCTAAAAATGACAAAATTTATAAACATGCATTGCCGCGATCATGTCAAAACAGTTTAGACGAGAATCAATTATCAATGAAACCGCTCTCGTCTTGCATTGAGGAAAATTAATTTCAACGGTGTTCTCAGAAGATTTAAGGCAATTTAAACTTTACCTGAATGCTTATATGGCTAGTGACAGCATGAATGCTGGACGAAGAATGTCTTTATTTTCCGATTAAGTTGATCGAATCCTGTCACTATATCGATTATTGTCTCTTGTCTCTACCACATGGCGTTCCGCAAGAAGCTTGCCTATGCCCTCTGTTGTCCCTCCGTGATCCAACTTCCATTTATGTCTTTGTTGATCTCTAGTCTCGTTCCATTGCTTGTAAATGTCCTCTTGAAGCATAATTGATTTCTGCGCCGATTGTACAATTCTCCTTGTTTGCGGGTGATGTTGTGTCGATTGTTGTTCTTCTGCATGATGAGGCAGTCGGGTCGATTTTTTTGAATCATCATTTGATTATTGAGAAATTGAGACGTCGATGAAACTTGTGACTTTTCACTTTTGTCTGTGAAGTGTTGGGATCAAAGTAAGTATAAACACTTTGGTTGGGATGGAAAAATCAAATTTGACATATTATGCAAGATCCTCATTTATTTGTTGTACGGCGACTGGTATGTCACTTTTGATTACATAACACGAGAATGTCCACAGTGCAGCATTAATCTTCAAGCTTGTTCACCTTAAAATAACCTAACTGATAATTCCATTCAAATTTCGAAAGGATAAATGCATTTAGCGGGGTCACTGACATCATCTTACATGGCACTCCCCGCGACATTAATAATAAAAAATCCCGGAACAAAATCACGATGCACATGCTGATATGATCAGAGAGACTGAGGAAGCAATATGTTTACTAAGGAAGCGCAAGCTTTTGAGAATAACTGGCTAGGGTAGGCTAACAGAATCCAGCAAAATGAAACCTGAACTCGTGAAAAAAAATATCAGATTATTAAAAGAGCATCTGTATAAAGCGCCAAGAAGGCAAGTCAATTTGACAGAGCGCAATTTAGAAATAGGGGTAGTGAATCCCCTGGTGAAAAATAATCGTCGACATTTTGGGAGAAAATGCTCTCGATGTCTTGAAGACAATGTTAAGTCGGTCAGTCTAGGCAAGAATTCGATTTAGGACTTTCACTTTGAAAATGTCGAAGAGTGACTCGGCATCGTGCAAGACGTATACCTCAATAGAATCGTGTTGATCTGCTGTTCCGGCGTGGTCAGACAGCGTTGACCTATGATGCTATCTCTCCCATTTCTCGATCACATGTTCTTCCATTTTATAGGCCTACCCGCATCTTGCCCCTTTCTTAATTGACCATAATATGGTAATCATACATAGTTATAGTATAAAGATAGCGCAGCCGCGATGACCTGCATATGTACACTCTGCAAACAAATTGCATAAATTGTCGTACATCGCTGTTTCTGCGGACTGCTGAGTGGATAGCAAGTGTCATGACAGAATTCCTCCCCGTCTATCTTTATCATTAACCCGAGTAGAATAGGGAAACGATCTTATCGATTGTATTTCTTCATGAGAGGAATGTTCTATCTCTCAACTCCCAATAGAATCAATCTTCAAATCCACGTCTTTGCAATGGGCGTAACCGTTGTCGTCGCTCTTAGATCAGAAATTCATTGGTAAAACAGAAATCGCGAACAACGAGCGGACCGATTATTTATTGGATGCATATTATTGATGAGGTTCAACGATCGTTCAGCTAGTTCCCTAAACTTTCTTCTGTCGTATATCTGTGGAATGATTATCAGCGCGCGTTTGCAAGCTTTCTAGGTTAGATTTAATGAGAAACGAGTCAGATGATATTTCTATTCGTCCTTGAGAATATTGCAGTTTGCGCGCGATAGTTTATTATTCATGCAAGTAGTATGTAAAAGTAAACAATCATTTTCAAATAGAGACATATAAATTCTACATACTTCTCAGCACAGTGCATTTAAGTTCGATAAAAGGATCAAATAATTATCATTTAATTTGTCAGGACAGGGATTGTGAAACAAAGAGATTTCTAATGCTCTTTCTACACGCCCTTTGAGCATAAAACTCCTTTGATCGTGCCGACAATTAATCATGCCGCCGATGAGCGTTAGTGATAGAAGATAATGCTTCTAAAAATACTTCAATTCTCATATTCATTGTACGTCTTAGAATTAGGAACTAAAACCTCTTCGACTTACTCTTTCTCTTGTTTGAACTGTCAGCGATAGATAAATGTTAAGTGGATTGCAGGTTCGATTTTTACTATGGATGTAGCGCAATTCTGCGCTACACTTGCCGCAACTATATCGCAGTTCTAAAAAATTAAATTCTAAATATCATCATTCACAAAAACTACAAGTACATAAAATCCAATAAATTATGCGAGAGAATGTGTAAACTTCAGTAAATAAAAAGAAAGAGTTTTTCCTATTTCAAGCGTCCCTAAATTGATCTCAGCATTTCTCATAAATATTGAATTAATCTATTGTTGCATCTTTGCCCTTCGCAATCATGCCGCCCTTTTCACTCCACCTTGCTTGCAATTTTGAACTTTTCATGCGTAAAGAAACGTTTTGTGATTGATGATCAATTCATCTGAGTATTGAAACTAGGAGACCATGAAAAATTAAACAGCATATATTCATAAATACTGATTTGAAAAATATGAGCAAGTTTAATGGAAAGTACGCAAGGTTGAAATCTAGCACCATCTTGGTGTGGCGATTTCTCTCTCACAGAATTGGCTAACAATCTGTTTTATGCAGTCATGCTGCTGATTTCTACTTTTCAAAAAAATACACTATTGCTATTTTGTTTGAAATATCAAGGAATTCAATCATATGGTTTCTTGGATTTGATGAAATTTGCATTGGTTGCCAGACTTGAAGCTACAGCAACAAAATTGGCAGTCGCAGAATTAAAATTTACTTGTACACATTTGCAAGCGGTCCGACAAACGGTTTAATGGTAATCATATTATTGATATTGTGTTGATATCAACATTGTTAACACCTAAAATACTAATTTTCTCTTCATGATGACAGGGAGCTATTTTTTATTCTTGGACGTTGGGGCTTGACAGCAATTGAATGCTAATACTTACAGCACCGCAGATTTCTGCAAATTAATTTTTGTACGAAATTGCATGACCTGAACAAAAATCAAGATACCACTTCAATGACTCAATGGAAGGATGTAGCCAGAATAGAATTTAGTAACTATCGCATGAAGAGAAAGACTTCAGATGACAATCCTATGCATAAAATATAATTACACGGCTATATCCTCTTGTAAGTTGCGCCTTGCTTTCAATTCTTGAGAGTTTCATCAGCATTCGCAGTTGTTTTATTCTTTGAGTTATGTCCAATGTTGATCTATTTCATTTCATATTTTAGATATGATTTGCACCAGCACGGTACAGTTTCACGTGATGTGCGATGGATTAGCCTTTTTTGGTGTAGGATGGAAATTGCTACTACTTCTGCTTCTTAATCAAGGACGGTCTTACTATAAAATGGGCTCTATTAATCAAATGTGAAAATGTATTTGGGGAATGGTGCATTTCGAATGAGCCTACTTCAACGAAACTCTTTGTTCATATATGTTGCAGTTGACCTCTGTTCTTGAGCCTATCCACAATATAATGGGCACATAAAACTTGGTCGTTTTCAGGCCAATTTAAATATTGCTTCTCATAGACATGTGAAATGTGTACTATGTGTATTTAAGAAGAATGACAATATTAAATATTACGAGACAGAGAACCAGATTTGCTCCTATGGTGATGTAGGGTGAGTTGGCTCCGTCGATTTATTAGGTTGCTATATTCAAGGACATGTGCTGCACAATGTTCCAAATGGATTGACCTCAGTCGACAAGGGCATCACTGCTGCTACATGCCAATTTTGTTTTCAATACTAAAGCTGTCATGTCGTGTGTTTATTTTGTTACAGTTGACGATGGTGAGATTGCGACGTGTATGTCTGTGTTATAGATACTGACTTGGAGTTGGAAGTTTTTTCATTACAAACTTTTATTGACTATCTATGCATTAACCTATTTTGATAAGCTAATTCCTACAGTAGTTGTATGCTTAGCATTACTGCGAATATTAGGCCTATTTGTGTATTTGTTCTCTCTGCAAGTTGCATATTGAACTTTCTTTCATCTTCCAGTGATTCTGAATCACATCAGCTGAAAAGAAACGTGGGTGTATTTAATTTTTATCATACTTACGGCTCTAGATTAGACTTCCAACATTGAAAAAAGGACCCTTAAGCTTTTACATTTAACTTTTCGACAAGGTCACCAGCGTGGATCTGAGGGCATCCTCGATGGTTATCTTACAACATAGTTTACCTGACAAGGAGTGGTCATGTTATCGGTCCTTTTTGAAGTTCAAGACGGACATTGAGCATTTAATAAGTTGCATTTTAACATCTTGACAAGGGCTGAGTGTGCTATCCGTGCGCTAAGTGCTTGATATAATGGAATCATTGATTCCGAGTTTGTTTTTCATGGACCATCAATGAACAGAACATCATTCCTGGACACTCACAAAGGTCAGTTTTAGATGAACAAGTTGGCGAATAAATCTTTCTTATAGGATGCCGTTGCTTCTCCGGAAGCTGTTTGAGGATGAAGAGGACAATGGCACAACCTTTGGAGAGGTCAAATTGCATTTTCGTGATCTTTATAACCTGGTCAAGCATCTTTCGACCAGTGTAATTATTATTGTTCAATGCAACCGATACAAATCCGACACGATGAGAAGTCGAAGCCCGACTTTCTCAAAATAAGATTTCTTTCTTTGAAAATGCGTCGTGTTCGTCTCTCTGTTAGTCAATAGTTCTAACATTATAAATGGGTCCTACCGAGTCATGCCTAATGAACGCAAGAACCAGTGAATTCGTTTATTTCATAACCGTGTCAAAGACAGATCTACCATAGGAATTGCTTTGTACTGTCTGACTCTTAAGGTTGGTCATGGTCCACATCCGCCAAGTTGCTCGACTTGTTTTGAGCCCGAGCCTGCTTCAGTCTTTTGCAGTTCATAGGCCTACTTCATAAGGCTCCTACATAAGACTACTTCCTAATGGAGTTCTTCTAACACATTTGGTAATCACATCATCAGAGCCGCTGAGATTTGCTTGATCGCAATCAGCACAATGCAGTTAGTCTAATGGATGATGCTAGAGTTACTTCAAATTCGGCATCACTCGGACACCGTAGAGCAGTCTTCTGTCTCCTCTCTATAGCTATTATCGCGCTATTTGTTCTGATGAACTTGCTTCTACTACTACTTCACGTCCTCGCTCTTTCACCAGATGCATCAGAGGATGGACTACGCAATTCCAGATCTTGTTCTCTTCCTCGCTGTCGTGCATAACATTTTGAGATATCCTTCTTTCATAGGATAGCAAGGTTTTGGAATAGGCTTTCTTTAAGGGTATTTCCAGCTTCTCTAAGTGTTGAAGCATTCATGAAAGTCTTCAATGGACTTCAACTAAGTTCTATGGAGCGTTGAAAATTTGTTGTCTGTATTCCCATTATGTTATACATTATCCATCATCCCCATAAGTTGTACAGATTGTTTCTTGCTTAGTTAATATACATTGTACATTCCAATTTTTGTCCATTCACTTTGCTACCAACTTATTTTGAGTGTTTCTGTTCGAAGTTTTCTGTTCAGCATACTCACTTATTCGGTTATGAGTTACATATCTTTTTGCTATGATGTTACACAGCGGCTTAGTTATGTTCCTTTTCTTAGATTTTCCGCTTCTTTGCTTTTGATTTTCTGCTGAGGGAAATCCTTTGATGCAAAGGCTCGTCCTCTTCCCTAAAGTTTTGATTGAAAGAAAAAAAGATATACTTCGAAGATAGTTAATAAGGATTTCGACACAGAAAATGGAAATTTCGAAGGATGTCGAGTCTAGGTTTCTATACTATAAAAAATGTACTTCGCAAAATAGTCCGTCCCAACGCTATACTGAGATCTCTACGAATGCCATCAGACGTGTAAAAAACACAGTCGAAGTATTGTCGCAACATGATCATATTTATTGGCCTTGTCTTTATTGATATATTTACATGTTACGTACTATTGATAACCATTGCTAATTACTCCGAAACTGTCGTAAGAGTTTTCCCACCATTTGTTCCGGGCTGCTCTAAGGTTAATTTCAATTGCTTAAGGTTAATTCAAATTCTTTTCAATTCTCTGAAAAAAGACAGCGCTTGTAGCGTTGATAAAAAATTACCCGTCTTATTCTTCCCCCACTTGCTTTCGCTTTATATCTAAGATTCAAACTGAAAGTTAAGGCCTTGTAAAGAAGGGTCTGTATTAAAAGCTTTGTGGAGGGGTGGGTTCCTATTTTCTATTAACCCTATCCGCCCGGGTGGGGAATCCACACCTCTCGTCGCACCTTTTCTGTGGACCTTTCAAGACTAATACTGTAGACCAAGGCTTTAGCTGGTTTTAATTTTTGCACACATTCAAACCTTCCCCAAAAAATCGTTGGGGAGTGCTTTTCGAAAGTCTGAATGTTACGTCTTTTTGTAAACATTTTTTATGAAAACCTTCAATGAAAATCATTGATTTAGGCCAATTTTAAAAGTATGAGTCTTTCATTTCTTGATCATTTCAAGGCTTTAGGTAGCTTTAAGTCGTCTTCGTTTTTATAATCTCATTTGATGATATTCAGACTAGTTAAATATTATTTCATATTATCTAATTGTACTGAATCGTGATTTGTTAATGCAGCATAACAAATAGCAATTGTTCAGAGAGCTTGATGCAAAAATTTGGTATAATTCAAAACTTTCTAACATCAGTAAATACTAGGGAACGAAAATGAGTGAACAAATCAATACCATCCTTTAAAAGTTCATACGCATGTGATTTTTTTGTTACTAAAGAAATAAAGGTGGGGCCCCAGCGGGATCTTGATGCTCTTCAGAGCATGAGTATTTAAGGCTTCGGGTTTATTTTACATGCATTTTTTCTAATAAGGTTGTGTTCAGGCGGATTTAAAAATAGTAAATTTCTGTCTCCTTCCACGTTTTGAATCCGTTTGGTCCGATGTCATAGGGTCAGACTGCTTCTCCTTATGCATCTCCTCCAAGTCTGCCGGTCAAAGGCTGCTTCAGCTGTTATGTTAATTAGACGGCAATCAGACGTTTCGTCCCATGTCTTCTTTGGACACTCCTTTGACATTTTTCCCGTCTCTTCCAACTTTCAAACTTTCTTTACCCAGTCTTCTTTATTCTTTCGGTACACATGTCCAAACCATCTTAAACAATTTCTGCGGAAGATGTTGCTAAGTCTAAGCGCGCTCTCGATTGTTATCGGTAAATCTGGAATCATTATCGAAATTTTGAAATTCTGCCATTTTCACCCCAGTTGATGAAAAAGACTTTCATTATCATGTTGCCAATCAATGAAATGATTCTTGTCTATACATTCTTTATTTTTATTGTGAAAATGTGCCTTGGCTCGACAGTTGATGAGATATTTCAAAAATTTAAGAGAGCCAAGTTTCTGGTGGCAGGTCTTAAATAGCTTCAATTTTTTTATCTTACGATATATTTCAATCTTATGTCCAAGGTTATCTTCATGTTGAGGTTCAACCTATCGTACAGCCGTAATTTAACAGTTTCTCCCGCGTCACTGTCGAAATCCATCAATTTGATTTTCATCATGTGCAATGATCAATCGACATGTCACGGCGATCTTTTAACTTTCTTGTTTTGGATGACGCCTAACAGTGGTGCATCAGCAAGTAATGAAAAATGGACTCCAAAATTATTAGATTCAAACATTAGGAAGAGCTAGTACTTACAGAAAATTACAGTACAAGGAAGCACAACGAAATAAATTATTGGTTCCATCATTTCCTACAAAATTAGTCAAAAAATGAATAATTCCATCTCAGAAACATTTACAGGTATGCAATACACATGCATTTTGTGTACGGACATCCTACCGTCCAAGCCGACTTTCTGACTATATCCTTGCTAGAGGAGACGATTTTTTTGTTTATAAGTCATACAAAAAGAAAGTACTGATTTTAATGAGTATATATGATTCAGACCGGCCTGTTTCTATCTATGGATGAACTTAATCGTGACACTCCTGAGATCTGCTGCAAGGATCTTAGTCTCTTTTCATATCTACTTTTCATCTTATTCGCAGTCTCTGATTCTTTGTCGGCGGTGAACAGCAGACAGTCGCGTCTAGTCGCGTCCCGACAGACGGTTCCCGTACTACGAGATGAGTCATTGGCGTGCCTGCAAGTTATTGTGAAGCGCACGTTTGATTCAACTCGTCCGTCTGAATCGGAACCCAACGTTACACAATGAGTTCAGCCGAGGTTGCATCGACTTAAGTGTGGCGGAGGAGTGTGAAACTATGGTAAGCTCTTCAGTCTGTCTGTGTCTGGTTATGTACTTCTCAGATATCTTATCGTACATTTTTCACTTTGTGATCTCACTGTATGTATTGAGTAAAATGACCATTTATCTTCCTTTGCAACTGGGAAACGAAAACTTAGAAAGTAATCATGATTTTAGCCTGTTATATGTTGAACAATTTCAAAGACACTAATAGGCTATCTCCCAACGTTTTCAAATATCTATGATTGCATCGTGATGGAAATAAGAAACAGGGTCTATCATGTTAGATATCCTTGCATAAAAGGGACATGATATATCTACGCATGTATTTATGACGGAAATATGACTAATTTAAAGCATAGTCATCTGTGAATGTTTTATAGTTACGACGGACTCCTAGATCCACAATGTAGCATTGTAATATGATGTGTATTGTATACTCTCTATGCACCATGTAATCCTGACCACAATGACTTAAGCATATAATCATATTACATTACAATGTAACTGTGAGCATGTTAGAATTCGTACAACCATGAGTATCAGCCTCGTCTTTACATAGTAATTGCTGTCCTCTCAAGCATGCTCGGCAGTTATGCATTGTATCATGGATTTTAAAGGCAGAAATATCAGACTTCTGACTTTCTGATATGAGACTGGTACCTCTGCCCGGAAAATCTATGCTACAATGCTATTGTATGTTACTCTTAAGGAAGTCTGAATATTACAAGTCATAATTACTGTTAGAAACAGATAATGTAGATTATAAATCTCAGATAGACTTTTATTGAAGCCCATGGAAGTTTGCAGTCTCACTAGATTGTAATTTTATTATAAAAGCTTGAAAGTCAATGAATGCTTACATTCTGAATTGATTCTAAATTCTAATATGATATTCAAATCGAATGATTTGAAATATCCATTGCATGTCACTCTCGATCGCTTTGGAGGCCATAGTAATGCATTTCTGCCCGGAATTGGACGGCAACTGTGCACCATTTCATGCTCGCCAATTTCCCATGGCTTTCTCAACGTACCAGATAGCCATGAACCGTCGCCGTTCCATTTATTATGATGCATTCATTATTGGATTCCGATGCTGGAACAATTGACGACTTTTCATGACTATCCGGTACCGTGAGAATGCTATGTGGCAGGTATGAAATGTTGCATTATTGCCCTTCAATCCCGAGCAAAATGCATTTCAAATTTATCTCAATAATTTCTGACCTATAGTGTCATCGAGAGTGACTAGGGATCGCAATCCCGGGGACGTTTCCAAATCCTGAGATTTCGAAGCAAGTCACTCAATAGCACATTTTGAGAAAATTGCTTTTTAATGGTCCTCTTATGTGTATTTAACTACTTCGCATAATCTAAGACCGCCAGTGACGAATTAGCGTGGGTAAGTGAGTTTTGTGAGTCGTTTATTCGCTTAATGAGCCTACGTAACAGTTAGCATATTAGGCCTACTTAAAATTTACAACACGCATTTGCTACTATTTTTACATAATTTTTTTTTATCGAGGAATGTTGAATCGCATTCCCCTTAACAACTGAAAAACTGAGCTTGCCCTTCCAATCATATTGACAGACTTCTGCAGTAAAGCATTATTACATGTAGGCCTACCTGTTCTATAAAGTGCATAGATAGAAAATTGACATCAGTATTTAACAGAGTATTTGAAATAGTCAGAATTTATAAGAAATATGCCTATTACAAAGTTCATCCACTATCTCCGACTTGAAAAATGAAATATATACTTGAACAGTAGGAGACATCTATTTAGGTGATCCTCTCGAAAATATGAAAACAGAAGATTCAAACTCTCCAAATCAATTGCTACAACATGCGGCTTCATAGGGTCTTAATATTACATATTAATTTAATTTTCAATTATTATTAATTAATTATTTAATGAATGCCCGTCAAAATTTCACTAACTTGTCAATTGCAAATCTTTAATATCACATAGTATAGCACCATACACGTTGCAGCAAGCATTTTATATACTTTATCAATTGTTAATGCCCCGTCGGACAGAATCGAAGTAGGAACATATTTTAGGTGAGGAAAAAAAATTCTACGACTCCTACCATCTTTTGAATTTTTCTTAGTCCCTGTGCCTATGATTATCATAAATCTGCGGGTATGCTTTGTAAGGAATGCATATTCAGGGGTATATCTAGGAATACATAATCAAGCATTCAAGCATACTGATTCAAATGTATTAGTGATACTATGTTATTATATTAGTTAGTGTAGTTAATGTTATTAATGTGCGGGTATTAGTATTTCAAAGAAAAAATACTGAAAAGTTTTCAAAAATTGTATTCAGTTTCCACTCATAAAGCATAAAATGTCAAGAAATTGCTGCTAAAATGACAACTAAATTAATTTTGGGATCCCGTGAGATAAATTCCGGAATTTAGCGATTTGCAAAAAACCCACGGGATTCCGGGATTGCAATCCCTAAGAGTGACATACAATACAATTTTATCTAGGACTCCTTGGTGCTACCCATTCTATGTGTAGATATATTTGTTGTGATAATGAAAGAACATAGTCGGACTAACAATTTGTTGCATGTATGGCTAGATAATTAAAGTCTATCAATGCCTTCGAAGTCTCGAGAGGGCATAAAATAACTATGATGGCACTAATGTGGACTCAGACAGTGAGTCTGGTTCAGGACTCTGAGGTCTTCATATTCCTATAACTTTTAATGTGCATTTGATGCCATATAGCCTTTTCATGCAGCCATTCCAAACAATAGCTACTCTAGTATTTTTTCAGGTGATATTATTTTTTCACATTAAATTTCATTCTTGAAGTTGAGCATCTGACATGTAAAGGACCGCGCTTGGTTGGGTCTGCGCGTCCCGGATTTAGCGGTCAAATTACGATTGTCATGGCCAAGGTCCTGTTGATGACCTCATTTAGTCAAGTAATTTGTATGCGTATTTTGCAGTTTTATTTCTCGTTCTAGCTTAGGGAACTAATATTAATTCTCTCTCACACCTGGTAGATCTTAGATAGCGTAATCTCGTGCTAGTTAGATCTGATCTTTTGATCGGAAACAGACCTGTCCTCTTATCATCTGAATGGGCAGACTGTTAAATAGAATCCTTTCAATATACCTTTATCATATATTTGACAGAAAGACTCACGAAGAGAGGAAATATGCTGTTTGTCCTTCTAAATTTTTTAAAACCGAAGGCAAGGTCAATAAGAAATTATATTGAAGAGCTTTCGACTAGGTTTTTGTCAGTTCAATACAACGACAATTACCTAGAACAGCGCATTAAAAGAGAAAGAAATTATTTTTGACAGCATACCACAAAATTTTCAAAATGAGATGCAAACTGAATACTATGGTGAATGTTAGACAAGATATCATTTAGCTAACTTATATTAATGGAAAAAACATAGCAAAATTAGGAGATAGGGATAAAAAGTTTAAAGTTAGGAAGCTGCCTTAGCACCGGCTAGACTAACACTTAGGGCGTTGCCGATCCGCTGTTTGAGCCAAAAAGTTTTTCGTGACTCTCCTGTGGCCTCTGAAATACGACTGCCGATGTACTTCATGAAAAAAATTAGTGCAGTTACCGTATGCACTGGACTTTTCTATGGCCACTGGTTCGAATTGGCATTGGCCATTTAATTCTGCGTACCTGCATATTATGTATCATTTTACATACTGCTACACATTACATTGATTCCAGGTCTTTTGACTTAGATAAAATACCTCTCACAAATTTTGCGTTCGTATAAGTGAAATTATGCTGTGTGGTTTCTGCTGTAATGTCACTGACAGATGGAGATATTTGATGTTTTGATAAAAAATGTCGGCGAACAGGGCTGTTATTACAAATAAGATTTTCTTGCATTCTCTTTCTCATGGTGCATTGTATTTCACCAATATAACTATCTTTACATTTATTGCATATGAAGTATAAACAACATTTTTCAAATAACAAATATGACTGTTATTAAAAAGTAATCTCAAAATCACAATGGAGACAAATTGCCCAAAAACAGCAGAGACACTGATCATCTAAGGATGCAATGTATCATTGAATCTTTGAATTTGTGAAGTTACTTCTTCAACATAGGAGTGGTATGGAGCATTGTTGATAATTATCACTGTATAGTACGTTCTTGTTTATTCACTTTAGTTTTCAGTTTAGGGTAACGTTGCTGTCTTCTTCACAGCGACTGCCTGTGACTGTCGGTTGACGGCACATGTATGGATAGACTAATGGAAATTTTGAATCTTTGAAGAGCAATTTGGGGTTTTCAAGTCGACCATTCTTGGAACATGCATATTGTGAATTTTTCGGACGTTTTGTGCTTAGAATGGTTCTCCAGAAGTTTTCTTACAGTTTCAACATCCACTCCCGTCGCTTGAGATGTCTATTTGTCGACAGTCACTTCATTACCAATCTCGCCGCCGATGTCATTGTCAAGGTCGATGATCTTGAACAATCTACGGCTGCTGAATGCACGCGCGCCAGACATGTTAGTACTTATCAGACTATCAGCACAACGTTTCCAGCCCACTACCGGCGAGTTGGGCGTCCCGGTTTAAGTAATGTAGCAGTCCTTGTCCTACAACGCTACATAGACGCCTTTAGATGAGAAAGATCGACAGAGCGCGTGCTCCGCTTGACTGCTATAATGTGAGCGGACGCTCGATTGTAGGGGAATTCTAAGCTCTTGTCAGCGGTGTGAATGAAGTCAAGATTGCCATTCACCGATCGATCACAACAAAAAAGACCGATCTGTGGAGCCCATCATGTGTTCTACAAGAGGAGATTATATTCATGAGCTAAATGCGCTTCACTGAGAAAAATGTGTGGATCATTAAGGAAAAGAGAGTTATAAAAATACTTCAACTTTGCTTACGAATGTCCTTTAGCTCATACTCCCTCAAGTAAATTGTAGAAAATCGTCATCTTTTTGAAGTATTTTTCAGTATGTGTATCCATCAACTTGCGAAGCTCAGTTGCACTCTCGCAGCAACATAGTGCGGTGCTAGTTCCTGTTATCATTTCTGATGTTTTGTACATTTAATCACAAAATGATACAAATTTTCCAATCATTACATAGGTCTCATCGACGTTCTTCTTACCTCAATCGATTTCCATAAATAAGAGTTAGCAACTTCAAATGTGTGAATTAGTGCTCTAAATTTCAAATATCAGAATATCATGTATTTATTTGCAAAACCTTTTGCATGAACATAAACAAAAACGTAGATAAGAGACATGTCCACTTTGGCCAAGGCAATACTAAACATGGTAGGAGAGTTCTTACACAAAATACGATTTGGATCAGCAACATGTATAAATTAAATTCCCACCGTTTCTTTTCACACAGAAGTCCAAACGAGGACATGGCAGCCTGAAGTGTCTCTTGTGAAATTTGCTGCATGCTTAATGATCACATACTTAGCTTCAATTAATCACAGCTCGCAAGATATGGGTATGCACGCTCAGATGCCTTCAGATATCCCGATAGATTGCAGGGATGTCTATGAATACTGTGACATAAAACTCGGTATACACAACTTCCAAGGTGTGGACTGAAGTTTTTTGATGATGTAAAAATTGCTATGAATGATAAGAAATAAATAACATTCTACAATGTTCCTTTCTCTGCTTTATTAACAACTCGGGATACATAATTCCCTAAGTGTGGAGAATTGACCGAGGGATAAAAATGTGCAAATCGCGACATTCATGTAAAACTGTATCCCAACTCCCAAGTATTTCGGAGCTGATTTTGACTTCACAACGTTGTGCAAATATACTTTAGTAGGTCTATTCAATATCAGTATGGACATAAATTACATGTTTCATACGCCATCTACGTTATAATTGTATTGAAATATGGTAGAAGCTCGCAACTTTAATAAAAATTCGTCCCGAGATTGGTCTTTTGGAAGTACTAATTGATTGCAATTGTATGGATCTCGGTGAAGAGGGAGTATTTCACAATATGGTAGAAGTTGAATTACTTATACTGGCAACTTTATTCGCTTCCTCTCATTGTTTAATATTTTTGATGCAGTTTCAATTTCATTGTACTTCTTCACAAAACCAGTGAAATATGCATTAACAAGTCATTCTAGAACTTTTGAATGATTTCCGCAATCACAATATGCTCTATAAATTGTTTCAATCTTGGCAGAAATCTTCGCATACAAATGTGACGAGAAGATTTAAAGAGAGCACATGTTATCAAACTGAAGTTGAAAATCTCTTTTCCGGGTATGCTCAGTTTACCTCCTGACAGTGAATGCGTGAAATCGGACGCTGATGAGTGACGAGTTACACATGTCCATTCCGGGATTATTCATCTGCTCATCTTTATATGCTACATACCCAGTCCATTAATGTAAAATGAGCTGCATTTCATTTCGGGGTCGTGCACATATTACGTGATAACAAATTTACGAAATTTTAACCCCCCTCCCCCGTTGTGATACGGCGGGATATATCCTGTGAACCCCCCCCCCTCATATCACGTGATAGTGTGGTTTTATCCCCCCCAAAAAAATTCCATGATCTATTCTATACATTTATTTGAATTTTGTTGAATATATACCGTGCTTTCTACTTGTTTTTATGAAACATTCGATCGATTTCTGCTTCGAGATACTTCAATGTATCAGTAACATTTATTTTTGTGAAAATAACAACTTCTAATTGATAATGCATTTTATTTGAAAGAACAGTATAAGCTTATAGTAGTATATCACGTGATATTGTCAGTGTGCCCCCTTCCCCATGTGATACCGCGTGATATATCGGTTGAACCCACCCCTCCCCCCTACCGTATCACGTAATATGTGCATGACCCCTTATATTAATGTATCATTCGATTTGTGGATCTGATCAATGTCCTTCAAATCATTTTCTGTTATATTTGAATTGTAAACAACTCGAATTATGTAAAGCTTATATGCCACATGTAAGATGTGTAAGTCGTAAAATAATTGCTGGCGGCGAACTATCGCAGTCATTAATATCTTCTCGGAAGATATATAGCCCTCTGAACATGCCGTGATAAATGCCAAAATCACTCTCAAAATTAAAAGAAGCAGAAAATGTGGAAACAGCCGAAGTGTTTATTTTGTTAGAAAATATTAAAAAAAAATATGTGAAACTTTATATCATTTACCAACAGTACGCATCTATATATTTGGATGCGGAAGGCTTAAGTGTATTCACAGTTCTTTGTAGCATGATCGATGAAAATATTGAGGGCAATCAGAATTGCAAGAGCACTGTCTGCGTCCACTTGGTTCTATGAATTTCATTCTAATCTGTTCTAAAAAACTTCAGTTCCGTATATTTGACTTCATCTATCACTTGAAGCTTTTGTTTCAACTCATCAGTCACACTGAGTCGCAGATTATGAATTTCGTACTGAACTTCAGAATTTGCATTGTTGAACTTCAGAGCAAAAAATTCAGTGTCTTCAGGTTTGTCAATGCATTCAACATTTTTCAACTCATCGGGTATGCATGATCGATGTTCCAGCAAAGCACAAAGTGTTGTTCTAGATGAATTTAGATACGCAGCTCATCAGCAACTGGTTGAAAATCGATTTTGGCTCAGGATGATTTTCTATATTTCGATGCTGCACAGTACAAGTTTTGCGTCAACTGGTCAATGTGATGAGCAAACTCGCATATTAGTAGTCACGAATTTGTATTTGCGTTGCATTACAAAGTGGCGTTAGACCGTTGAGTTTCAAGGCCACAGTACAGAATATTTTCATTAAAAAACATGAAATCACAATAAAATGCCAACTAAAACTAAACCAAAGAAAGATAAAAGTTCTTCGCAGAAGATGTGAAGCGAGTTAGTGAGGTAGAAGTCTTCACTGACATAGGCAATGCATTCCAGGCTTCACATGCCGCAGATTGAAATAGTCGCTTCTTAGTAGACTTAAGCCTGGCTTTTGGAACCGAGAGAGAACATGCCTTCACCGACCGCAAGCGTGAACGTCCGGGCAAATCTGCAACTTGAGTGATGAGGTTGCTAAGGTATGCTGGGGCAAAACCGTTCAAGCATTTATAAATGAGCAACAACATTCGGAGATTAATTCTTTGGTGAACTGGAAGCCACTGAAGTTCACGCAGAGCAGGAGGTATGTGTGATGTTCGAGGTAAATTGTTCACTAGCCGGGCAGATGCATTCAGAACTGATTGTAATCGGGTAATATCACAATTCGGGAGGCCGGCCAGAAGCGAGATGCAGTAGTCAAGCCTTGTGAACACAAGGCTAACTACTAGAGTCTCCGCGAGAGAGCTTGACACGCAATGACGTATAGATCGAATTTGACGAAGGACTCCAAAACATGTAGATAATGTCCTTGAGATATGCTTTTTAAAAGATAGGTTAGAGTCTAGTACTGCACCAAGACATCGAAGAGAAGGAACTGGTAGAACCAGGTGATCCCCGACACGTACGGGAGGCATGGTGAGATTCTGAAGTCTCTGTCTTGTACCGAAGTAGATCACATTTGTCTTCTTTGAATTGAGGAGTAGGTTGTTCGCTCGGAGCCATAGATCAACGTCAAGCAAGCACGATGACATAGTGCAGCCAATCACTTGGACATCGGATGGATCACTGAAGCTATAGATTTGAATGTCATCTGCAAATATGTGTATACTTAATCCATGGGACTGAACCAAGGGTATGATGTCCATGATGTAGAGCATAAACAATGTGGGCCCGAGCACTGATCCCTGTTGTTACTGGCACTATTCTTGAAGAGTCACTATTGAATTTGTAGAACATGGATCTGTTGCATAGAAAGGCATATTACGAGTGATGCTATGAAATTGCATTTGGCAATGCCGCAAGCCATTTCCTCAGCTCATCTTTATTTCGCTGAGGAGATCCGAAATAACTATCTTTTCATCCGTATCATAATTGGACAATTGGCAGCTATGATTATTTCAGGGAGCCCTTGATAGAGACTGGTTATTTCCAAGCGATCGGGAAAAGCTTGATATCTTAACAATTCCATCTAAATTGTTGATTTTTTGGAAACAATTGCGCATATGTATCATTTAGATTATGCATTTGAAAAGTAATTTTTAGTTACTTTGATCGGTTTTGTGTTGTGTTTCATTTGCTGAAGTGTTCATTAATCTTAAGGTACGTCATGATTCAAGCAACATATCAGAGAAAATAATTTGACTTTCATATATGGATGTGTATCTGTATTCTCGCTGCAGAATTGCTAAACGTCTTACCTGAAGTGTCTCGACTGTTTGAATTGCAGCGTCTCTGACGCCTATCTCTCTGTATGGTAGGATCAGACAGACGCCGATTCGCATGAGCTTTTAAACATGACCCTACATATTCCGCCGCATTCAAATATAGAGAAAAACGACGTTCATGATCGTCACCATTCATCTGTGGTGCATCGCAGTGGCATGAAGCGTTGTCACATAAATGATAGAATGACTGCTCCACCAAAGCATCAATCTCGGAAAGTATATAGAAGAACTCATCTTTGGTCAAGCCCTGTAATTTACAAGTCCTAGCTGTGGACTTTTTGCCTGGAAAATTGTCAGGTTTCTACCTCGCTGACTTGATACAGCTCTTACCAAGACGATGTGTACATCTTCCGCTGTGTTTGGCTCTCACTGCTCGAGATCCAACTGCCACTCTCTGTCTTTGGTTCTACACGTCCTAAATCCGAACTCATCGAGGAAGACAAGAGCGCTTGCTTGGATACCAATATCCATTAATCACTCAGCGTGGATCTTCTTTCTACCGTATATTTAAGAAGATTCCTTTGTACAGGAACAAATCGCAAGTTCTTCATTGATATAAGGGTATCAAGGGTTCTACTAATCTTCTGGGGCAAGATAGCTGGACGTCATGGGCGTTAGTTTGGAGTCGTATGCGCATCTCTTCTGACGTTTGTCTTCAGTATGCAGGGTGGGGCATAAAAAATATGACTAAATTTGAATGTACCATAACTTTCTAATTATCCAACAGAAATTAACAAATAAAGTCTCATTTTGAAGCCAATACACATCTTTACTACCATAATCAACATTGCAATGATTACATTTGAGGATGAGAGTATAATGTTAATGCAAAGCAGAAGAACTCGAAAGGCAAGAAACTAGATGAAAAGAACAACGACTGAATGGAGAAGGTAGCCTACTTCCAATTCTTCACATAGGCGATAATCATCATGGCGAAGTCTTTCTGTGGCAGATGATCACAACATGAATTGGGTGATGACTAGATCAACTTTCAGCAATCACGCTTTGTAACAGACCGCCGAAAATTTCGTATTTTCCTGTTTCATTTCCTCCAAAGTCTCAACGTCTTTTCCAAGTGAGTTCTTTGGGACACTTCCACAAAGTAATTTTATAATGGATTGTTTGGCTTCACATCGAACGCAGACATGATAGAAAGGGCTTTATGGTAATACGTGCCATTCATTCGCTACATTCATTCACTTCTATTGCGTCAGTCGAAGCATTAACGAACCTTGCGCAGCAAATTGTAAAGAATGCTTTAATGCACTTTCGGACAAGAAAATTGGTTTTCTAACGTGTGTAAACCAATCCTCCACATCGTATTTATTTGTTGCAATTCAACCTAGTAAAAAAGTTAGTAGTTTTAAATTTCGCGAAGTTCATAGGAAGCGGTATAAAATGGAGAAGCTAGCCTGCTTCCAATTCTTCACTTAAGCGATAATCATCATGGCGAAGTCTTTGTGTTACAGATGATTACACAACATCAATTGGATGATGACTGGATGAACCTTCAGCAATCACGCCTTGGAACGGAACGCCAGAAGTCTCATGTTTTCCTGTTTCATTTATTCCAAAGTCTCCACGACTCTTCTAGGCATCTTCATTTAGAAATATGTCATCACGCTTGCTTTTTACCATTATACTACATACAATGTGTTCATGAGCGGTCATCGAGCTACTCATCGCTGTATCTCCTTATCTCATTGGCAATTTAATAAGGGTTCCGGTGCGGATGCAGGTGATGCAGACATTCTACTTGTCTTTTAATAAACTCTTATTCTCTCTGCTCATAGTTGTGGCAACATTCAGTGACAAAATTGAACAAAGATTTTCAGCTATAGATCCGATTGCAATTATTCTCATGATATTGATTTCATATGAAAAATATCTTCCCTAAAGATATTTGATTCAACACATCGATCCCTTTGTATACCTACAAACATTTAGTATTGATGATTGAAATGAAACCTGTTTGGCCATTTTCAACAATTGTGAAAGACTTCCCCATGATGGTCGTCATTTTAAGTGAAGAATTGGAATCCTCAAATAAAAATTTTGGAGTTTAACTTGGAAGAGACAGGAGACTTTGGAAAACATGACATTTCTGGCGTTCCATCCCAAGGCGTGATTGCTGAAGGCTCATGCAGTCATCACCCAAGGCCAATTGATGTTGTGTGATCATCCGTAACAGACAGACTTCGCCATTATTGTTGGATAATTAGAAAGATATGATACATTAAAATTCAGTAACATTTTAAGCCCCACCTTGTACATGTAGCTAACGAGAACTCCTTCATTTTTTCATTGATCTTAGTAGAATGGACTCCACCTCTCTGTAGTTGACTTCCTCTACCTGTATCGATGTAAATCTTGATAATGTTGTATACAGATATAATGTTTGATGTTGTGTATTTCTACAACCCTCTGCCAATCATTTGATTTGCTATCTGCTTTAATTCTTCTTCTATCTTCATCATTGATGCGTGTGTATCGTCTTGAACTCATGCTTGCAATGAAATTCAGATTGCTTGCATATTCAAAATCTGAGCGGGATAAACTCACACAAAAATTGAAACATTGAATAAATAAAAACGATAAATAGACCAAGAACTCGATTGCAAAAACCATTTAAATGTTTGCCTTCTCAATTTTAATGTATCTGTTAGAATGCTATGTGACAAAATACCTTGGAATTATTAAGTGGGATGTCAAACTTTGCACAAAATGCTTTGAAATAGCTAGCTACGTGCATGTCACCAAATTGCTTGGAGATACTGATAGTATTAGATATTATTACCTGATGTCGACCGCGAAACGTGGGCCATGACGAAGGAATCACTGAGGCGATTTGAAGTCAACGACATGAGAATGGCGCGTTGGATGTGCGGTGTCTCTCCTCAAAATCGGATCTCAAATGAAGAAGTCAGAAGAAGGCTCGGGTTAGAGGAAATTGGCGATGTGCGGAGAGGGCGCCTGCGTTGGTTCGGGCATGTCCCCAGAATGAATGACAACTGTTAGACAAGGCGAGTGCAATCCATGAACGTGGCAGGGCGAATACCAGCCTGTCGATTCAAGACGTCATGGAGAAACAATGTGGACGAAGATCTTCAACTACTCGGACTTGTCCCCAGCGATGCCCTCGATCGAGAGAAGTGGCGAGGAGCCATAAGGAGAAATCGTCGAACCCACTCAAGTTGGAGCAATCTACGCTAAGTGGATTTAGTGAGTGAGAGAGTGATTTGTCGGACCTTAATTCAATATGGCCTGAATACGTATAGCCTATAATTCGCCTAAAGCAAATTTGATTTTGTCAACATTGAATTTGTACTGAAATAGCTACATATACCGGTGCTCATGCGGCATGTTTATGAAAAGGAACAGTTGTTGAAAGCGCAGTTACTAAAAAACGACTGACAATATAACTATTGCACAATATTTGAAACAGGAATTGAAGATTGGCTAAAGCATGCCAGCTTGTTTTTTTGTTGCTCTTCAAAAAACAGCATGTTCCCGATGATTGTTTGAAGCGAGATGTTTTGGTGTGTTGCTTTGTCGGTTGTGCTTCCGTTTCTCTACTTTTGCGTTTGATCGATAAGTCATCGCACATTTTGTGTAAGGCACGGTCTGTTTGGCGCTTGTCATATCTTGATGCGCTTCTCTTATCTTTGTGCCCAGTTAGAGAACTTTCTTCGTTGGTGAAGCCTGCATATTTCAATGTCTTTGTATATGTGGCTCGTGTACAATAATCAGTATAAATCCGTGATATATTGCATATTTTGGAGATTCGGGCAATCATTCTCCCAACAGATTTTTTCAAAGAATTTGATTTTTGTGATGCCATTCCCCAATTAATACTGTTTCATGGACGATCGCGGCTTCGGAAACAAAGTGTCTTGTTCACATCGTTGAATATGTCCTAGATAGTGATTGACTGCATCATGCGGACACGCACCACTCTCTGCATCTTCGTATATACGACTTTATTTCACGGTGGTATATTGCTTTGCAGACAGCGATGCTTTGTCATCTTTTGTCTTTTGTGGTCCAGTGATCATCCAGCATCTTTTGCCATTGGAGTCTATCTTTGATTCCAATGAGTTTTTCTTCAAGTATCTTATTCCTTCACGTGCACGCATTCTCAGATATGACACGACGATGTAGTGTACCAGACTTCGTGTTGCAAACTTGATGGTGATATTCTGTCAAATTATTCATACATATTGTCACTTTCTTCGATTGGGTCGCAATGGTGTATTTCTTCTTCACCAGTCTCCAACCAGAAACCAACCATTGACCTTAGCATGCTATTTGCCGTTTTATATGCACAACCATGGAGAATGTCGATTGCTCGCGATACTGGTGCATCATTCAAGTAATTAGAAATGTCTGCTCTAATGCAGATTAATGTTGCTGGCTTATTTGGCTTGTCGTCAATTCGTCTCAAAGAAAGGTAAAATTGTCGCCTGTAGTTGGCCAATTTACACAGACATGCTTTACTTCAGCATCGTCTATATGACTTTTAAGTAACAAGTGCGTTGAACTGATTTGAATATCGTTTCTTGGGATCTTCTCGTGACTTTGTGCTTCCAAATTTTTTCTCCATCTCGTTCATTTCTTTTTGTTTCCTTGAACCATCCCCAGGAACCGTTGAAGCTTGTGCGTACTGCTCATTTGAGCTGCAGATCCACTTATTCCATTCGCATACTTTGATAAATGTGTCTAGAAGCTAGGTTCCTTCTCCGTTTTTACTGCAAATTTTGAATGAAAATCTGTTGAGTCGGTCTTAGAAAATTGCAATTACGACCGAATTTTTAAATTCAAAATAGTGGCTTTAACCAAGGAGATCTAGATATCTGTACTAAGTGAAATCCTTCGTTCATTTCGGGACCAAAACAGGTTGAAGAATGTGTAAAGCGTTTACATTAATCTTATTTACCATTCAAGAGATATCTTGCTTTGTACAACAACTTTGTCAAATTTTCCGTCCATTCATGATGTCGCATTGTACAACTCTTCCTGTCTCTATGATGTCTACAAAACTCGAACCATCCATAAATTACAATGTACTTAAGTAATAACCAAAGTAATTTTTGTTCTAGGGTTCTTTCCTTGAGAGTTCGATCATATCGTTCGATGTAACTGCGCAGACTTCATTTATCAAAACCATCTTCTCTTAGATTTTTACCACAGTAGCCCTAGTATAGTGATTTGTGTACACTTTCGAAAGTTGAGCACTCTTGTTTATTTTCGACATCACCGAACCAAGTAGTGCTTTCCCTACATCTTGCTTTTAGGCTGATATCATTGGATTGACAAAGCATTGGCTCTGATCTCGGAAGGATACTTTTGCAATCAATTGGTATTTGATTAGATAAAGTCGCATCGTTTTCACAGGACAATTTTCAGGACTACGAGAATCTGCATGCATTCGATCATCGTTCCTACTTATTGTCATGGAAATCAACATACTTTCGAATAGAGGCCTTTACACTCTTTTGTTTTATTGATTTGTTGATATAGAAGTATTCTTTGTCATCCAAATCAATCGCAAATTTTGTGTCATCGATTGTCAATTCAAAATGACGACTTGCAATGCCTGCTTTCAATGGCTCAGAAATCTTCGCCTTAAGTATATTGTTTGATGTAATAAATTCTTTTTCTGTAATAATGTTTTTCAGTCTGTTGACAGGTGAAGTAGTAGTCAAGTACCAGGGATTGCATTTCGAATGCGTAAGAGAGATGCAGGGAGCATCGTGCGTTTGTTTCATTATTCTCTGCTTCTCTGATTTGCGTTCTTTTGTATAACTGTTCGTGCAAATCGTAGATTTGCATTCAATTGTAGAGGATCCATATTTTCTACATTTGACATCATTACATTAGATTCTAAAATACTTTGCGACAACAGATTATCCAGTGTCAATACAGAAATCGTCTTCTACCGGAATCCCAGATCGGTATTAGACGAGGGCCATGACTCTAAAAACATTAAATGAGAACAACGGTGTTAAGGGGCTTTCACACGTATGTGAATTCGATTGCGAATCACGGCGAATTAAAATATTTTCCTATGCGACACCAGTCGTCCTAGCTTCTCACAAGAATTCGCATCAATTCACAACACTTCGCACAGTTCTTCAAAGTTCGCCAACTGTCAGAGAATTGATTTGTACACAAATCCCAAGACAAACAGATTCTTCATCCACTTCTTGTATTGTTAAGTTAAATAAAATAAAGAAATACTGTACAAAAGGTAAAAGACTACGATGACATGTCCAGAGGCCTTTCGCCGGTTCACTTCAGTGGAACACACCGGATTATGGAATGGCAAGTTGCGTTGTCTGACAGAGAGCGGTCACGAAAGTGAGCTAATAAACATGAATATTAATCTGCTATCACGCAAGGAAAAGTTGATACGTTTCTTTCTGTACACAAAGAGCCGGCATCATAGCTTTAATAGTGAGGGACTCTAGAATTTGTAGATAGCGGAAATTGTTACTACTACCTTTGATAGAAAAGTAAGATGACGGACTACGATTTTTTGTCAAAAGTTCTGCAAGATATAATGTGACTAGTAACAGAGCTAGCAGGAGCATTTCTGGATCTTGGTCTTATACCCACAGTAATAGCCATTTCGGGAGATGTTCAGCAATTCTCATAGATAAGCGGCGCTCAGTACGACCGACATAACTGAGTCCACAGCTGCATTCGAATTTGTAGATTATATGAGATCGGTCGACTTCGCTCAGCTTATCCTTGAGAGAACTAGTCGGAATAGTATGGGCACGGTAAAGAATAATCGGATCCGCAGCAGGATATGCTCGTTTAACAGAAGAGATCAGACGAGAGCTAACTTCACGTCATTGTGTGTATGGTAATCCAGTGCTAACCAAAAGTTAGGCTCTAAGTATCTCTGAACGATTTACAACAGTGTCACCAACAGGAGCCTTCTTCCAGCACTTCGTCATGACTAAGTTCTTCGATGACGACTTCTTCAGCAGACAAAGTCGGGCTTCTGTGCAAGGAGCTTGCGAAGAATTCATCATTGGACGACAGAGATAGAATTCTGTCTCCGATTCCCACATGCACTGATGAAGCGCTTAGCATCCTCCTTCAGTCACATTCAGAAGCGTCAAAAAGATAAACACTGGTCTCAATAGTTAGAAGCTTAATGGACCAGATGGCATCATAGTTTCGGTTCTTCAAGCACCTCATGCCTGAACTTTCCCCGGTCTTTTTTCTAGTGCTCGGAAGATGCATATCCACCGGTGAGTTCCCTTTTGTACGTGTAGCGTCCATGGTTCCACTTCCCAAGAAGGATTCTGACTTATCTTTTACATCCAGTTGCGGCCTATCAGCCTGCTTCCAATTAATGACAAGATTTTTGAATCTGTGATTAGTCAACATTTCAACTTTGAAACTCAGTTCACGGTCTGAAGAGCAGGATGGCTTCAGGCACTCTCGATGAAGTGCAGATCTTCTTTCATATGTCACTGAGCATTTGAGTCGCGTTCTTGACCGACCATGAGAGACGAAATCAGCTGCTTTGGATATTACCTCGGCATTATGGACTTCTTGCGAAAGTCAAGCCTTCCTTGTTGGTAAGCTTCATGAGCTTCTCGCTTCTTTCCCTAACACGACTATCTGTCGTCTTAGATGGTCAAAAGCTTGTCAAATTAAAACTAAGTCGATAGGTAACCTCAAAAACGTTGTAGGCAGATTTGTATTTTTTTGCTAAATTCCATCCTTTCCCACCATTCTGCTTATTGTTCGTTGGTTAACATTTGTTTTAACTTTGCTTATTCTTTTACAGTCGCATGTTTGATGCAATCTTCAGTCGTATAATTTATTCACATGCAGGTACACAATGATGACATTTCTGCTGATCGAGGCAACTTTATGTGCCGTAACATTTCTGACAAATTAAATAATTTCATGGCAAATCAAATGTGGTACAAGCACATTCGGCATAATCGTAGAAGTGCCGGTTTAAGATTTTTATGCAACAAAAGTGCGAAGACAAGGGTGGATAGGTGGAACAATAGGACAATAGGTGGAAGAGGCAAAGCAAAGTTACTACACAAAAGAAGCAATCTCATTCGTGGTCATAGCTCTTTTTGGATTTAGTAAATTGGAGTTAAGGAAAGAAAGGCTTCTATTGTAGCTCGCAAAATGAAGAATGAAACATTTACATGTAATTATGATGATCCCGTTTCAATTTCTCAATCTTAAAATTTTGAGTAGCTTAACATTAGTTGATCATCAATGCGTTGGTGCATCGTTGAGTCACACTTATCATTTGATCTGACCAGCTGAATACTTGTATCATAGAGCGTAAAAGCGCGCTCACACTAACACGACAACGATAACATTGTGACGATATTTCATTTTATCGTTGAGGTCCACCATTTACCTTGTAACCATTATCGTTAAGAAAATCAGTCTAATATGAACAGCAGCGATGTTCATGTAGAGCGATTTTATTTCAAGTTATCGTTATAGCTATCGTTTTCGTTATCGGTCTAACATGAACACACCTTAATGCCCTTTCTTCTATTGTTACCTTCTGTTACACAATTTGTTTAGTGATAGTCTGATAGACGCTTATTTTGTTGCAATGTTATCCAAATTTTTTTTATTCATAGAACAATGTTACAGTGGCTCATCGCGCAGGTACTGTTTAGTCACTTCACAAAACGATAAAAGTGCATCTTGAACTAAATTAGCATTGGGCATGAGATTGAGAGAAGAGAGAGGTTTTGAGGGAGCGCTTCAAAGGACGGAAGGAGGAATGGTCGGTCACTTCGAATGGGAGATTTTCCACTCCCGCACTGCCGAGGGGGAAGGGCACGGGCACCAATTGTCTTCCTACGATGAGGGAATCCGGGGAGTAACACTAAGAACAAATCGAAGGCTGCTCCTGTTAGGGATGCTGCGGACGGATGCAAACTTCTCAGCAGGATACGGCAACGGAGCACCAAGACAGCTAGCCCGTACAAGTTGTTCAGTGATGATGCAGATCTTTTTACGAGTGGCTGTAATTTTTTCATTTCCGTTTTATTTGAAGAATCTCACAGCGAAAAAAATGATGTAAGGTCTTTGTTACTACATCATGACATTTACCAGTCAATAGGCCTATGAATATATAATACCATGTATAAAAATCATGCACTGTACATTAGGTATTAAATATGACCAACGCACGGAATCCTTGTTAATTAGTAAATTTGTGTTTTGAGTGAATTTTGAATAATGAAGATGAAAAAATAGAATCTCGAATATTGGAGAACAGTTAATTTTCACATTTTTCGAAAAAATCCATACCTCAGGAATAGACATTGAAGGAATCTGATTGAGTTTCACAGCTGGCACTCATCAAAAGTTCTTCTTCCGTGGGATCCATCCCTTAACCGTCTTTTTGTATGTCAAAGTAAACTTTTGTAAACGCGTCCTTTTGTATAGATGATGCATGATTCCGATATTTACAAAATCATGAACTCTCGGGCATGAAGCATCTTTAACCCACAGAGACCTGAGCTTTTTCACACCCTCTGATACCTGAGAGGGGGTTCCAGTGGACCCCTTTTACAAATTCTTAGTTTACCTGATCAAATCGATATCAAATCATTAGGAAAGTTGATTTTAAGTAAGATAATGATGTTTGCGTGTAGCAAGTCGATATAACTAATCCTTTGAGTGTCTTTCAGCCTTCTCAGTAAACAGCCTTCTCGCGAAAATGTGGTGTTTTTATAATTCAACAACATCATCGTTATAAACAACAACATTATAATAGCACAGCATCAGTTGTACTAGGAGTCGATTTTACGATGTTTGCTGTCACCATAAAACCTCAGATAGTTGATTTTAATAGAGTAGAAATGTTATGGGTATTTCTACACCCTCTGAGACCTAAGGCCTATCTACCATACTTCTACTGATTCAATTGAAATGAAATAAAACATGCCGATTCACAGTCAAAAAATGATGATTTTACATGGGCATAAGCGGTTGCCATATCCTCAGCACATAAAAGTAAAATAGAAAAATATGGCTTCGGGGTCCTGAGAGTTCAACTATGAATACTATGAACTTAAAATATGAGCACCAATGTTTTCTTGCGATAAGTTGTAGATAAAGTTTCTTTCCACTATTCAAAAACTGAACAAATCAGCACAACACTACATGTACATGGCATGAACGAGTGGTTCGTTGGTCTAAGGAATTCTATTTTAATTGATTGCCAGAAAGTGCAGATACCTAACAGTCAGGAAACGTGGTTTCGCTGCATATTTTCCTCTCTCCGAAGCTACTCCGGTGAACGAGCTGTCAATTTGGGCATCACTTTCAGTAAGTATGGAAGTTGGTCCAATCATTGTGATGGGATATTAAAACAATCTTCACGCCGTTTCTATGCTTTGCGTATCTTGCTTCGATCTTTGAGTGATAGTGCTCTTGAACTGACATATTATTCCCTTGTAAGGTCTTCAGTAGAGTATTGCCTTAGTAGGCAAGTGATGCACTTCGTTTAGATCGAATTCAACGTTGATTCCATAGACTTTTATGTAGTGTGACAACGACTGTCTGACAGATCTGAGTGAGCGTCGAGAAACATTATGCCTCAATTCAGTCATGGATCCAGGCCATATTTTCCTTAATCACTTACTATCAATGTCAACGACCGGTCGTTATATCCTTTCACAACGACGAGCAGTTATGCGCAGTAAAACTTAGTCCTGTGAACTTGTTTCGTTTATAAAAGTTGTATCTGACTTTTCTTGACTTTGTAATGTTTGATTTTCATTTTGAAGAAATATGCGCTTTATATATATACAGGGTGTCCGTAAATTCGCTTGACTTTTAAATTGATTATCTACATGAGAAAGCAATAAACTTTTTTATCACAAGCCATGTTATATTGCTCAACATAAAGGGGAATTTACGAATCTAACAGTAAGAAGCCAATATTTGATGATTAAAATGTTCAAATTAAGTGTTCGAAATGATTGCCATCGCAATCAATCACTGCAGTCAATCGCCGAATGATATCGAAAACACCAGCGGCAAGTTCTTCGCGTGTGACTTCATTGCAGATATCAGTGATCTTCTCACTCAACTGGTCCAGGCTATGTGGCTTACCATGATGGTATATCTTCGCTTTCATCCATCCCCAGAACCAAAAGTCGAGAGGATTCAAATCAGGTGAACGTGGAGGCCACTCGCGGTCACATCCTCGACTTATCACGCGATCACCAAATGTCTGGACGAGGAAGTTTCGTACCTTTGTTGCAAAGTGGGGTGGGGCACCATCTTGCATAAATATACAGGAGCACAATTTGCGCAAGTTGAGGACGCACGTGCTCCTCAAGCATCTGGAGATAGGAATCAGCTGTCACTGTGTTGGAGAAGAAAAAAGGTCGTAGTCCACACTTAGCAGAAAATTCCATCCAGACACATAACTTAGGTGAATGAAGGGATTTTGAGATTCATGTTGATAGCTTAACATCTGACCAGATACGGCAATTGTGCGTGTCAACGATCCCATCGAGTGAAAAATAGGCCTCGTCAGACCAGACAATGTCATCGATTACATTCTGATTGTCGAGAAGCCAACTCGCTGACTCACAGCGCTTTGGCTTGTCGGCCGGCTCAAGTGCTTGCACGACTTGTGTAATTTGTACGGGTAAAGTTTTATTTCATGCCGAAGGATTTTATGGACACTAGTCTTTGAAATGATACCTCTTCAGCCACTTTGCCAACTGACGTGACTCCTAGCTTTGATTTTGAACTAGTCTCCTCGACGACGCGATTCACAGTGGCAATTGTCATGTCATCCATTGTAGGACGGCTACTGCGAGGTTTATCATGAACGCTGTCAGTTTCTTCTTTTGATGATATTTGCAATCGATGTTGTTGTAAAAGGATCTTTGTGAATGCGTCTTTGAGTCTTAAACATTCGAAGGGCAGCTGTAGTACTTCTATTGCATGCATAGAAGCACTGAACTATCTCTATCCGAGTCTGAAGATCCATTGTGAATAAGATAGGCAGCGATCGTACAACTTCACATTGAGATTTCGAACATAGCATGAGGAAACTCTATGATACAAACTTAAACTATTGGTTGACACACGCGTCTTTGTCCATTGGTTAGCGAAAACATCACGTCATAGATATGGGATATGGCAATTCTATGCCATGAAAGCTGATTAATTTGACGTTCTCAATTGAAGATGATACGATATGAATCAATCAATGACTAAGCTGTCGTCATGGCTGGTGACGAAAGTTTCATAGAATTGAATAGGGGAAAATTTTGAGCTATGGCCCTAGGTAAGGTTAATTGACATAATTAACAGCACAGCTAATTCACTTAAACATTTACTGAAACTGAAATGAATTCACCAAAGCTTAAGAACTATAATTGCACATATAATATTCATTACAAAAATGACTGCATGCAGAATGTAAAATTTAAGCAGTTAAATAATCGAATATTCATTTCTTATTGTTAGATTCGTAAATTCCCCTTCATGTTGCGTAATATAACAGGTTTTCTGACGTAAACGTTTATTGTTTACTCATGTAGATACTCAATTTAAAAGTCAAGCGAATTTACGGACACCCTGTACATTTATGCATAGTTCTCTTAAAGAGATGCAAGAAATGGAATGAAGTGAGTTCTTCACTTGGGAAATTATGATACAGGGGAAATGTATTTGTAAAATGAGAAGTTTCTGTAATTTCATGGCATGAGGCACAAATACATTTCAAAAATAAATTTTTCATTTTAAACTTAATTTCCTCATTTACAGGCAAAGAAGCAATCGAAACTATAAATAAGACAAAAAGTTTTCGATTAAGTTCACCCCCTAAAGTTTAACGGCAGTCATAGAACTTGATGGAAAGCAATAATATACCAAAAATGATTCTGCTCAAAATTCAGCTCAATAAACCTTCACTATCAAAATATACTATGATAAGAAGTACTATCATAGATAGTAGGACTTCATTTTTGATGTATTATTGCCTTCCATCAAAGTCTATGACTGCCATTTAATTTTGTTATTTGATCTGTATCGTTCATTCTAGCATCTAATGACATTCAATGAAGAGGGAGTGAATTTTGCTGAAAAAAGTAGTCTTATTTCCAATTGTCTATTTGCCTGTAAATGAGGTAATAAAGTTTAAAAAGAATAAATATTTTGGAAATGTATTTGTGTCATTAAGATAAAATAGGAAGCAAAAGCTGTCGGCCTTAAAAGATAAGAAAATGAAAATTGTAAACTGACAGTCATATTGAGAAATTGGAATAGCCTATGAAAATCAAATAGGTGCTGTGAATCCAGAAGGGCAAGAAAGTGTAGAATTCCGAGGCTGCGAAGCGGACAAAGATTCCTATGATTTTCTTGTCCGCCTGGAATCATCAAAATCTGTGGCGAATTTCCTGTAACCGTCTGCCATTGTACTATTATTAGGGTTTACAATCCCGGGCATTCCCTATTTCCGAGATTAAAAATCCCGGGATTACGTCTTCGAGATCTCGAGGAATTTCGAGATATTTGAAAAAATTGGCCCAGAGTTCCGAGTGACAGTGAGAAAGTCAAGGGCTTTTTTGAAAATACATCTACATTTTTTTTCATGCTTTGAGTTTGATCAATATAGCCAACGTGCTATGTAAATGTTAGCCGAGCCAGCTGGCTACAGATGAATCTATGCCATTTCCTCTATCTCTTTCTCGGACCAGAAACTCTTATGTTGCTTACAATTTTCCCCCGGAAAACTGAACTACGGTTTTAGTGCTGATACCGCATTTATCGGATTTTCTTTTTCTCCCCAAAGTTTTTTCACTATCTCATGTGTCTCTTCTACCCCTTGATATGTATGTTCCCCCAATTTTCCAGTTAAGAAACACGTGTAAAAGTCAGTATTATACTGCCCGATTTAAATGTCATCCGCATATGAGCTTTCTTAACCTGACACCGTCGGGCACCAAGTCGTCCAAGTATCTTGAACGATTTATCCGATTTGTCGGAATAAACGCCGTTTTTTCAAATAGTTGTACACATAGTCATCAGTGCATTTGCTCTCCGCAGAATCCATTGCAGAATGAATCGACCAAGGACAAGAATTACATGCAGATGTATGGAATTTATGCAATTAACTGATTCCAGTTCATTATCTATGCATGCAGGACATTGGCGTTTGCTGACCAACTAACGGTAAAAGAATAACGGCGGGAAATGTTTCTTTTCATGGCGGGTAATTTCATGTTTTGACTTAATTTTCGCGATTTTACTAATTTGATAGAGGCTCTCAACCATCAAATACTGAATCATGTGACTCAATTCAACTTTTATATCGAAGTTGATGTTCTGAACTCAATCGTGTTTCAAATTTCATGGCATTCTGCAAAACAAAATGTACGAAAATTGCCAAGTGTTTCACAATCTATAGATATTTCTTGAATTTTTCGATTGGATTCCAATGGGAATCCTTTAACCCATAACTGAAAGCGACTGGTGGTGACACTCAAGAATATGATTTTTGTATTCAGCGTTTCAAGATCTACAAATCCATACTATCAAGCCCTTAGTGCGTGAATTTAGGAAGAAAGTGTCAGTAGCTCACGTCCTAATAATGTTGTGTCTCTCTTCTTCCGACGAGGAAATGTAAAAGCACCTCCACTGATGCTCATTTTCCGGTCAGAAAATAAAATAAGGGGGAAAAGGAAAAGCATAACACCGGTGTGTTCACAGCACTTCCGCGATATCCGGTATTATCGTGCACGCACTCTATCGAAATGAGTCAACCGTGGACATATTTTACGAAAGCGAAAGATGGTGCCTTGTGCAACGAATGTGGAAAATGTATACGAAAGGTATGCATGCTCATCTTCAAAGTGGACTTCTTAAATAAGTTTAATATGAAATAAAATCCTCCCGTCTTTTCTCTTCTGTTTTTAAATCATATCCGGTTTTTCAGTGTCTGGCGACCGCAGCGTAAGATATTAAGAGACTTTTTCTGAGATACTTGCGAAAGTCTGCTTGCATCAGAAAAGTCTCCTCTTGCAATAACACGCGGAATTTGAAATCCTTGATAGATCTTAAAATCGATGAAACAGACAGATGGAGCTTGCAACAGTCAGCTAGTAGGCAGGAAATTAAATAGAGCTCATACATTTATTTATGTATGTAGCTAACGCACTATGCAGAGAGGCGTGAATTTGATGACCATATTTGATGGGGTCAGGATCACTCAATTTATGGGGTCGAAATGTCAGGTGGTCGAAGTGAATAGGAATCGAAATGATACCCTTGAATCGTTGGCTCGGATGGAACTACAAGAGTTCACCATAGCTCGAGATACAGGAATGATCCTCAAACGGGACAAACATGTCCTGGAATCCATGCCTCCAGTATCGGTTGAATCCGAAAGGGCATTCTCGGCGGCCGGTCTGTTCATGACAAAATTACGGTTGAGACTGAGTGATGACACAATTCACTGTCTTACCTGACTTTGACAATATTTTTTACGAATTGACGAGTTTCACGTACATGTTTGTTTAGTTCAAGTTATGAGATATACATACTACAAGCAGCTAACGTTTTTTGAAATATTCTTTGAAAATTGATGATTTGAAAATTTTATATAAATCTCGATCGAGATCCCGGGATTGCGATTATCCAGTCTCGAAAATCCCGTAATTGGGAAAACGGCTCGGGATTGTAAACCCTAACTATATTATGGCGATTTTCGATCAGAGGATGTAATAATGTCCGGTATTTCGGGATACCAGAATTGGATTTCTTAGATAGGATCTCGGTACTTATGGGTTATCTCCACTCCCCCACGTTTTCAAATTTGTCTATAATCCATAAAAATGAATCAATCGTCACAAAACTTTAAGCACAAGTAAATGAGGTCATTCTCTACCCACATACCAAAATTTAGGCAAATTGGACAAGTGCTTTTTGAATTAGGGGCGATAACTTGAAGTGCAGCGATGTCTGCAACTTGATTTGATTTCTTCTGACCTCGTCGTCTGAGCAGAAAGCACTTGAGGTCAACAAAGTCATTTGCCGATAGATCGCGAAGTGATGATGACCAGGCCATATCCCTACTTTACATTTTTAACTTGATAAAGGTGTGGCAAGGTAGTGGTCGTGGGAAGATTTCAAATAGCAGTGAATGAGACGAAGAGGGAGAGAGAACAATGCAGACACGAGTAACAATAATGCGTCGAACAGACAAAGTCAGAGCAGGCTGTTGACATCGCTAGACTTCACGTCATCGTCTCTCATGCAAAAAGTACTTGTCTGATCTGCATAAAATTTTATATGTGGGTAGAAAGTATGCTTAATTACGTCTACCTGAAGCTTGGTGACGATCGACTCATTTTTGCAGATTTAAGACAAATTAACCCATATGTACCAGGATCTCTGTAATTTTCCTGTGAATATGGGAAATGATAGATATTTACATTATTAGTGACGCTTCAAGCATATGACATCTCGGAAATCATGGAGGATGATGAAAAATATATTTTCCGCAGCCGATATTGGTGAAATGACAAAAGAACCAGGTTTGTTTCTTTTTCAGCAGATCTTCCTATTCCGAGTTCCGACGCGATGATAAAGATTTTCCGCGGAATAAATCTTAGTTCAGATCGATGGCTGAATAATCGCAACTTATCATTCGGATAAAAGGCTATTTGATCGGCGGCCGGCGCCGACGATTGAGGGACAGTAGCGAGAGTTTGCGGTTTCATATAAGTGTACTACTGCGGATTGCGGTTAATAGAGTTAGAGATTTCAGTGGGAAACCCGATAGAGAGATAGAGAGCATGCAGAAAGCACGCGGTCGGTTAGGCTAGCAGCCACGCTTTCCAGACACTGCGTTGTCCTGAATTTAGGTAACTGTGGCTGACGGGTGTGTTCTTATGTGCGCGCGATATTGGTGAGAGCGCGCATAATGGTGACGTCATCGATCTATCCATCGAATAATAATGAAGGCTTTTATACTTCATGGCTACCTAACACAGCGACTCTTCCTGCAATGCAAGTTTGCGATGTTCACGGTACTTCAAATTGTCTCTTCGCGCAAGGGCTTTCGACTTCATGATTGTTTATCTGCCGTCTAATCCCTAAATTACAAGCGCGCGCTGATCCAGAAATCCAATGAGTGTAAGTCAACTTCCTTGTCATTCAACAAAAGACAGATCATCGACCGCAGACTTTGAGTGAAGGTGTGAATCTGTTGATTAGCTTGACATTGTCTGGATTTTTGTAGCTCGAGTATTATGGTAAGTGCAGTGCGCAGCTTAGTTCTAATCACATCATTATCCTCAAAATCTGTCAAATGCCACGATATGAAAAATGTCGCAAGGCAATATTTCTATCCTTGTCCTCCTGGGAGGGCAAGACCAATTTTCATAGAAATATTCGTATAATCACATTCGTTATTAGGCAGTTGCCATATATTTAGAGGATCAGCTATTCTATTAATACAGCGGACAAGAAGATCGTAGAAATCCTCATCCGCTTCGCGGTCTCGGATTTCTGCATTTTCTTGCCATTCTGGCTTCATGGAATACCTATTTTCCTGCAATTATTAGGCATAAATTCTAAGCAACAGGATTAAGATATCCATCCACAAACAAATCGATGTGATTTCTTTTCCTTGAAGGTTTCTTTATTAAAAGATAATTTTCCATTATCATGAATCTATAATCTTTTCACAGAATTTAACTGGTGAAAATCAAACATTTCACGGTGTCCACGGTTATTTCTACAAAAATCGGATGAATCCTTCCGGTAGCCATTTTTATTGTACCGGTAAACTCAATAGCTGCTTAAAAACGACACTATTCTACTTCTCAAATCAAAGATACAGAAGCATCGAATCCCACTGAAATTTTTGTGCTCATCAGATTCTGCGCCAATCAAATGCTGTTTGGTCTGAGCTTATTTACAGAAAACAGAATGATGCCGAATGTGTGTGCTATTCCTGGGTTAAGGGCATGAATGCATAAATCTACTTGAGGCACTTCATGCATTCATTGAAAAATTGAATAATAAACGTCTAAGACTTCCCTTCATTAGATTTAGGTGGCATAAAAAGCAGATATTTTGTTGATTCCGATCAAGAAAGATAAATTTCATCAATAATGTTTTGTGCATTTGTTCCAGCTTCACGATATAATTAGGATGAAAAAACTAGACGTGTATTTGAGATAAATTCGTAGAATAATAGTTCTACACCAATAATTATATAACAAATAATAGTTTAATCGTCTACAAAATCTCCCGAGTCAGACTGAATATATAGTCAGTCTTCTGAATATGCAATTAATTTGTTTTTGCCTTTGCTTGCATGAAATGATAAATTAGTAACATTAAGGCAGAGGCTTGATTTTCATATAAAAATTGATGTTTTGTTTTAATTTTGTTTTTGTCGTAAGGATTGTCGCAAGCAAGATGTGTAAATTGAAGTTTTTAAAAAATAATCTTCAAGTTCAGACTTAAAGTTATCAATGCATGTGATGACATCACCGTGCACATTATACAGATGTGCCGGGGAATTAGAGCAATGTAGATTCGGCTTTTTATGGATCGGCAGTAGGTATTGCAATATCTGCGTTTTAGAAAGAAATTACTTGACAGTATATTCAGAGGAAGAAAATTGATTTTCTTATGGCCCTCCCTATGTGTAATTTACTGTCAATGATGAATTGATAGCGTATGATTTACTCGAATGATACTAAATATGGCCTACATAATAGTTAATACTTAGCATTGACAATGCGATTATTACTCATTTGCATCATTTTTTGCATTCTCACTAATAGCAAAATATATAACTGCAAGGAGTATATGGAAGGACAGTCTTCCACAGTACGAAGCATCATTTCTTTCTACTGTTTTGTCTAAATGAGCTGATCTCAGTTGGCCCTATTTAGCAGTGTATTTGGAATAATCAAAAGTTATGAAATATGTGCCAAGTTCATACATTATGTAATGAAAAATTGAAAATATATCTGAACCGAAGGAGTCTGTTTAGTTGTGATCCCTGTCTAAGAATATGAAACTTCTTTCGGTTATTCTATATACATCTTTTCCTTTTGTGCCGAGTTGTTTGAAAGCAATCTTTGAATACCATTTTATTTTAAAAAATTTCGACGCTTCGGACACACGTACAAGGTCCATTATCAAGACGCACATATATTGTATGTGTGTCCGAAACGTCGAAATTTTTTATAATAAAATGGTATTCAAAGATTGCTTTTAAACAACTCAGCACAAAATGAAAAGATCTATATAGGAAAACCGAAAGAAGTTTACAGAAATACTTAAAATTACAAAACGATAGTCTATTTAATAAAACTTGTATAATGAATAATTTGCATCCCAAATTTACGAATATATATATAAACTTCAACGAAACCAACACATTGCAAATAGCAGAAGCGATAATAATTAAAGAACAAGATCCCAAACTTAATCAGAGGGATATAGGATTAACGAGTCATCTGAATGTCATCTAATGCTATGATGTCTATCTTACATATCATTGAATCTACATTGACTTTAGATTTCTTGATGTATGTGTACATTTTTTTACTCCTATTTCTAAGGTTGTTGTTTTCAAATATTTTGTACCTAGTCTTTAGACTTAAACAACTTTTTGTAATTTATAATTGCTTGAAAATGGACCAAATAAGGTCTGGAACGTCGCCTAATAAATTAAAATTCTTTGCGATAAAATGGTATTCATTCATCGTCATAACAAAGTTATCAAAAGAAGAAAAATATCAATTCAGAAAAGCAGAAAAAGTATACCACAAATCAATTAAGATTCAACATGATATAATATTCAATGAAACATGTAAAAAGAACGGCATACTACCAAGTTATACGAAATTAAAGCTACACAAAAAAGAACTGCAAGATAAAAAGATAACAGAGCAATTCAGGAGTAAACTGATATTGGATGAGATAAATAACAAATCAAATTTAACAGCAATGCAAAAAGAACTGGCTAAAAACATGTGCAGAATATATATATATATAGCTATATATATATATATATATATATATATATATATATATATATATATATATATATATATATATATATATATATATATAACAATGTTTATCAATTATCAATTCAAAGAAAAATGTCGATAGATATTCGAAAATTTATCCAGTTTCTGTTGGAAATATAATCGAAATCCATTGAATTACTAGAATTGATGCATCGATAGATTCCTGATGCAATTCCTAATTGGCGGTCGCCTAACCAAATATATTCAAGAGGCATATTTTTAGATAAAACTCTAATTCCAAATGAATTCCATGTGTGACAACAAAATTGAGAAGCCCTATTTTCCTTGATAATAAAATGGCTGAGTCAACAAATAGTAGTACAAATGGATGTCCTTACCAGCATATTGTGTATTGACACTAGTCACAAAATTAAACTCACCCAAGTACATAATTGTTGAATGAGAATACCGGCATGTCTTACATTGTTGAAGTTACTGTCGCTACAGCTGAATAAAGTTGGAGAAGTGACCGTTTCAAGAAATTCAGCCTTATTACTAGATACAGTTCTCGTATAGAATTGATTGGAATTCAAATTAATCAATATTGTCTCGGAAATTTTGATTCACATATTTTCAAATGTTTTTAGTCGACACCGGATGCTAAGTTGGCAGCGGAAAAGATGAACAAAAGTAGTAAATGAAAATAAGAAAAATGAAAGAAATTGATTTTCATGTCTCTTGGTGGAGCTCCACGGTGCCTTCAGTAGTCAGTTGTAGAATCAGTTTCTTTGTTTACTAGAGTTGCGACCCATACATCGAAATAATTGAATTTCTACAAATTCGTTATATTTTGTAAGATAAAATCAATTACGGTATAACATTGCTGCATCATTGAGAAAGCTTCCGAAGTCAGGTAGTGCTGAAATTATGAGTTCATTGCATTACAGTGGGATCAAGTCCGACAATTTTAAAATCTTCTCCAGTTAGGATGTGACATTTTTTGTGAAAAATATCTTCATAAATTGATTGCTATTTCATAATAGTGATTTTTTACTTCTCTTTTACAATCTCCGTTTTAATTTTACGGCACATAGCTATATTGAATCTTATATATTTCAGGGCTGCCAACTGTCCCGATTTTTTTCCCTCGAAATTCTTGAAATCTAGCTGTCCCGATCTTTTGGATTTTGAAATTTGGTTGCTGTTTTTGTATTCCAAGTTAGATGATGTGGTCAGAATTTCTTATATGCACTATAGTCACGTGCACAGGCCTTCTGTCTTCCTTTGAAATACTGTTTGCATTGATATGAATTATGCATTCGATTTCTTTCTTGATGAAAATGAGTGTAACAACATAAAGAAGCGCTCTATTTGTATAAAACTCATGAAATTTTGCAACTCGACACAATAAGGCTAAACTTGCGATTGTTTAATTTAAATGCACATTTTCGCATGTTATTTTATCTATTTTCTTTTTTCATTATTATTTCATTACTTCTCATTATTTTCCAATTGTATTTTGTCACAATTAGGCCTGATATATGATAGCTGACGATCGAGTTATGCGAGTTTTATATTCATAATGTATTAAATCTGAAATTCCAGATGAATCATATAATTTGTTTCTTTACGCTTTTTGCATTTCTTGATTTTTTGCTAGTCACAATAGTCATTTTCATCTTTGTACGAGAGCATATTTTTCTATTAAATCGATTGGTTGGGAGGTGAAGAAACGGAAATAGTCGTTAACAAGATGTAGATATTTTTCTTCTGTCATGGAATTTGGTTAGTTCATAACTCATACGCGTTTAAGTCCCTACGAAATATAAGAATTATCGCCAGATTAGGTCCAACAAAGCAGATGAAAAACAAAACACACATCAAAATGCTATAGTGACGTATAAAATGGAAGGAAAAGGTTTGATTTTTGTCCGATTTTCTGTATGAGCGTCCCGATTTGTCCCGATTTTCTCACACTTACGCATTGTAACTTTCCTGAATGAATAAATAAGCTGAGTAATTTCTGAAATATCACAGGTACATTAGTTTAAAAGGTGGCGTCTGGGCAGGACCATTTCCTTTCATGCATGTGTGATATTGTCGTGTTTCTGCTCGACAATGCATGCGAGAAAGCGGTTAAATGTGGATAACATTGACAAAAATGACTTTCGGAGGCTTGCACAATCTAATTGTGTTTACCTTCATAGATAAGTGAATAAATAAATCATGAACACGATAGGAAATGACTTGAGGACATTCCATGTCACAAATTATGGCTATAGACTTAGTACTTTTCAGTTAATAAGAGATGAAATAAAAGATTTTACTTCAACGGAAAACTGCAATCTGCGTACCATTGGATTAATGTGATTTTCTTTGCTCCTGTTTGACAGGAGAAGGAACCAAGTAGTAGTTGAACCGGTACACCGAAAGTGTGAATTTCAACCTTTTTGATTTTTGAGTGCATTATTTTGATTGTAATGAATTCTATCTTATATCTTCGTCACAGCAAAGTTGGAGGGGAACAGGATATTAAGATTCAAGAACATTTTTCAATTCCATGGGTACTTCTTCAGGCATTTAAGTTCTTCATAATGAAAATGAAGTTTCATGGAAATCGCGGATGTATGGTGAAAAATCGATACATTTTCTGATGAGAGAAAATAAGGTTAAATCAGATCTTTCAGCGATGAAAATTATTTAAGCTCGTGATAAATCAGTTGAGGCCATGAAATCTCAATGCCCGCGACAACAGAATTTCGGAATCTCATAGTGAATTTCCAATTCCGAAATCGTATTCCCTAATGCGATATCATTAGTCATTGCATTCCCACAATTCATTGTATGACAATAGCTTTTAACAATTGTCATTTTTTAAAGTAGATCGTTCTACCAAATGTCACCTCCAGTATCGTATGCTCTCCCCTAGTTTCCCTGTACTATTTAAGCCTATGTTGCACTTAATTCGAAACTTGAGCGCAACAAAAGTCATGTCCTACCTTTCAGATTTAATTAACTAAGCACAGAATTATTTATAATGCGAAGCACATGGTGACCGCGGTCAGTAAATTGTTAGTAAATTTTTGTGTTAGTAAAATTTCAAAAGCTAGATTCTTTTCAAAAGAAATTTTATTTTTTCATGAATAATTTGTTTCAGTATTTTGAGTGAATTTCTTAATTAACTACTTACTTAAAATGCATTTTTTATAGAATTTAGATAGTCCATTGAAATTGTGATGCAGAGTCGGAATGCTAAAATTTCCATCCAGTATTTTCGTCATTTTATTTATTGATGCATGTATAGAGTCTATAGAATATTTTAGGATATGGTTGAATCTCATTGTTACATTGTTATGAGTTCCAACTCATTTGGTAAATCTACCTTGAAAAAAATCATAAGCTGCTGGTTATCTTTTATATTGTTCAGTCCCTTTAGCCAACAGATGATGGTCCAGAAAACAAAAGCATGGTGAACGCTGAGTTTTCGCGAGACCACTCACATAGTCTGAGCGTTGCAAAAATAACCATTAAAATCATGAGAGTGGACCACTTCACTACCAACGGGTTATTTCATACTTTCTGTTGAGATCAGGTCGGTGAATATCAATCATCTGGGCTTCAGCGATTCTAGTCTCAACAGGCGTATTACAATGTGTCAATATCTCTACCTGAAAATCGTTGATTGCCAAAGAATTATTGTGATCATTCTTAGAATGATCAGAACAGGGCATTATTGTTATTATTCATTCTCAGACTAATATCATGTTCGCGATATCTAGACTAATATCATGTTCGCGAAACAAAACTAAAAATTTCAGTTACTCATGGTTCATAAAAACCTGATTATGAAAGCGACATAATTGGCATTATGACAAAACACATTTGCCAGGCCTACAATTTCCAGATTAAAATACAATCAATTTGTAATAATATTACAATTTTATTTTCAATAATGTGTATCGTCAGAAAAATACGAAGGAAAAATACGCACCATTTTTACGTAAATCGTAAGAAAAATACGCACTGCGTATCTTCGCAGCTGTTGGCAACACTGGATGCAAACTATGGATAGCATCAGTTGTAATACCTTGTGATCAGAGGGGTTTTATGCAACGCATCATGAAGATGTTTTGTCTTAAGACGGGAACATGCGCTACTTCATGAAGATGTCATTCAATCTTCGGGCCAACATATCTTAACCCCTACCCCCTCAACCCTACTATTTTTATTGCATTTTTTGGCGAATCTCAGAAATGATCCAGACAGCCGTCAAAAAATCCGAAATTCCGAATAAATCCGGAAGATTCTCTTTCCTGAATGCATGAATACTGAAATTCATAAAATATAAATCAATTGGGAAATTTTGTATCGTGGTCAAGTTTACAATGTGTCAATATCTCTACCTGAAAATCGTTGATTGTCAAAGAATTATTGTGATCATTCTTAGAATGATCAGACTGGGCACTATTGTTATTATTCATTCTCAGACTATATTCATGTCCGCGATATCTAGCTTGGAATTGTCTGCAAGTTTGACCAATGTATTTCTTGTTGCAGAAATTAGACAAACGAGTAAACAATAAATTTGTCTTCACACATGTAGTCATCTGGCATATGTTCGCAAATAGTACAATTTATATGTTTATTTCTCTTATTTTTGCAATCAAGACTTTGATAAAGATATTTAGCTGGTTTATTGATAATTTGTATCGGAAAGTTGTACTTATTAAAAATTTTGTGATTTTCTTACTGCATTTATCGTTGATATAATCTAATTTCAGATATGTACTTTTATCTTTTTTAGTCGATTTACTTATTTTTTTATCTTTACATTTCACAACAACGCGGTTGCTGTCGACATTTTTGTAACCATTTTCCTGGAATCTTTTATCCAATTTTTGAAAGGCCTTATTTTTATTATCCTTGTCAGAACATTTATCATTCACCTGTTTTACAGTATTAATGATGAAGTTACATGTCTCGGAAGCCAACTTTCTCTGTTCAAAGTGATATTCGAATGAGCTTCTTTAGTATACCACGAATACTTTATATTTTCATTTTCTACATATATTGTGAGATCCAAAAAATTTAGAGGTTTGTCCACCTCAGGTACATCGATGGTAAATTTAATGTTATCGTTCACATTATTAAAAATGGCCAGAATTCTCTGGAAGAGACTATCATTACGTTCAAAAGGTCCCATTAAGATATCATCGATGTATCTCAGGTAAACTGTAGGCACAATATTGTATTCACTTTTCAATATATTCAAAGCTTCATTTTCGATTTTATCCATGGTTATGATGGCAAAAGGAGGTGCAAAATGACTACCCATAGGGCAGCCACGGATTTGCAAGTAGGTTTACACTTAAAGTACCATACATTAGTGACAAATACAGTAAGTTAATGAATAAGGCTATTAAAAGTATGATTTTGCCCATTAAAATTGCTGACGGTTATGGCAAACAGTCAGCTAAGCATTTTAATAATAAAAAATATAGAAATATTTGTGACTGTGACATGTTCGCAATTAATCAAATACTCCTATAATGATAAGCTTGTGGTGTATAAGTACACATGCCAACTTTGAAACGAATTTTATATTAGTAAAACCGCTTGCAAGTTTATAACGAGGCACAATGAGCACAAAGGAGTCATTAATAACAAATCAATTAGTAGTGCCTTGTATGAGCATATTAGAAATAAGCACAACGACATCGGCGACATCGGGGATTTTCAGGTCGGTTTCATTGCTAAACTCGATAACACTTGAGACATAACATTTACTGAATCAAGAGCAATCACACAGCTTCAGCCCAAAATCAATAGAAAACATGAATTACCGCAATACAACTTGTCTTCACATTTCAATCACCTCACATTTGACGCAAACACACTTCTTAATAATATCACTCAACTCTTTTATAAACCTTCACACAGGCTGCCGTTTAGCACTTAACATCGACCGAGAGAAGGCGCTAGACGCCGAAGGCCCTGTCAGTTTGTATCATAACTTATCGTTTATTTGGCCAATAAATTTATCGAGAGAATTTATAACCTTTGTTCCGCTTTTGGACAAACTTGAAACATGACTAACCTCTCTCTCCGCTTGGGCAACTACATGTACATGTAATGTAGCCTATCAATAGAGAGATATCTAATTTCCACAGTAAATATTGAATGCCTGAAATGTGAATACATGTAGCAAGTTACCACCTGCCACTAAGATCAACTTGCTCTCAGTTTTCATTGAATGAATTTTTATGTTCATAATCAAATTCAAGTTATGTTTAGGAAGTCGTATTTTTTGTGTTACTGCAAAATCATGAAACTCGACTTATATCAGACAAGTTATAATGAAATGCATCAATTAGTTCCACATGATAAATTTACCGTCATGATTTGTTTGAATATCGATTGATTGTCGATGTCAAGTAAATTGCGTAAAAATTATTGGCCTGCGTATTTATTTTGCATTTTAGTTTTTGGCAACACTGGTCTCATCTCTAGTCACTCATGGACCACCTCTGATGACCCATGGGCCCCTTCTGACAATACAATGGCCTTTTTGAAGATAGTGCACCTTTTTTTGACTAGATTGTGCATTACTTATGTTATATACCTTCCGCGTTATTTATGCTTCCTTGTTGCGTTTTTTGGCTCTTTAGTAGCTCCATTCTCCTATACCGTACATACCTACTATATAACCGATCGCCAAAAATTTTTAGCAAATTGCTCGGTTATTTTCTCCATATAAATCAAGTTTTTTAAGTGGAACGGCACTTTCAGAATAACAGGATTGGTTGGCCGATGCCTTAAACATGATGAGAAAAGCTTAATACTTGCCAATTAAAGACGGTGTGCTGCAAAAAGTTCATAACGATCGATTTATATATACATTCTAAGAAATTACAGGCCGATTAGATCTTGCTTATGGAAATTCTGTATACCGGTGCGTTATTATGAGCATATGATTTTATTACATGCAAGAAATTTGATTTAGATAGGTGTTTGTCTTCTTTATTTTAATGCATCATTGGCAGCAATGGCGATTAATTTTATAAAAACCACATGTACAATTGCATCGTGTTGGTATGTGTATTCAAGAAGCAAATCGTGCATTGTGAAGTAAGCAATTCGATTTTTCCTACTGTGTACGGGATATATTATAACTAGTAGATTGTGAAACTCATTATACACGCCAAAAAAATTCTCAAAAGATTCAAAAAACCCTCCCTCATGTCATAACATTTCGAAATAACAGAAAGCTCAGAAAGGTTGTATTTCTTGCGTGATACAATTGCCGAGAGAATGTTTCATACATTCCAGGAGGTTTCGCGTGCGCCGCATTAACCAACTTGAATTATGCAAGTTATACTTCTAAATGACCGGATGTTTCGCCTTTAGCGCTTTAAAAAACATAAAATTCTACTAGTTATACTCCCAAAAGGCTGGAGGTTTCGCCTGCGGCAGAGAGGTCGGATTGTTTGATATCTATGTTATCTAGAGCGGACATGAAATATCTCGAACATGCATTCATAACGGAGACAAAATGAATCTAAAGCAGAGTCATTCGCGAACGTGTCACTTAGTGTTTATAGTTTGCAATTTCGCCTGTGGATCCATCAGATACAAAACTTTCAATACTTAATAATTATTTACATTGGATATATGGAGCAACAATAAGCAACATCTCTCATTGACGTTATATCATTGCATCAATGAATTTTACCTGAAATGATTGTAACTGCAGCTTTGGTAATTGTGGACGATAAGTCACGAACAGTCAACCGAATAGAACAGACAATTCTTGATAAACTGGTAAACAAGTGGATGTTTTATAGAATGAGACTGGTGTTATGATAACATGAAAGATAATTCATTCGAAACGATTATCAATTTATGAAATCAATGACATGTCCGACCAATAAAGATAAAATCACAAAATCGTCTGGAATCATGCAGGAATATCAATCATGCAAAAAAATGGAAACATGAATCATAAACCTGTGGCACAATATCCATTTTTATAATTTTCTTTCATGTCGTCTTCAGGCTTTGTCAACGGACAAATTTCATTCATATTCAAATAGGTGACATCTCATTTGGATCTTATTCTGCGTGAAAAATGTAGGTTATACTCCATTTACATCAGAAGTTATCTCAAATTAAAGAAAGAAAGTCCTGAACTGGACCCGTTGTCAGAGTCCAGACTGGTGCCATCCAAGTCATCTATTGTCCTCTCTAGACAAAAGAGGACAGTAGCACAGATATCTGATCTCAATGACCTGCGACGCTTTATAAAACATAAAAATTTTACTAGCTACACGCCCAAAAGGCTGTAAGTTTCGGCTGCGGCGCTTTGCCTCAATATGGTTGAGTTCTTAGTAATTACTATCTGTGCCCTCAGTACATCAATAATCCAATGTATTTTTAGTCTCAGCATAGGGCCTATAGTGTATAGTCGCATAAAGATTCATAACTGTTTAAAATTGACTATTGGATTACTTGTAATCATATCAAAAAAAAGAAAAATGGGCCCAAATAATAACGTATGGGCCCACCGAGAAGAGATCCTCCGGATTTTTTGTCACACCGCGTTCTCATCCCTGTATATAGCATATCCTGGGCCTAAGTGTCATTAAAAAGTGTCAGTAAATTTCTAGCTCAGTGTTGCGCGGTCACCATGGAAGCAACTCATTTTTCGTACAAATACTACAAGTGCCCTACTCTGACTTTTAAAATTGCACCGTCCGCTCGTTTTTTTCTGACGAAATTTGTGGGTCTTCTTGGCATTGTACGAGGATGAATGGCACCATTAGAATCAGAACGCGCTGCCTCGCGTTACTCCATGACTACAGCACTACTAGTAGGGTGCGTTTGGCATTAGTGTATTAAGCAAAAAACAGTTACACAATAGCGAAAGTATTTGCAATATTTCAAATTGTTTTGGATTCAAAATAATGATTAATAGTCTGAGTTGTGATGCAAACAGACCTGCCAACTGTCCCGATTTCGTCGGGACTGTCCCGATTTTATAAATATTTTCTGCAGTCCCGATTTTCTGACAAATGTCCCGATATTTTAATTTTTTAGGCTTTAAGATTTTTACTAGTCAGTTTTTAAATAAGTCTAGCAAAAGAATTCAAAAATTTGCGCTGCGCGCATTCCATATTCATGTGTGCTATTAACAACAATGAAATTAAATAAACGATTGATCAAATTGCCATGCAAAAGATGTGCGGTCAGTAGGATTCGAACCTACGACCAAGGTTAGCTAGGCTGTGCTTTAACCCAATTTAGCTACGAGCCACTTATGCGACTGTGTCAATTGGCAGGATCAAACCCTTACCACCACATCAGTTGTCATAGCAATTATAATGAATGAATAAATAACTCGTCACAATTTTGACCGCCGACATTAAGGCAAGTAGCGGGGATCGATTATCCACCAAAGCATCTTAAACCATGTCGTGAATGCAGTTAACAGCAAAACTATGATGTATGTGTCTATCGTGCTCATAAGATGCCACTCGCTTTTCAAAGTCATTTATAATGTGGTATATATTTTATGATTCTATTGTCTCAAATAGTCGTATTTTGATGTATCCATGTTCAATAAAGTATTCAAAATAATGTAGATTTTTTAAATATATATGGGTTAGTTTGCATACCTGATGATAGTGACCATGTCCCGATTTTACAAATGTGAATATTGTCAGGTCTGTGCAAAGTGAAATTTTTGCGTTGCCTCGCTTCATGCCAGCTCTGCTAATTTAAGGTAGGGAACGATGCAAATGTATATTTTAATTTGTCAGTGGATATATTTTAATGTGTTAGTGAGAAGACCACTTTATTTTTCACCTATAATAATTTGTATTCTTTCAGATGCTTTTATTGGGCGTAATAGTATTCACAGCATCTGTATTTGAAATTATGCAAATTAAGGTACTGTAAAATCGGGAATACTCGTGTCAGTTTTAGTACCCTGAAAATTTTCCCTGTTCATTTCGAATCAAACACTGTGTGTAGGACATAGCTTTTATAATCTCATAATTATGGACTACTAAACAACATGAGAATCTTTCCAACAAGTTCAGTTTGTTCTCTGCTTGCGCCCAATCCAATTGAAATCTGCTTGCATCCGATTGGGATGTTTTGACTCTAGACAAGCGAGCTGAACCTCATTCATCATTCTTGCAAATTGTTTAGTATTGTGATTACCGATAATGTTTTATATGTCATGTGTAATTTTCGTAGTGAGTGTACTTTTAACATGCATTAAAAAGTGGTTTTCACATTAAAACCACCCATCTGGTTTACCCTGTCTCCTACAGCTGATAATTCAATGATGTAGGGTTTATTCAAGTATAAATGACTGCACTTTTTACCTATAAACTTTTGTGCGGAAATGTAAAGTCGCAAAATTCGTTTTTTGCTGATCCGCGAAAATTTCGTCTTGCAGTTACAGTATGCATCATTCATACACATCTTTCTGAGAGTGGTCATTCCTTAAAGCTTTTTGACTCTCATACATCATTTCTGTACGTGTATTGCATTTCAGATGCCAAATTGTTTCCCCTACTTGAAGATGGTTCACTAAGAAACAGACTTCTCCATTTTGGAATCCGCTGATGCTGTCTCTGCTTTCCTAGCAGCCTATACTGACATAGTAAGTTGCGTTAGTAATTTTTCATTCGAATTTCTAATATATTTGCATATATGTTTAATTAAAATAGCTGAGAACAGTAAAATTGACAGATTGGATAAAATAATTTTTTACCTATTAAAGATTCGATGCAAGCTACAATTGATCATCAAGATTTGTGGACTGTATAATTCAGCATGGTTATCTCAATGAAATTCATCACAGATCTTGATAGCTCAGTTTTGGAAGCTAGACACAATTCACAACACCAGAGTTTCACATTGTGGTATAACTGTTTTTGCGAGAGCTAGAAAATCCACTGTTCTTTGGAAAATGTTCACTTGATCAAGCTGCAGTGCAGACTGTCAATGCAACGAGGTTACCGCTTTCTATAGACTCCTTGCTACATGTCTGTATGTTGTAGCTTTTTCCTTTGCTGTAATTTTCATTTTTTAATACACTTTCTGTTTCTAATTCTCTTCAAATTATGGAATCGATTTAAAGAAAGAAATCAGTTCATTGCATCAGCTGATACTCTTATACAACATTCTGTATCTCAGCGTTGCCACCGCTACGCGGATGAACATGAACCGGCACGGATGAAGGTCTCATCAAAATATTCTTCTATTTGGGAATAATAAATAATATATTTAGGAGAGATGTTTTTTTAAGTACAGGTACCTTTTGTCTTGCAAACATACAATTAAAATTTTTTTCTACTAAAACTGCTACTTTTGACTTTATTTAACACGATTCAACTATCAGACTATTGATAAATATGTAGGTATTAGGTAGGCCTATAACTGAAAGTGACCTTGATTTGATGTCCGAATTTTCTAACTAGCATTTGTGTTATATCGATTGGGATGTTTTGTTAAGGTTGAAACGTGTTTTGATTTACTTAAGATAATAATGACTTACTCTATGCTCAAAACACATTAGCGCGGAGCCTGTCATCGATGTGGTTGAGCTAAGATAGTTATTCGTATCAGTGAACTAAAACGAAACAAATAGGTCGACATATTTCTATATTGGCTCACGTGCGCAGAATAGTCTCGCAGCATTGCGATCGTATTTGACAGATGAATATTCTAAAGCGTGTGAAATTTATCTTACATATGCTAGGTAATTTGTTTGCATACTTTGCTTTTTATAGTAAGATGATATTATCCGTATAAATTGTTATTACCGAAACAAATTTTCTTTTTATTTCTGCAACACGTACTTTTAGCCGTTTTGATATTTAATGTGCAGTTTGATCAGTGTATTAAAAATCAAATCTTTACAAACAAATAAAACTCGGAAATGTCATTAAAATCGCTCACAATTATACGATATTTCAGCACGGTCAAGAATACTGGAGATTCATAAAGCCTAGACCAGGCTAGAAACAATTTTCTAGTAACAGAAACTTTCCTTTCGTGAACATTTTCCATGAAACAAATTACCAATCCACTGATTAGTAGATAATAATAATAATAATGAACTTTATTTATCCTCGGAGCATTTTAGGGAGATAGTTTCCCGGAGCAGCGAATATGTTCCCAAAACTGTTCATGGATACAATTTCCTATTATATCATAGTCCTGCGTTTAGACCTTCATTTATACTACCCTGCATCGATATACTACCTGCGAGGATGCACGCGCGGTCTCGAGGCCCGGTCTATCTGTCAACAAGTTTTGTTATCCATTTGTTTTCTTTCTGTTTTTCCGCTTGATTGGCTTTCACAGTAGTCTCACCTTTTGTTTGGTATAAGAATTTATAAAATCTAAGAAGACTTAACATACATCGATGACAAGAAGGCGGAACATTTGCGAATTCTTAGTAAGGTCTCCCACGCAATTACAAATGAAGTATTTTCCAAAATAACTATGAAAGGCATCCCACGGTCTCAATTTATTTAATTTTGCTGAAATATGAGTCATTTCAGCAATTTATTTGTGATGATTCATTGAATTCATATTTCTTATGGTAGGACTATTTACCAGATGTACCACAGCGACGTCGAGACATGATGACAGTGTCTATGATGCTGATTAATTCAAATGTGTCCAAATCAAAGTCAAATGATTGTACAAGTGAAAATTTCATGGATTTGAATAGTCGGCCATGATTTGCACCATTGCTAGGGGCGAATATTTGACTCCTGAACAAATCCGATCGAATTGGACGAATCCTATATTCTAAAGATGAATAAAAATCAGTGATAGTCTCATTCGGTTAGACTTTCTTCTTTTCTCAGTTTTTATGCATATTGATCAAACTTGAAGCTCTGAGGTTTTTATCCAGCATGTGTCTTCTGTCCTCATCAATTAACTTTGTTAAACACAATCTTGAAATGGATATATCTTTCAAGATTGTGTAATAGTTTTTATTTCCCGCGATTCTCATCAGTGGGAATTTCCAAATAACTCACATGTGTCTACGTCTACTCTTCTACCCTATTATGCTGTATTACATGTCTATTAATGCGGTTCACCATTGACCTGAAGCATTTTAAGTAAAAAGAAGACGAGGTCAATAAAAACATACATGTATATTTGAAAGCTTTCGACAAAAGTTTTTTTTCTATCCCGATATAACAATCGTAAACCAAGGAAAAAGGAAAGAAGGAAGCTAATCTAAGTCATCATATCTAAAATTTAAACGCTGAATCGCTGATGCAAAAAGCAGATACTATGCAGAAATGGACAAGATATCTAAAGAATGTTGTAGTTATCAATTGTACATAACATTAATACTGGGTCTTTGAAAATTGATGAAATTTCTCACGCAGACGTAACGTTCATAGACATTGGCAAAAAACTTCAGTAAATTTTCTATTTTGATGTCACAAGCTGATGGATTTAATTGATGTTTCATATGAAAATGCTGGAAGACTATTTAAATGTTCTAAAATTCGCTTCCTCATAGTGCACTGAGTTTCACCAAAATAAGTCTGTTGACGTTTGTTGAAAGTGATTTTATACACAACATTTTTCAAAAAACAATAAATTGCTGTTGTTGCACAAACAAGAATTATTGCATGGAATACTTTCTTCTTGATTTGGCGAACTAACGATGGTGGAGTTACAAGCAGTGTATTGTATGTATGCTTAGAGGTAGGGAAGTATTCAACCAGATAATGCTGACATTATTTGAACCCTTTTTTGTATGTAGCATTGTAAAATAAGCTTGCAATGGCTGTAAATGGTATCCAAAGCATAGCCTAGGCCGCAGTTCTAATTCATTTCAATTCGACCAATTTAAATATCTGAACTACAGAATAGAAATACGCCGCAAAAATTGAATAGGTTTTATTGGCAAAAGCATGACGTGCCATCCTCAGTGACAAACAGTGTTGCCACAGCGGCGGAATTGGCGGAATTCTTAGAATTTGAGAATTCCGCCGGTCCTATTTTTTGATCATTCGGCGCAAACTTAATTGTCCTACAGGTAGCAAACGCAGATGCGGATTTTCAGCTTCTTGTCCGTGTCAACTTGCATGATGTTCCTACAGTATTGGAACGTTTCAATCTCAGATACTCGCTTCACACCTCGTCATGATTTAGCGATTTAACCATTAGATTTTCAATCTCTCTGAAATTACTTCTAAAATCAAAACTTTTTAATGTTGTCTAGACTGTGTCATATGTGTTAACGAATCACACGAATCAACGTTCTTATTGACATGTACCGTGCACGTAGGGTGCTACCAAGGAGAACCGAAAATTATATAAGTCATTAAAATGATAAAACCTCTGTTCAAGATGTTGTCTAGCCTCTCTTAGTAATGGAATGGTCCCATCAGTAGGCCTACGTAACTCAGCATCTGTTTTGTGCTATTTTTTTCAAATTGAATTACTTGATCAGTGAATGGTAGAGTTGCAATTGAAGCATATGTGATGCGCATTAAACTCACTGCTTTGGAATCCATTACTGAATTAATGATGATAAGGTACCTATGATGGGAGGGCATGGGAAACAAAAGAAAAATCAGGTTACTCAATTTAGTATGCATCATTATTTACATAAGCTAAATTGCGTGATGTACGTGCGTGTGACTGTAAATCGATCCCCAAAATTGCTTTACCTATCTTTAATAAAGCGATTCATACATAGGTCTAGGAATCGGCACACCCAGACCGTCGCGGCGGAATTCTTTCCAGTTGGCCGCTGTGGCAACACTGGTGACAAATATATACAAAAAATATGTACAAAGGAAATCACAATTAAACGAAATTCTTCCACAATTTATGTGTTCAAACAAAAAGATTGAAGGTTGTTGCTCATGAGAGGTGTGATTTTATTATGAGAGCTTCTCCTATACGTGTGTGCTTAGTGTAATGAATGATAGAGAATGACTGTTCTGAGAGTGAATGAATGTGTAGAGAGATTTCTGAAGGTGATCTTCTTTTGATATGTTCCTTTATGCGATATCATATGTGACGACGAGTCTCTTCTACCTAACAGTTTGGAAAATGTTCGCAAGAATAGTTACATAAAGGAAGAGCGCTCGTTGAACGGAATAGACTTGTCTTCTCCCTGTCACAAAAATTGATGATTGAAGATTCTATATTAGACTTCCATTAATAGAATTCCAGAAATCTTAAGGAAACTTACCTAAAAATTATTGAAATCAGAAAGCAATTTTGTTATTCTTGTTTCAATTCATTTAGAGAAGGCTACAGAACTTCAAGAAAACAGTCGAAAAGCAAATAAAATAATTATAAGACTGTTAGCATGCTGTCTGCGAGGCCTGTATAGTTGAGCGAGGCTCCCGTGCCTCATGGAAGCATTTTTTTGGTCGTTGAGTTTGAGTCTTAACCCACCAAAAAATTCCGCCAACAAAAGACTGTTTTGATTGCAAGAATATTTGTATGTGCGTTCATAGCGTTTACCCACGTTAGTTTATGTTAATTTCATTTTCAATCAATGTAGCTTTACTAAAGGCATCGTAATGAGGAAGCTACGAATTTAGTCAGTTCTTGTTTTGCAATCATTTGTGCGGAACGTGCTCAAGTAAATCATTTTCCCATGAGCGAAGCTCTTGGCTGGCAAAAGGTTCACTAACGGCCACAACTGTAAAATCTCGATTCACTGTTTCCAGTGATTCATTTTAAAATGCCTTCAATTTCGAGTTAAGATTCATAGCAGTATTTCATAGGAAATTAATTTCTTCGCTTTACACTGAAATCAATTCATAGAGACATTATCAGTAATCTTTCATACTTTGCAATAAATTAAAGTTGTACTGAAGCTGCAAATACAACATATGCAATGTGCGGTGTGATCGTGCATTATATGCGATCGAAGATAACACAGGCTTACTTCGGCATGTAGTTCCCATATAAATCCTTTTAAAAGTAAGCTGTTTTTTGTTTTTTATATTAATTTGTTATCGTATAATTGTTTGAATGTGCCTTGACTTCATTTTATTGTGGTTTGGGAAAAGTCAGGTTGATTTAATTTATATATGCTCGATGTATTTCAATAGGTCACCGCTGCTATCTTCAGGAGCAAAGCATCACAAGAATACTTATGATGTGACTCAAAATGTGCAAAGAAGTTAGAAATCACGCATATCAAACTGCACTGGATATCTGACTGTCTATGAACGTGCATAGATATTGTGTGGGGGGATGATGTCAGTAAGGGCTAGTAAGCATTCGGCAGATAGAATTGTTACATGGAGCCAGTTGCAGATAAACTGATGTGACTTAAGACATGAAAGTAGTAACTAGAAGAGAATTAAGGGAAAAGGAAATCCTTCAACTCCTCGCATTCAGGTTTACAGTATCACTGCACTTTTGCGACGGAGCAATGTTGCTTCCTTCAGACGTAGATTAACTGCTTATATCTTATAGAACAGCGATTCCCAACCTGTATACGCGACGGCTCATCAGATGGTACGCAAGTACCTGCCCGAAATAGGCTGTATGCATCATGATAATTTAATCTATTCATGTCACAGACCAAATCTATTAGGAAAAGTGTTGGTCAGTTTAAGAAAATTAGATCGACTACGAAATTCGATGCAATTTATCACTTTTCATAGTCTCAAAAGACGAAGATTTGTCTTGTGCATAGATTTCATCTTGTCACATCAAACTTTGTATCATGATGTTTAGATATCAATGCAACAGGCGATGCACTGACATCTATTGAGCGACCGACAGGTCGTAATCGACGGAACAAAACCATCCTTGAAGAAGCTCACAGCAAGCCAAAATCACGTATTTTGAAAATGCTTATGGCATCGAAATTTACGTTCAACTTTGGCAAGCCAAAAGTATTCACAAATAATGCAGGCTATGTTTCTTAATCTTTGATTGTAGATATTTGACACAGCATTTTGAAACAGCATTCATGTAGATATGCACGTTATCTTCAGAAATCAATTTCTCGAAGCATATATTTGAAATAAAAAAGAACTGTCTTTCCTAGCATAAAAAGAATTTCTTTGAGACTAAGTGGTACGCGGCGAACGTGTAAGATCTCAAGTGGTACTGAGACATTAAAGCGTTGGGAACCAGTGCTATAAATGCACTGAAGATGGCGCATGGTGCTTCCAATGTAAAACTGATTGCATGCCTGACACACGTTCACACACGACAAATGTTTGATGACATAGTTTAGAGTCTTCTATTGGGCACCTATTGCATCTTCCTGTTTTTCGCGTCAACATTAAGTACGTGAAGATTAGTATAGTAGATTAGTTAAGTGTACTTAGTACATTAAATGCGGTGTACCACTAAATGCTCGAAGCATCTACTCTGGTAAAACACGAGGTCAAAGTTCGGAGAAATTGTGATGGTTTGAGTAATTTTGCTGTTGGGTAAATTCTTACACATCATCACCAGCTTCTTATTGCGCTGTTCCCTCCACTTCACAGTCGACGATTGCTGGTTGCTCTTTTTAGAGCGTCCGTTGGCTCGCTACTTCATCCGTTGTGTGCACCTATGGAAGTCAATGGTGCCCGATCTAAGAGTGAGACTCGCTTCTTTAACCCGCTTCGTCTAAGAGCGGATGGCCTTTCATTTCACGTGCCATCCGCTGGGCGCCCTTCCCCGAGAGATGCATTGATTTTGTGCAGACCATAGAGATGCGACTTTGATACTCAAGTTGATGCGTCGTGAAACATCCGTCGCCAGCATAGAAATATATAGTTTATCTGAAGTTGACTAGATTAGAAATTGACTTAATGTCGGGGCACATCCGGGGAAATGAAGTTGGGACATGAATAACCAATGAAAAGCTTAGAATTGCACATGTCAATGATTATAACCCAATCATTCAGCCGTTGACAAGTGTATCTAAGTCAAAATGCGTGCGATTTTTGTGCCACTATTGTGTATTGCATGCACAACTGTAACCGGGCCGCTTTTTTCGAACTGGACTAGGCCAGGGCGAGTGCAAACTCGTTTTGCGCACTTTACCATCCATAATATACGAGGCGTGTTCAAATGAAACCCGTTCGCTATACTGTATTTGTAGAAGCAGACAAAGTAAAAGCACAATCAATTAGTAACAACTGTGTATTATTAACATAAAAACAGAAGCAACAATCAAAAAAAGTCTCCGTTGACTTCCCGGCATTTGTCCCATTGCTTGGGTAGGCGTTGAATTCCGTCGGCAACGCAGGACTTCGGCTGTCCTTTGAACCAATCCCTAACAGCTGTCTTTACTTCGTCTGATCGGAATCGTTGTCCCTTGAGTAACTTCTTCAGGGGACTAAAAATGTGAAAATCACAAGGTGACAGGTCAGGACTGTGCAGGATGTTCCAAAACTTCAAACGCTTCCTTGTCAATGCGTCAGATGTCGCCTTCGAAACGTGTGGTCTTGCGTTGTCGTGAAGAAGAATGACACCTGAAGACAACATAACGGGTCGCTTACTCTTTATCGCTTGGTGAAGCTTATCCAAAGTCTGGATATACCGCTGCGAATTGATTGTTTCGTTGGGTTCAAGAAACTCGAGGAGCAGCGGGCCCTGAATATCGAAGAACACCGTGAGCATCACCTTCCCTGCAGATTATTGCACTCGGAACTTCTTCGGCTTGGGTGAACTTGGATGCTTCCACTGCATGCTGCTCTGCTTCCTTTCCGGCTCGAAATGATAGCACCACGCCTCGTCTCCAGCCACAATGCAACGCAAGAACTGCTCATTCTCGGTATTGAAGCGAGTCAGGTGTTCCAAACTGAGTGCTCTCCGTCTTTCCTTGTGGTCTTCAGTAAGCATTCGAGGCACCCATTGAGAGCAAACTTTGTGATACTGCAACTTTTCCTTCACGATGGTATGCATTGAGCCAATAGAGACATAGAAGTCATCTGCCAGATCTCGAATGCTTCGTCGACGATCGGCTCTGACTGCGGTATCGATGGTCTCAGTCAGACTTTCAGTCACCACTTTGTGCGCCTGTCCATGACGTGGCAAACCAGATGTTTCAGTTCGCCCCTCTCGAAACTTCCTTGACCACTCTGTCACTGTGGTCTTTGAAACACTTCGATCTCTGTATACTGATGCCATTCTGCGATGGATCTCTGCTGGCATGCATCCTTCTGCGGTCAGGAATTGAATAACCGATCTCTGGTCTTCTTTGGACGGGCTTTCTACCATGAACGACATTTCACTCGTCATTAGCCGTGAACAACAGATACACTTGATGAACAAACACATTGTCACGCTGTTATAATGCACTGAATAGTACTCCACAGGTCTGCTTTGATTAATTGGTCATGCATGAACCCGCTAAGATAAGTCGAACTGGTTTCATTTGAACACGCCTCATAGATATCAATTACGTTTGTTGAGTGTAATCGCCTTAAGAATCATTCCAAAAATCTAATTGTTGATTACATGATCGAATGCTGTAGGGCCCATGTACCATCTGTAAGTAGATTGATAACTGTTGAGCAGTAAGATGACTTTTAAGGCGTTTGTCTATCACAAATAATTTGGATCACTTTTGATGTGCCAATAGTTGCCATTGTTGTAAGTTATATTTAGGTTAAAGCGTGGAAAACGAAATGTACTGAAGAGGAAGCCTATTAGAAGTGTGAGGTCACTACGTCAAAAGTTGAATTAAATATTTAATCGACTCTTCTGACCAAAATCCCAGAGAAAAGTTACTTGCTAATCGTATATCGATTGTTGCTTCTAGTTGAGAAAGCATATCTATGACTATTCCGTCGTATGTCGGTATCTATTTCATATTATTGCTTAAAAACCAAGTTGATAAGCCACGAAAATGACTCAGAGCATTTAAATGATCAAATGAGGAAGATATTTCTAATTTCAGGGGCATAACAAACATCGGCCCGGGTACTAGATATTTCAGGCCTCGGGTGCTGACATGCTTGCAGAATTTTTCATGTCCGGGCCCGTGCCGGTCCGGCCCGACCCGCCCAAGGCCCGGGCCCGCTTCCAGCTCTGATTGCATGAAGCTTAACTTCCAGTCTAGAGGTTTTATTGCTATCAATTTCTGTGGTCGTAAGAACCCCTTGAGATCGGAGAAGGTGGCTTTACTATGGAAATATCCTTCTCTCAGTCTTGAATATTGCCTGCCTAGTTTAACTGACTCCCATCTGTCCGGAGCACTACGGATCGAAGCAAGACTAGAACCGTCATGCAGTTCCCGCGATATGATACGCGCTACTATTCTTATTTTGTCTTCGATGGTATTATATCAACCAAGTTCATTTAATGTATCAAAAATTTGAGTCTCAACTGTCAGTTTTGAGTAAGTTCATCGTTGGGAAAACTTATGTCGTCAGCAACTGATGTGTCTCACAATAAACTCGCTGAGCTCAAATTGGGAATACTGTGCATTATCACCATTCAGTACATCGTCAAGTTTCATTGATACCTTCAGAACAGCTTAATGAGAATATTGACTTAGATGTCAATATTCCAGCAGTTGAAAATTTGATTCATAGCTTGAATTTCTGTCTCTCTGGTTTCCTTTAGAAACCGAGTTTCTGCAATTCAAAAATGCGCTATTAGGCTTAGCACTGTGATATAATGTCAGAAGCTGCTTGTAAATAGAAGTATTGAATGCATTCAATTTCAGGAAATGTGTAGTGTAATAGGAATTTATTTATCAATGAAACTTCAAAGCGCATTCTCGCTAATGGAAAACCACTCTAATTACAAAGACTTCTCAAAGATGTCCAAAGAATGGAAGATGCAGGTAATCCATTTTCAATTTATCTGGCAGACCTATCTCAATGCCAAGTTCGAATGCAGTAAAGGTTCTTGGAGGATGACATTAGTTCAACATCTCAGACTTCCTCAGAGGTACCATGGTGCTACTCTGATGAGCCAAATTATTCACTACAAAGATTGCTTTTCAATTGAAAGCTTTCAATAATCATGCATAGTGCGTCACCAGAGAGAGTCTAGACAGAAGCAATTTAATGAATTGTGATAGAGAGAAATGTATTGATCTCTTCAACTTTTATCCTTTGAGTGTCAGTAAAAAGTGTCAGCTAAAGTTCCGCATTATTCAAATTTAGCTGCCACTTTTTGCTGAGGATAACAAGCTGATGAGATCAATGCATGTCTCTTTGGGAATATTCCTTGGCTAGTCATTTTATTTTTAGAGATTGGAAAGAGCCAATTAAATTGGCAGAATTTATCAATAATTGCTAATTAGTGCAATATATTTCTCCTACTATCCGTAGGTATCATCAGGCAGTTAGTGAATGATTTACAGAATAAAATTTGAAATTCACATCAAGAGATAAAATACACAAGACTATGACATTTCTCTTTATGAGTATTCACTTAATTTCTATTGTCTGGTGACGCACGAAGAACAACTGTCGACGGCATGCCATGTCGTTGAAGTTAGCACCAACTTCGACACCAACTTTTTTGAATAGAGTTTGTACAGACAAAAATTTTTCAAAAATTCGAACTCCTTCATTTTCAAAATTCAAATTTAAATTCGAATAATTGGTGCAAGTATTGGTGCTACCTAGTTAGCGAGTTTGTACAGCATTCCGATGGAAAAATTTAGATACGAGCACAAGAAACTGAGTTTGTACAGCAACTTCCAGCACCTTCCCTACACGAACAACCGGTAAAAACCGCCAAAAACCGACTTTTTCAAAAAATGATAAGACTTTCCAGAAAAGTACTTGGTGCTACATGGAAAATGAGTTTGTTCAGTGCTCTAACCGGTGGAAGAGTGTTCTACTAATCGAGTCTGAGTTTGAACACACAATTCTCCGACACTCAAACACTCCTACGACCGGTAAATACTGGTTATTATACAGTAACTACAAGAATACTGCCCATTTATGAACAAATCAATTGGTGCTACATGGAAAATGAGTTTGTACAGTGCTCTAACCGGTGGAAGAGTGTTCTACTAATCGAGTCTGAGTTTGAATACACACTTCTCCGACACTCCAACACTCCTACGACCGGTAATTAAATTATTGATTTTTCTATTACAACTATCATTAATAAATGATTGTTTGTCTGAGAGATACTCAGTCTACGGTATTATCACCCTGATATATAAACCACGCACTCTGACTGCTTTTACCTTCTTTTTAGTGCACTGAGGCAGCGACTGCGTCGCGAAACGTTTGCCGTGTAAATATTTTTAGCAACTAATTTTTATTAAAGCCGTTACTAAAGGGAGTGCCGCATTTTTGCTTTCTCATCCTCATCATGAGAACTCGATATTCATCTGTCGTCCTTCTCCAATGTCAGCATTTGGATTTGGTGCAGCTATTGATTTTTGGAGTACCGCCTATATTAAGTTTTCCACCCGTGCCCTTTATGATGTGCACGGTCTTTTTCCAGAGTTTTGTGCACCATTCGCAGTATATTTCACATTTTGATGTATAATGGCATTTCTTGAAACAATATATTGTTTTAATTGTCGATTCAATGGTGGAAGTGATTCAACCGACAGATCAATTTTGAAACTAAACCATCGCATCGTTGTTGTAGTTACTGTATGATAACCGGTATTTACCGGTCGTAGGAGTGTTGGAGTGTCGGAGAAGTGAGTGTGTTCAAACTCAGACTCGATTAGTAGAACACTCTTCCACCGGTTAGAGCACTGTACAAACTCATTTTCCATGTAGCACCAATTGATTTGTTCATAAATGGGCAGTATTCTTGCAGTTACTGTATAATAACCGGTATTTACCGGTCGTAGGAGTGTTGGAGTGTCGGAGAAGTGTGTGTGTTCAAACTCAGACTCGATTAGTAGAACACTCTTCCACCGGTTAGAGCACTGTACAAACTCATTTTCCATGTAGCACCAATTGATTTGTTCATAAATGGGCAGTATTCTTGTAGTTACTGCATAATAACCGGTATTTACCGGTTGTAGGAGTGTTGGAGTGTCGGAGAATTGTGTGTTCAAACTCAGACTCGATTAGTAGAACACTCTTCCACCGGTTAGAGCACTGTACAAACTCATTTTCCATATAGCACCAAGTACTTTTCTGGAAAGTCTTATCATTTTTTGAAAAAGTCGGTTTTTGGCGTTTTTTGCTGTACAAACTCAGTTTCTTGTACTTGTATCTAAATTTTTCCATCGGAATGCTGTACAAACTCGCTAACTAGGTAGCACCAATACTTGCACCAATTATTCGAATTTAAATTTGAATTTTGAAAATGATGGAGTTCGAATTTTTGAAAAATTTTTGTCTACAAACTCTGCGCCATTAATAGTACCTGTACATGTGGTTTTCTATTCTGTACAAACTCTATTCAAAAAGTTGGTGTTGAAGTTGTTGCTAACTTCAACGACATCGACATGCCTTTGCTTTAACTTTTTAACTTTTTGTGCATCTTCTTTTGACTCATCATGGATCAAAAAGTCAGTAACAAAGTTGCACACGCACCCTTAGATTCTATATCATGGGCAATTTTGAAACAACAGTTTCAAGGATTTTCAAAGACCATCTTAGCCGTGGTGCATCGTATGAAATATTTCGGAAATGATCACTCTAAATTTTATATAATTCCTATAATGAAAGTGGCTCCCAATTAAAATGATCTATTTACAAATTGATTCCGAAGCTCTTTAATAAAATTTTCCCGGGGAAAGCCGCAAAATGAAATTTATGTAACAGGAGCGGTCTCAGCAACGTCTAAAGCCTAGGCTTCAGCGAAAATTTTAACCGGAGAATCAGTTGCATTTGACCGCTCGTGGAGATAGGCAGGGTGGCTAAATGGTTCCTAGTATGGGGACTGTTCCCTATTGGTCCTTATTTCGGGTCCAGGTCCCTAAAATATGGATCTACTAAAAAAGTTCATAGAACTCCGTTAAATTTGTATAAATACCTAAACTCTTGCTGAAAGTACGAATGATTTTTCATCAATCAATATACTCATATATATATTATTTTACTTCATAGGTCTTATACTTAAGATCAACAACTGGTTTTCATAATTTTATCATGAATTTTAAGTGACACGAGAGAATGTAAGAGACAGTACCGGCTGCCCTATAACTTACGCATTCATCTTGTTATTGACATCACGTAAATGTACATACATGATGGCATGTGTACTATTGTGTAGTGAGCACGTAGTCATATACGTTATGTAACTAATCATTAACGCGGCTATAGTATTATAGCTTTTGCTTTTGGTATAGAAATCGATTCTGGATGTAGAAATAGCACAGAAGAATCGCATTCAATTCTATCTTTACACTATCTCAAATCTTAATATCACTAATCTTTACCACGTATCAAAATTTGTTTCTACAGGTACATGTACATCTGTCCATTATGTGTTATATTTATAATAATCAGACTATTGTCATCCGAGATCAAAACGTACACTTACACGAATTTTTCTTCTGTCTTTAGTCTCTTTTATGCCATGATCGGCAACGATATCAATTTCTTATTAAAATGATGTAAAATGATATTGTATTTTTTATAATGAAAATATGCCATTTTTTAGTGAAATATACGCAAGCCTGCACCGTAAATAGGCCTAGTCATACGAATGTTTGGATTTACACTGTTATCATGCTACATTTACTGCTTTTAGCAATGAATTTAAAATTAGATTGCATGCAGCATAAGACCGAAGACAGCTTTTTAGTCATGCTAAGCTTCTTGTATATCGAAACTTGGGTAGGGCCTATGGCCTATACATTAGTCTGCAATATGCAGTTGGTTGGGCCAACAGTATCTGAAGTACGTACGAAAAAGGCTAAAGATATTTAGATTACAGTCAATACTTAAAAACCTTAAGACAGTTATTAATGAGTTCAATGTTCAATCATAAGCCTACTGGATGTCTGAAGTAACCAGCGATATATGAGATATGCACTGTACATGTAGAGCTAATTAACCAGAATCTTAGTTATCCAAGTCCAAAATGTCGAGCTTTGACCGTAGTCGTGTTTCCAATTTTCAAAGCCTCGTTTACATATTGCTAATAATTCATTCAGAATTATGTTATACTCGTTTTATTATTATTATATATATTATTATTATTGCATTTGAAACTAAGGCAAGTCAGAAGAAACAAATTCAAACTACTGCTTTTAAACTAGCATTTTTTGACAATCTGTGTGATAGACGGACTGACAGACAATAGCCTGCTGCTTTTCGCTACATGAATCAACCAGTGAGGAAGGACATGGATAGAACGAACGAAAGAGACTAAATTTTACTTCAATACAAACTGCGAAGAATCTATGAGTAGAAAATATAATGAAACAAAAAAATTTGATGATACCATTTTTCAAAAATAAAATGATATAAAAGGATATCATTTTCCTCAGAATAAAATGATTTCATTTTATCATTGCCGATCTTTGCCTCTATGGATGTGCATGTACAATTACACTGTTCAGTGTTTAATTCACCGTTGCGTTTTATGCTTTCTCCTAAAGGTGGAACTTTTTATAGAGATTTTGTACCTCATATGTTTGTACCGGGTGCCATCGATCAGTTGCAACTGAATTATCAAACTTGCACTGAGACAAATAAATAGGCCTGTTGCCCTTTTCTGTTCATTTTCTTTTTATGTGTGTTATAAATTATTGACGAATGTAGCTTATCTGTGCAAGAAGTTCTTTACCGTTAATATAGATTTCTGCTGTTTTATTGTGATGAATAGTTTCAAAAATCATAATCGTGATGTCCCGGTTTTTCGGCCTCTTTATTTCGCGATCATGGTGAATTGTAGATAGTCTATATCTGTAAATCTATGTTTGGAAACATGCGTACAGCGATATGCTATTCAATCACATACTTCGTATTTGTTGAGTATGTGGTCTATGCAGTTCCCACATTTAAATTCCATGCATCGTGTGAAACCTCATAAATTTGCACTGTCAAGGGAATATGTTTATCACGAACTGTTCTATTAGGATAAATGAATGAATATTATGAATTTTATTGAAATAGTTGATGTTTATCGTGTACACAATTGGTTATCGTGTATTTTTAGAGGAGGCTAAAAAATTCTTTAATTCACGTATTCGCATGTCCCAAAAAAGAAAGATGGAGGCCTCATAGAATTTTAAGGTTTTTCGAGCACATTGCGCTACAGTTGGGTCAGAAATCAATATGAATTCCAATTAGTGTATCACATATGCTTATTTCTAGAGGCCTTATAAAGTATTTTGATGATGAAATTCGAGGTCCCTATTTTCCGAAAATTGGTTTGGCCAGCCTGGAGATCGGCCTATTTTGGTCAAACTTCCAAACTGTAGTTTCCTTACAAATTTTGGAATTTTGGACTTGTTTTTCTAAAGAACCCATGGTTTTTACCTCCCCTGATAAGGAGACATTAATGCAATGTTGAACTGAGTACAAGTTTTTATTAGTCGATGTCCATCCTTGAGAAGAGCCAGAGAAAACGCTCGGACTTCGCTCTGATTTTTTATTTTATTTTTTGCATTCTCAGCGGAGCATGTCTTTCCGAATTTGGCTTTTGACGTTGGCAAATTCACCAGCAAAGACATTTAAAAAGTCACGTGACTGACTGAAAATTTATTATCTGTATTTCTTCGATGCAGGTACTACGGGGAGCTTGCAAGGGATTCATCTCTGGAAGAAAAGTGTGCCGACCACACTAGAAGATGCAATTCGTTCAGATTGTACTTTCGCACCTCAGCCGATAAGGAATATGGAAACATAGTAGTTTCTCAACATTTCTTTTGTTATGGTGGTCCAATTCGCCCTTGTGTGCAAGCTTTCGACTGCCCTCTCCCAGTGTAGGTCAATACTCGTGTCGACAGGCTTCGTGTAGAGGTTCCGAGAAGTGAGTTGTGAATATATGCCAGTTTGTGATTTTGTGTTTGATCGATTGATGTGATTTTATATTTCAAAATGTCTTGACTAAAGAGCATATTTTGTTGATAGGGAAGAGTCAAGAATAATTTGATGTTATCTTATTTATTTCATAATGCTATTAATTTCAATCACTACTCAGTGATTATCTTCTGTTCAAATTATTCTTTACTCATCCCTATCAACAAAGTGATTCTTTATCTATTTGGTCGATCGAAGTGATTCTCTCAATGTTTGACTTTTTAAAACGGCACTGTATGTTGGACGCAGCAGCTGATATTAGGACAACCGTTTGATTTTCAAATGAGTAATTGATTGTTTTTTTTGAAGTTATATCATTGCATTCTACTTCACTATATAGTCTGCATGAACATCTATATCATAAGTTTTAAGATAAATATTACGATTTTGTGTATTACGCATTTTTTGCTTTATGCCTGGTTATCGCGTTTTAGCGATTTTTTCTTTGTATGTGATGATGAACTTGGATAAAAGACTAATACAAATTTTCTTAACACTTTGCCTAGGGATAGAAGCACATCATATCACGCAGTGTTGTGAAAATTGAAGTTGATCCTAAATCATCACTGCAGGAAGCCCAAAACGAAGATCTCCACGTAATATTTATTGATACAGCGAGACCTTTCGGGAGTCACAGACGACCATCCTCAGGCTAAGAACATGACATTGTAACACCCGAAAGGCCTCGCTGGATCAATAAATATATAATAATATTTAATATTACATGTAGATCTTCGTTTTGGGCTTCCTGCAGTGAAATATCTAGCCCTCTATTTTCTGAAATTAGTCCTAAAACAATCTATTGCTTATTTGATCTAGTGTTCAATAAACAAGTAGTTTTTATGCATGATATATTATCATTGAGTTTTAGAGTTGGTCAGTCAGTAATGAAGGCCAAACTGGATAAAGTGATATTCAGTGCAATTCGTGATCACGAGATTGGACCTTAATGATGGGTGGTGGGTGTTGTTAGAATTCCCGACAGTAGGAGTAAAAGCAAATACGTCCGATGATTTGGAACCAAGAATGCTCCGTGAATATTCTATATTTTCTTGAGCATGGCATCTGTTACTGAAGTCATGATTGATAAATTGCAAGAGCATGAACAGCACTGCAAGATTATTAATAATGAGTATTTCAAAACTTGAGTACCCACACCAGAATAGAGAATGCAGGTCTATAATATATAGAAATAAGTGAATTTGAATATCAGATGACTCTTCTGGAATAACTGCTAGATTAGTAGTCTACAAAAATTATGAGTGATAGTGTGCAGGCACTTACACAGAATGATTCGATCGGTGATCAATTCTTGGGACATTTTTTAATCAAAACCCGGAGTTCGTTGGTTCGACTTCCGGTTGGGCGCCATATGTTGTTAAAATTTCCGACATCAGGAGCAAAAAAATGCTTCCGATGACTCGGACTTGCCAAAAATTTATCTTTTGAATCAGGCTACACACGATGGAAGGAAATTACTATGTATCCATGGAGTCAATCAAAAATATCATCATCAAAGAAATTGCCCAACGTATGTGGAAAGTAAAACTGAGCTAAATAAGCTATGATTGACTTTGTCTCAAACACTTTGAATCAGTAGAAATCACTCAGTAAACCAAAATGGAAAGCCAAATGAAGAGCGCTCCTTTCACCGTCTATGTACATTTCACCGCGATCTTCCACATTAGGTAATAGACAAGCAATCCGAGAGTATTCTGCCCGAGTAATTATTGTCTATTACGGACCGACATCTATGTTCATATTGCTATTGCTACCCACCACATTCATAATTTCTTTGACAATCGGTCCGTAACGTGCAAAGTTTCAAGAAAAGTAATGGGTGATTTACAAATCAGCGGTCCGCAATGACATCACAAACCGGAGACAATAGATATTTCTAACCATATGACTGTCTATGGTCGAATAGAAAGATGTTGCTCAAGAACAGCATCTCTCTGATCATGTGGCAATAGTTCGTAAAAGTTTGGTTTAGTTTGTTGGTGTTTTACGCCTGAGTAGTTCAATGTATCTGTTTAAAAGCATTGAAATACAAGTAACTCATTTTGGGACAGTCGGTGTATTTTGGTATAAAATATCAGCGTAACTTTCCCATGAAACATGTAGCCTATGCTCGGATGCATTATTCATAGCATTTTCTAACTCTGTAAATAACAAATTATTGACGACACAGTCAAACCTCATCATCCACTGTCTTCATTCATTATTTATCAATCAATGCGAACTATTTTTAGAGACAGCAATGTCTCCACCCGCAGTGCTACTAGACTCGTTACTCTACTTCTAAATCGATCAACAAGGTTCCACGGAATCAATTCCTGCACTAATAATAAATGTTGTATTTTTGCATATTCTTCAATTATTAGGTAATAAATGAAAAGGTTTTCACCCGCTGTAGGTCTCTAGTGGCAAGTTATTTTCCCGATGAGACTTGTGGGGCCTTTAACAGATTCCTAGCTTTCTTATTTAAATCGATATCAATTCATCGAGGAGGCTGATTTTATGTAAATCAATGTTGCTTGCTTGTAGTTGGTCGATATAGTAATCTGTTGAGTGTTATTCTGCCATCTTAGCAAACATATAGGAAAATATTCGGCCTTTATGCGTCAATGACATTTGGTTCAGGATCAGATTTATTATGAGGCGGCTTCGCGATGTTAACTACTACAATATCTTTGATAAAAATAAGAAGACACACTTAATATTCGTCAGAAACCTATTTACTCTAATTCCTGCATTAGATTCATATTACGACAATATATAAATGATAGTAGGCATGAATGAACAAATACTACGATAAAGAAAAACAGTAGATATCTTAAGACTCAAATAAGGCAAATAGAAATTGCGACCTCTATACTGAAGAAAATGAGAAGGGAAAAAATTACTACTCAAAATGTCTCGGTCTCACTGAGTCACTTTGTCCATTGAATGATGATTATTTGCGGCATTTCGTGCAGCAGGAGATCGCATTTGCTGTAGCATCGCTTTAAGATCTTAAAATGCTTCCCGATTGAGGAGCACCGGCAGTCATTGTCCTCTATTGGGAAGCATCGACAACAACATCTGGTTCAAGCCTTCCCACGACTGATCAGACCCAAAATGCCTAAACATGTGGTGGTTACATCTGCTGAGATTATGAATTTATCAATTGCCAGGTTACCTGTCTTGACAGGGTATAACAAACAAAATGTTTTCAATTTTTTAGGATTATGTAGACCTATCTGAAGACAATTACTCCGAAATATTATAAAATTTTTGCAAAAATGATGCTTTTAGTTGTGGTAAGGGCTTATATTTAACTGTTGTATTCAAACGGTTCACCATTGACTTAATTAAATTTTCAAAATTTCTTGAGGACAATATTGTCAATAAAGTAAGACATGTAAAGAAAGTTTTTCCACAGACATTCATTGTCAAGGTTCCTGGTCATTTTCTAAAACCGGTGCAATGAGGTCGAGTATTCGGTCCTTGTGGTCGAGTGTTCGCTCTGCGTCCGCTAGACCTTGGTTCGGTCAAGTCTAAGACTTATAAAATGGAGGCATTATACATTATTGTTATATACTGTGCACAAGAGGAAATAAGAGTGGGATAAACAATAACTCGGTGGCATGGAAGAAAGGCTCACCCAGAAATGTGGTTCCCAGTATGAACATGAACACGGTTAATTTATTTCCATGAAGCTGAATGTGACCTTTCTTCAATCCATATCTTCTTCTTGCGTCCCAACTTAGTAAGGTGAAGCGTTTTAAGTCATGTTCGAAGCGTTCTTGTGCTATAAATGATCCCCCTATCTGTAACGCTAAGAACGTTGTTTATAAAGGCATATGCACTGTTTGTAAAGCTTTCTATATTGGAAGCACTAGCCGCTTGTTCCACGACCGTGTCGCAGAGCATTTTCAGGCTAGTAGGGCAACGAGCATTTTCAAACATGCGAGTACACACAGCGAGTCCCCAAAAAACATTTTTACTTTTTCAGTAGTTAACAGACACAACAGTGAAATTCGCTGCCGCATAGCTGAAGCTATGACAATAAAAATTTTAAATCCCTCTTTGATTAATCGGGAAGAGTTTATTGCCTACACTATGTTCTTGATATAGCTTGCATGCCCTTTAATTTCCCTTTTGCACCTCCAAACTTGTATTTTTGACTTTTATTTCTTTACACGTGATCTTTCAGCTATCGAATGTCTTGCACTACTACTGTTCCAGATGACGGACATTTCACTCTGCGACTTGAAAGTTGGTGCTAGAGTTTTGATCATGTTCTTCAGATATCGATGTCATGATGTACTGCGTGTCAGGGTCACATTTTACTTAACTCGCCTGAGGAAGCAGCAGGTCTGCGATACGTCGCGATTAAACCACTAATTTGGCAGATTGGTTTTCATTCAAAAATTCGTGGATAACTTCTTCAATCCAAGTGTAAAACTCCGTCCTAACAAACCAAGCAAAAGAAAAGAATTTTCGAGTTACACAGCTCATCATATCTAAAATGCAATCGGAAATACTAGCAGGCACTTTCATTTAATTTCACTCACGGAAGCAAGACACTTCTGTAAAACTCCTGATTCGATGTTATAGGATGACGGATTTATTTGATGCCTCATTTAGAAATATTGCTTTGTTGATGCGGTTATTATGTGAGCATTGAGGACGTTTTGTCAAAGCTTTACGATAAATAGTTTATTCACCTCGTTTTTGAATCGGCATGAATTATAAATACTAGGAATGCAGAGTCGGGGTTCCGGAGTCATGTCAGTTTTGCCGGAGCCGGAGTCTTATCAAATGATAGGACTCCGGACTCCGGCCTATAACTAGACCCGAAATATAATACAAACAAATTATTTATCCTCGTGCATGGCTGTCACTGTCTTGATGTCAAATTTCTCCGTCAAACAAAAGTACAGAGACAGCAGTGCATGCAAAGGTTGTAATAGTTGAGGGAATGAACCGTGATAGTGAAAAAATGATCGTCGTTTCACTCGGTGATTTAGTAGAGAAGACAAGCCTTCCTAGCCTCAATCACAGATACGCACCAAAGGTTACATCGGAGACAAAAGCAGAATATCAGTTTGTTTGAGAACATTGCCTCTTACCCTAACGTCAATCGTGTGTGATGGCTCCTCCAAAGCGCATATTAAAATCGAAACTGTGCTCATATTTTTGGAGAAGGATGGGGATTTTCCTGCCTGACTGGAGAAAAACATGTGAAGCGCACACCAACAAGTGATGTGCAAAGATAATAAATTTTCATAAAAAATGATTCATTTGATACAGCTATGATCATTAAAATCAGGCCCAGGTAAGCCTATATTGATCTATGATGTAGGTTACCAGAACTAGGCTTACATACTAGGCCACCCGGAATCGGAGTCCTATGAAAATGATAGGACTCCGCATCCCTGATAAATGCCATCTGAATATACAATTTACGTACGTGCTTATTCCTCCCTCACTACGTCATTACTCGTGTAAGTACAATCCGCGCCAATTTAAGCATTTTCAAATTTAATACATAATCAGGAATTGGAGAGTTTGACGAATGTGTGTTTCGCTAGCGTATTGAGCGGAGATGGCAAGGAGTTGTCTCGTTCCGTCACAATGGCTCGCAATTTGTCATTAAACAAACACGGATGAAGATCTGAGGATGACGAACTGAAATTCCAGGGTTTTCAATCTTACAACACCCGCTGACGACGCAGTTATCTGAAAAGCAGCTCATCGTCATGTGATCTTCCAAGACGGCAAATCCAGTGAAATTGAGCAGTCAGCGGCGATGTCACGTGAAAAGTGGCATTTCAGCTCGATGCCACTATCGCGAGACCGCTCGGCCAGGTCAAAGCCTTCGATCAAGGATTGTCGATCTCTTCGGATGGAGTTCTATGTACAGTACATCTCAAACTGGCTAAAGAAGCATTGACTTTTAGTTTTTATCTTTTAAATAACATTATTGAAAAATGCTTCTCGAAAGGAACTCCTTACTCCTTTGATTTCATAGAAATAATAAAAATAATCGACTATATTTGCATATTCCCAATAATGAGAATCGTGGGAAATCAACACGGGCACAAAAACGTAATATAAACACATTTGAAGTCAAAACTAGTAATGAAAGTAAATTTGTGGCACAAAGAAACACATGCATAAATTGAAACTTAGATATTGAATCCACCATTTGAAACTTTGGACATCTTGACGATGAAAGAGTTTCTCAATAATGTGGTTGCACATAGCGGGATGCGATGCTTCCCGGAGTATGGTAGTCTGGGATTAAGCGATGTATCGGGTGATTGATGTCACTTATAATGTCCTGAAAAAAAATCGGAAACCAACAATCAGTCTTCGATAATGCAGTGGCAAAAAAGTCTGCGCACTCACACTCCGATTCAGAGACACCGCAAATAATCCTGTAGCATCTGTTCTACACTCTTTGGAGTCTCAGTGATTGCTCTGAATTTATTTAGACACACGATAAGTGGAGATCCGTACTCAAGTACACTACGTATGCAGTTATTATATATCAGAATCAATCGTTTTCGAGGCAAAATTGACTTAAGTTGGCGAAGTACAGATAGACGAGATGACGCCTTTTTTGATAACCATTTTAATGTGCTCCTTCCAATTGAGATTTCTATCGAAAATCATTCCGAGAATTTTAAATGAGGATTGGGAGAGATGCCGCTTAGCTTTAAGTCATCATCTAGGAAATTTCTATTTTGCGTAATCATAAGTTGCTGACAGTTTCCTGTATTGATTTCCATATGGTTGCATTCAATCCATTCGAGTACGTCGTTATATGCCTCAGCCATAGGGCTAACTTGGTCTGTTTTCCGAATATTTGCCACCAACGTAATATCATCGGCAAATTTCACTGTCAGTATGTCCGCTCTACCAATTTGAAGATACGAAATGAAATAGTTAAAGAGGATCGGCCCCACGCAAGATCCCTGTGGAACGCCGCTAGCTACTCTACCGCATGGGCTTAATATTTCTCCAGACTTGACACGAATCAATCTCGAATTCAAATAATTTTTGAAAAAAGGAGCAATGAAGTCATTCAAATTATCGTTCTTCATTTTTCTCAACAAGGTGTTGTGCGGATCTCAATCTTCTGGATTCTAAGACCAGTGCGTTGTCCACAGAACTATTCATGAAAAGTGATTTCTATCCTTGAGATATGACAATTCTCGCAGTATTTCATTGGTGAGAACTGAATTACAACATGTCCATGTCTTGTAAGAAATCGGTACTTAGTTGCTGCCCGATTTTGAGTACATGTTTCTTCAGGTTTGTCGATGGACGAAATGTCACGCCGACTTGTGTGGGCGGATTGGGCTTTTCCAAGCAGATTTCTTCTAAATGTGTGAAAGTAAACTGCCATGAAAAGAAAAATGTTACAGGGCAATGTTTTTATCTTGCCCCTCTGGGAGGCCGAGATAAATTTTTATAGAAATATACGTATAATAATCACATTGATTAATGGACATTTGCCATAGTTTTAGAAGATAGGCTTTTCTATGAATCTAGGCGAACAAGAAAATCGCAAAAATCTTCGTTTCAGGAAATAGAGAGCTTGAATCATTGATAATACTCATCACAGGAAGCCACAAAGCGTCGTATTCAATCAACAATTTGCAGCTGTGCTCAAATGGTTAATAACTAAAAAGTGGGCTTTCCTGTAAAAATTGAAAATCACGCGTCGGGGTTTTCTCGCAGATCCAATTTCCTTCGTGTATGTGATACATAATTTGCTTGCATCTCTTGCTTATGCAATTGATATCCATATGTTGAATATTGTCAGTCAATGGAATCGTTGCAGCCGGGGTTTGATATAGTTACTGCATTGGTGCGTTTTCTGAATAGCTGTGCGTTTCTCGATTACGAGTACAGCCTATGAATAGCTGTGGCCTGCTGGCTATGGAACATGTTATATTCCACTTTGTTTACAACACGCCATAGCAGGTCAATAGAAGAAGGAAACAAACAGTAAGAAAGCTAACTATAATTGAATATAGAAGTCAGAAGTTTATTGCCAACAACTTTGCACAAGCTGATAAAAATGAAAGAAATACAATATAAATAAAAATGATAAAAGCAATTAGCCGGCGAGTGAAGGAAGACGGTCGAGAGAATTTTTAGCAAATCTTCAAATGTATCTGGAATTCATCAAAAGTAGTTATGATGCTAACACATGACTTAATATATTAGATAGTCTACATAATTACATAGGTATGCGTAACAGTACTAGATATTGACGGTATCATAACCTTCGAACATTGACATGGACGTAATAGATGTACCCACGTTCCCCTACTTCATATTGTTTTAATCTTAAATAGGTGAAAATGGCCGGTTCACCTCGAGTTATTAATCAAGCTTGTGAATCTAGAGGTTGACGCATTTCATTATAATTCTAGCTGAGTACTTGTCATGATGCCATTTGTCGTTCTTTCAATAACACAGATGATAAACAGTGAAGCATAATCCGCTGTTTGTGTTTCCATAGAAATTGATCTGATTTGACATTGGAAATAAACAGTTGATCTGAAGTTGGCTAGAATGGAAATTGACTCAAGGTCGCGGCACATCCGAGGGAACTAAGTTGGGCATGAAGAGCCAATGAAAAGCTTAGAATCGCACATGTGACTGATTCTAACCCAATGATACAGACGTTGACAAGTGTATCTAAGTGAAAATGCGTGCGATTTATGTGCCGTTATTGTGCATTGCATGAAGCTTTACTTCCATTCTAGAAGCGTTATTGTTGTAAAATTCTATGGATTTGACTAGATCTATCAGTAAACAACTTCAGTAGCTTCAATTGTTTAGGCATCAATCTGTTCAACCACAGAATTAGACAGGTCGTCTCTTCTTCCGTTTGACTAGAAGGGAAACATTGGAACATGTAACGCTGATGAAATGGTACAATCTCCTGACTAAATACCATAGCAATCGAACAATGAGCAGCCGGTTCAACATTAAACACGTCAAATTGTGCAAAGTTTCAGTGACTGTTATCAACCGGATCACACAGCAAAGAGACACAGTCGATGTCAAGTTCTACAGAGAAGTTTGTGAACGTTTTTTCATGCGCCTGCTAACTTTTTTTAAAATGATCGGAAGACCCAACATTATCGAGAAAACTTTTGAGCAATGATCTGAATTTTTTGAATCTGAAGGAATCGTGGCGGTCGGAGCATTTTGAAGGAATTCAGAGCAATCCGCATGTGGCGCACGACTATTTTTGCCATCTCTACAAGGTATTAAAAATTTCTTTTTGTCCACTTATTAAGTTCCCGCATGTGCCATCTGTTTGAATCAGTTTGCACTTCTAGCAAAGTGATACGATCAAACAACCTAATTCTGTGTGTTCAACACAACATAGAAATTTGTCCTATCCAAATCAATAGCAAAAGGTATAAAAATACCAAATACCGTCAAAAAAACGAGGAGTGAGTGAGAGTGAGTGAATTGTTTCGTTCCTAATGGTATCATACTTCGAACACTATACGATGAAATGGAATAAATCTTCAACTTTATCTGCTTTACAGTAGTTACAAATGCAATCTTCATGACTCTTTCTGAGTATTTGCAAATACAATCTTCACTCTTTCTGTTTCTATAGCGTCCGATTTCAACCTCTAAATCACTGTTGCCGCTTCTTAACATCAAGAATTCGGAAACCGTGTTATTATTAAACTTGAAATTCAAATAAGCCGTCATGTCACAATCAAATCTACACAATTCTAAGTAATTCAATCCTTTGCTGCTGTGTTTGGCACTCTGTATCCATTGTTCTCTAAAATAATGTATTAATCTTTGGAGGGTCGTTGACTTGTAATTCATTTTGTCAAGTTGAGCTTGATTATTCCATAAATCCTTGTGATCTAGTTTGTTAAGAAGTTTTCTTATTCTTCCACACCAAGTGTTTCTACAGGTACGGTGTTCTAAGTTGGAAACTATTTCCTGGTGGACGTTATTGAATAATGATAGTTTGTTATTTGTTATTATTCGAAGCCAATATGATATACATGTATATTTCTATACCTTTATAGAAATGATATTCGATTGGCTTCATTCCATATTCACCGATTATACAATGTGGCAGTTGTAATCTTCAAATTGTTGTATCTTTCGTAAAACTAAGTTTCTATCTGATCTAATTTAATAAAGTTATTGAAAAGGCAGAATTCAGCACATTAAGTCACTTGCGATAGAGTTAGTGTTTCGAACGAGTCTCTAATGATGCTACCATTAACGTTTCCGAATTCTCTTAATGATTTCATTGTGAGGTATGAGGATTTTTTTCCTTAGTTTTCTAATTCAGTAATATGTCTCGTAGTACTTTTTGATATCCATCGGCGGAGATATTTATAATCGTCGACTACTTCAATTTCAATTATTTCATCGTTGATGGGAATTTTCATTGGAATCTGCTCAGTGTTAAAACATCATCATTTTGGCTTTCTCATAATTCATCTTTAAGCCATTTCCTAAACAAATATACTCCATAATCTTAACTTGCTCCAATAAACCTTCTCGACGTTCGCTGAGTAATCATAATCGCGTATATCATAATCGATAGTTTTAGAGTGGAAATACTGGCTGGATATGCTTAAGCTTCAGTCTGTCTGTATATTTGTAGTAATTCGTTTATATAAAGACAGAAAAGTGCAGGTGATAGGCTGTCACCTTGAGGAATACCGTTATATAGCTTAAACTCGTCACTTTCAAAGCCATTATGTAATACTATATAACTTTTATTCACAATTAGGTTCTGAATAAATGACGAAAATTTCCCTGCTGGTAAGGTCATTTTAAATTTGTTTATCAGTCTAGTCGTTGGAATGGAATCGAAAGCTTTCGAGAAATCTATGAAACAGATATAATGGAAATTTTCTGCGTTTGTATATTTCAATTATTTCATCAATGACAAATGTGCTGTTTAAGACAAAGCTTCCTTTTCGAAAACCAGTTTGAGATTCATCTACTTTATCATTTTGCTTCAACCAAATATTCATTCTATGACTTATTATTCTATTTAGCAACTTCTCAATGCATGAAGCCAAGTTGATACATCTGTAAGACGCTATTTCGTTCATATTTCCCTTTCTATAAATCGGAATGATCCAGCTACTTCCCCATGGCATAGTATTTTCATCAATTATACCATTAAATAACTGCACCAAGACCTTAGATGTTTGTTGTATGTTTATGTTAAACATTTCATGCACGAGACTGTCGGGGCCACTGGCTTTAGCATTTTTCATAATTGTCAATGCGTCTATAATTTCGTTTTCAGTTATATCAAGATCTAAGTCGTTGTCATTTATGGTGTTTATCGATATTTGTAGCCCTACATTATTTCACACACCATTACAATACACACACATTACACATACATTTATTTCAATTTTTGACGATCAAAACATACGTGGTAGCGTGTCAATGCACAACAGTTCCACCGTTCACTAGTCGTCGAAAAAAATACTTCGTCCAACCTTCTATACGTCGGAATATGGCTTTGCAACGTAAATAGGCAGTTCTTAAATCTAATGTAACTTCAATAAATGAGGTGCTTTACTTAATGTCATGGAAAAGAGGAAAAAATCATTGAACCTTTTCCCCGGACCAACCATTATTGTCAACTAGCAGACGAAACCAGCCTCGCAGCAAAAGGGATTGAGACGTCTACCAATGTGGCTATGAGCATTGTTTTCTTGCAAAAAAACAGAAAGTTCTTCCTTGCTGGACTGACAGCGAAATCTGGGGAAGGTTTCAAATAAATGACAGGGCCAGGTCCGGACTGCCCAGGTAAATCAAAATGGGGAAACATCAACGAAGAGGATGGAGAGAGGAATCTACAGAGGTGGATCAGAGCATTGTCATGAAAATGTACAGTTCCTGCACAGAGCCTTTCTTCTCAGTTTTCTGATTCTCTCAACGAGCTGCGCGTAGTATTCTCTGTTATCTTGGGGTTTGTGGTCGAAGATCAGTCCTTTGTGGTCCGAAGATTTGTCAGCTGAGGGCCATTTTCAGCATGATTCCAGGCCTCAACTGTCCGAGTCGCCACGTTCACCAGGGAACACGAGTGATTTTCAATTGCAATTTTGCACGTAATGCTATTTAATGCGAGAGCGGTGTTAGAGCGAGTTGTAACGCTCTTCTGTGTATAATCGTTCTCCAAGGCTCTTCACCAAGTCCAAGTGGAGCTCCACGTTTCTCGCCCAACATTCCAGCCGCGCGCACTGTGAAAACGAATAACGAATCTGGAGACAAAAGACCAGACCAAGTTCCCTGAGCCTGGTTCAGACACTGTCGTGAGACATAGCCGCAGCTGTGTTCAGCAGGACAGTCTATGCTTGGTTATTCGCCGATCTTCCGTCACGCTTTCAGGCCTTTCAACCTCATTGATCTCCGATTCTGTGGGTCTGGCCGGGTCGGTCTTGTTTCAATGGAAGTGCGGCATTTCGGAAATCCTTGATCCACTTGTACAGTTGACGTGCTGTCGCTTCGCTGGTCCGTCCCTGTAGCAGTCAGTTGTGTGCAATCTGTTCTGGTTATCCCCTCGCAGATCGCAGATAAATATATGTGTGCGTTTTTTTCGACATCAGAAATCAGAACCAAACTCTGCAATGATGAGATAAGACAACAGATCTGTTGTTGTTGAATGTTCTTGAATGATGACAACTGCTCACTCAGTGATAATCGAGACATACATGCACACGGCTTCCACTGACAGCAGTGATTAGATAAATGAACCATTATTTCATGTCGAGTCTACGGACTTATTGACGCCACCACGTAAATGTTCCGCTTTTGACCATTTATGATGTTTAATAATATTGCATAAAGACTGATGGTAATGTGCGATGCCAGTTGAACAGCTTCCAGCTTTCTTATTTAGTTTTACTGTAATAATAAATGGCAAGTGATCTGTATATGGTACAGGTTCCATGATTCTAAATGAGGAAATATTTTTCAACAAACATTCCGATATTATCAAGCAGTCAATTACTGATTTCCTTGTCTCGTTCTGCCATGTCACATGTGTATGTGTGCATTTACCATTTTCTAATCTTCCATTGATAATGATTACCGATGTTTCATTACAAAATCGATTAATTACCTTATCATCAGATTTTCTTATTGGCAAATCAATCATCTTGTTGTCATTTCATTTATGACTCCAATTCTTCCATTTTAGTCTCCTATTAAGATTTGAATATTCATACGTTTTTGATTTTGAAGTTAATTATATGGTGCTTTATTTTCTCAAAATATTCCTTATCCTTGAATTTTGAGTCTCGCGGTCACCAATGGCAGATGACAAGGAATATTTCCTTAATATCTTTCCATTTTTTATCGGATATCTTGAGAATGAGCAGATTCTTGTTTTCCTTTACCATAGAGTTATACACCCGTTATATTTCTTCCTCTGTAGTTTACTTTTTTAGCCATTGCGTAAGTTACGATATAACCGCTTATTTCTGGGACGCAGACGAGCACATTTCCTGTGACACCATTTCTTACAGGAGACACAAAGGATGGAATTGACACCAACTCCCCTGCCACAGCACCCACATGGCCACTTGCTAGACTGCTTCGCGTTTTGCACCTTCCTTCCTGTGACCATAATCTTTGTCTTCTGCATGTTCACTTTCAGACCACGTTGTTCAAGGTCAGTCTTCCATCTGCAGAATAGCTCCTTTGCCTCACTCTTGGTCTCAGCCGTTAGTACCAGATCGTCCGCATAAAGTAACTCCCAGGGACCATCACCTTTGCATTCTTTGGTCGCCTCCTCCATTACAATCAAGAAAAGTAACGGGCTCAGCGCTGAACCTTGATGGACACCGACACTGATCTGAAACTCTTCTGACATGCCTGCTAATGTCACCACTTTCGAGGATGTATGCTTGTATAGGGACATCACAGATGCTACGAGGTACTCGGACACATTTTGCCGACGAAGTGCCCACTCAATAACTGCACGCGGCACTCGGTCAAAGGCCTTCTCCAAGTCCACAAATACATGAAACAACTTCTTTCGCACCTGCGTATACTTTTCTTGTACTTGACGTACAACAAAAATCGCATCAGTCGTCGACTTCCCACTCGAGAACCCAAATTGGCGAGCATCCACTTGCACGAGCTTCTTTTCGAGAACCTTTTCAAACAGCTTGAATCCATGTTCCAGAAGCCGAATGCCTATGTACGATCCACAGTTCAGCGAGTCTCCTTTATCCTTGTACAATGGGATCGTCAGGCTTTTCTGCCAAGCTGTAGGAATTTCTTTCGATTCCATAGCTTTCTGAAAGATGGGCGTCACCTCCTCAATAACCACCTCCTCCGCTCCTCTCATCAACTCTGCTGAAAGCCCTGACGGTCCAGGAGCTTTTCCTTTCTTCATGCTTCGAAGGGCCGCGCGTATTTCTTCCTTGGAAATTTCTTTAATGGGTCCTTCAGTTGCGTCGATTCCTTCAACGGCAAATTCGCTGCTCTCGTTCAGAAGCTTGGAAAAATACTCCTTCCATCGTCTGCACACATCTTCTTCCCTCGTGAAAGTCTGTCCATTAACATCCTTGATGTATCTCCTCTGGTTAACATCCTTCCGATCCCTTTTCATCTGTTTCGCAACCTTGAATATTTTCTGCTGCATTTCTGCGGCGCTCAAATTCTCTCCCCAGGCCTTCCAAACGGCTTGTCTGGAAATCGCAACCTCCTCCTTTGCCAGTCGTGACCTATTTTGTAAACTTCCCGATCAGCTTGACTTCTTAACTGCTGCCACCTTTTGTATACCATCTTTTTATCTTTTATTGCTTCTTGAACAGTCTCATTCCACCACCACGTCTCCCTTTGTATTTGTATCTTTTTGCCTCTTGTTACTCCACAGACTTCTTCAGCTGTTTTCAGGATATTGTCCTGAAACTGATCCCATTCAGCATGCGTCCCCAACTCTGTTCTTTGCCTCAGTCTCTCTTCAAACAGCTTTCTGTTTTCTTGATCACGAAGTTTCCAGACCTTAATCTTTCGTGCATTTATTCTCTTCCTCGGATGTTCAAGGCCCTTTCTCACCATATCCATGGCAAGTAGACGATGCTGTGTTAGACATGCTTCGCCAGGAATTACTTCGCAATCCCGAACAGAAGCACATTCTTCTTTCCTCATCAGCATAAAATCAATTTGCGTTCGACTGTCATCACTTTTGTATGTTATCTTCTTTTCATCGTCCTTTGCGTATAGTGTATTTACAATCTTCATTTCATTCCAAAGGCAAAAATCGAGGATTCGTTCACCGTCTCTATTCCTTTCTCCGAACCCGAAAGGTCCCATGATCTCTTCGAAACCGAATCGGTTGCACCCTACTTGACCGTTAAGATCCCCAGCTACAATTAGAGATTCAGATTGGGCCACAGTCTTCACTCCGTCATCAAGATCTTCCCAGAAGCGATCTTTGTCGTCATCCGGTTTCCCACTTTGTGGGGCATACACCGAGAACACGTGGGTCACCTTTTCTCCGAGGACCAAACTCAGCTTTATTGCTCTCGAACTCATCCGTTCCACTTGTAGTACGTGATCTACTAAGCCATCTCTCACGAATATGCCAACACCACCTCTTCCTTTCTTCTCTCCACTCCACCACAACTTAAACCTCTCCGGTCCGTCACCAATGAATCGACATCCATTTCCCTTATACTGTGTCTCCTGTACACAACATATATCGATTCCTCTCCTGCCGAGCATCTCCACCACCTCTCTACTTCTTCCACACAGCGAACCTACGTTCACTGAACCGAATTTATACTTTTGTTTCAACTCCCCGGAAGTTCTTAGCACCCCATGCCTACTTAAAGGCTGCTGGGCAATAGGAGCCAATTGATTTTGAGCCATCATTCATAATAGGTTTGGAGCAAAGTTTTTAGCGGTCGCTAAAAAGCTTGTTCCTCCCCCAAGCACTCACACGCCCGAAGCCGGTGACCTTGCTTAGAACAGCAGCAGTGCCTGCGTGGATGCCGCTGGTCTGCACCCCTTCCTATCTAGGCTTATTGAAAGGCGGCCGCACTCGCCTTGTCACAAGTCGTCATTGGGTTGTGAGATGTTTTATAGCTTACAGCGTCTCCTGTCAGCTCCTCTCCCCTGATGAACTTGCCGCTTTGGTCCGCGGCTGCTTATTTAATTCGCAGCTAACCTTCATTGCTGAAGGCCATTCCACTATCCGCCACCTGTGGACGCGCCCCATTCCAGTTGCTCTGGTTCCCCAAGATGGAAAGGGGGGCTGAAGTGGGAGCTATCGTGTTATGTTCTTCAAGATTTCTTTCAATTCATCTCTAGATCCCAGTTCGTTGTTAACTTCATGTTCCTTGTGCTCCTTCTCACAGGCTTTTCCTTTGTGTTCTTCTTTTTTGAATATCTCCTGTTTTTTCATCTTTCTGTCTTTTTATTTCATCCTCATTTCTGCTTATTTCTTCTCCATAGACGTCCAAAGATTTCATCAGTTCAGTTCTTTTTCTTGTTTATAGTTTTGATCTTCATTCATTGATTCAATAGTTTTCATTTGCTTGCTAGCTTTGTAGAACAGGTGTTCGATCTTCTCTTCCAGTTCTGTTTTCTTCATGTCATGTTCTTTTTTCAGATTTTCTATTTCCCTTCTGAGTCTCTTCTATCTTCTTTTTTATTTCATTATTCTCTTTGTGCAGTTTTGTTATGTTCCCTTTTTTTTGCGATCTCCTTCTGTGGGTCCGATTGACGTTTGTGGGTTGTTTTGTTTGGTATGATTGTGTGTGATTGTTGTGGGTGATGCTCTATTACATCGCAATCAGATCTATTTTCTTAGTGAAGTCTTTTTCAAATATTTGACAAGTTCATTTGTCAAAAGGAGTTTTATACAAGAGAGGTGAAATGAGGTCTTACAATCACCACACCTAATAAAATGATATTCACAATCACTTTGGAGAAAAATGTCTTCTCACCACTTACACTGCTTCGAGGGTTCCAACACAATCCTCACTGGAAATCCACTTTGCGATGTTGTCTTTGCCAATGGCAAATTCCAGATCGACATTCTGTAATTGTAATTGTTGAGGTGATAGAGGTTTTCGAAAAATGTTTGGCCGGTTCACCTCGTTATTAATCAAGCGATGCAAGAACTCTTATAGAATGTTTGGTCGTCGAGAAGAAAACATTTCCTGCTTATGAGTTCCAAATGAGTCTTCACGTGTCTTTAAGTGGGATTCCACCGTATTAGATACTACTTATCTATTTTTCAAGCACCTGTTAATTTCAGTTATTGTCAATAAATGATAGATCAAGATGATAAAAGCTCATGATATCTTTATGTAGCCGCTTAAACGACTTGGTGATCATTCCGTGAGAATATGAATAGATTTATTAAATGCCTCTGGCTTTCTTCGGAGCTAAGAAAAGTTGCCCAACGTTTCAAGAATCATAGTAGAGCAACCGAAATGCTCATGCAATTCCTATGCATGAAAATATAAACTTCAAAGAAATCCGAAAATGCCATTTAGGATTTAGCTATATGACACACAAAATTCATTGGAAACAGATTGCAAAAAACATAAAGAGAAGATTGCTGCTGCAACACACATGCAAGCAGAACATGAAAGCAAGCATTGTCATGCACATCGCATGCCTGCATACCTGCGTCTCAAAAATGACGACATCGCCGGGGCGGTCGCAGAAGTATCTGTTGGGGTGAGATCATGGCATGATAAAATTCCCTGAACATTTTTATGCACCTTAAAGTCGTTGATAACTTGCCAATAGTAGATAAAATCAACCACCTGACATCTATATCAGTGGTGGGAAACGCGTGGCCCGCCAGAACATATTGGGTCTCCACCACCGCTTCTCATATCTAAAGTGGCCCGCGTACATTATTTGAATCGATGATGTGAAAATGACTCACTGCGACTTCGACCTTTGGGAGGTGCATCTAAGGGTGAGGGATGCTCTTTAGAAATTGCAAAACCATTAATTAATAACAAAAATTCACATTCGAATTATCCAACCATGCTACTTTCGTAATGAATATCTTCTCGTATAGGCGCAAAGCGGTCAAGTTATGCTAGGTCACATAGTATTCGATGCCCTTCTGAGCATGTTTCTCTACTTAATAAACCACGCCTCAATGCACCAGGAAAGAGGCCATATTAATAAGACATTGACAACGAATGGAGGAATCCAGCCGCAAGATTTTGACAGTTGAACATTTTTTTCAATTATTCTTGCTGAATTTCATTTGTGTACTACACTTGTATATATTTCGTATACTTGATTGGCATTAGCACACGACTATTATTTATGGAGCCGATGCACGGTTTTTGAAAGCCGCATCTGTTTGGTTAATATGTGAGCACGTATGTCCATGTAATATGATCATGTAGCAAAATCAATTTTATCTTGTGCAACTTTTATACGAATAGTTGCTCTGCACTTACAGATCGTTGTTCTTCGATGGAATAAAGTGATGTCGGTCAAATCATCAAAAAAGTCGAGTTACTGTTTAATCACACAAAAGAAAGCTTCCATGATTTGTTATAGGCATATTCGTTCTTCAATACTCACATGAATTGTAGAAAGTAAATTATCATTCCTTGATATTAAGCGAATTAGTTGCGTACAATACTGCTGTATACATTTGCATGTAAAATTGTGTTATGCAATTCAACCTCTACACGTTCGGTACAGCAACCCATATGTACACTTAAAAGTACGGAATTTTGCGAATATTAAGCCTATTCTACTGCCTTTTAAAATTGGTGGCACGCGAGCCTCTCCCGCTATCCCAACTTGGTTGCCCGCCACTGGTCTAGAGCTTCTCTTCGATTGCTTCCCTCTCTACCATCAATGTACTTAATGTTCGTGTTACATCAGTCGAGACAGTAAAATCTAAAATTAGAAAATTTATTCATACAAACCGACAGCGAATTGAATCTTCACTCACCTATATTGCAAAAATGATGTAATTATCCCGCGGGCTATATTCGAAAAAATGCGTTTTAGATAGTGAGTAAGTAAGTGAGACAAGTAAGTCAAAATGCTGAATCATGTTATGAAGCTTTTTAATAGAAAAATTGCAAGATGATAAGATGAAGGTATGAATGTGAATAAATGGCGATTGATAGATTCATAGCAATGGATCCAATTGACAGGAAGACAAATTTAGATTTATTATTTGCAAGGCTTTATTAATATAATAAATATAACCTGCGCTTCCTGATTCTAACTCTTCAAATGGGTTAGGTTGTTGGTGGAATTAATGCCACAAGTTGTAGCCTGCTCAGATGTATCTAGAGGTCCTACGTGGTTGCAGTTGCATCATTCTAGCTTGCATAATTATTTCGGCCGTCATTTGGAGAAAAATTAATGCTTTTCTCTCTCTCTTTCTCAATGTAGTCTAATTTATGTAAAATGATTTGGGAGCTCGGGCTTGCGGTTGATACTCGACCGAAGCATTAGAAATGATGAAAATAATTATGTGACTTTTTTTACTGTGTATGTATGTATATCACATTCACTTATCATGTTCCTTAAATCACATGCATAAAATCACTTGTGACCTTTTTAATAATTTTTATTTTGATAAGCTCATTCTGAGAACGCTATAATACATAAACACAAGCGTGATCTAATAAATGTAGTCCGGGAGCTATTGACACTTTCTTCCTAAATTCGCGCACAAAGGACTTAATAGCATGGATTTGTAGATCTTGCAACGCTGAATACAAAACTCAAATTCTTAAGTGTCACAGACAGTCGCTTTCGGTTAAAGGCGAGGTTAAAGGATTCCCATTGGAATCCAATGGTAAAATTCAAGAAATATCTATGGATTGTGAAACACTTGGCAATTTTCGTACATTTTCTTTTGCAGAAAAGAAACTATTTATTAGAATGCCATAAAATTTGAAACATGATTGAGTTCAGAAGATCAACTTCAATATAAAAGTTGAAGTGAGTCACATGATTCAGTATTTGATGTCTAAGAGCCTTTACAAAATGAGTAAAATCGCTAAAATTTAGTCAAAACATGAAATTTAGTCGTCTTTTCACTTAGAAAGTTATCATTCATAGACTTAATGTAGGCCTACTCGTCTCCCTCGGAGACTCGCAAATTAAATCTGTGACTCGGACTTTCTACCAGGGATGCGGAGTCGGAGTCCCGGAGACTCCGGCCTATAACTAGACCAGAAATAAAATACCAACAAATTATCTATCCTCGTGCATAGCTGTCACTGTCATATTTCTCCGTCAAACAAAAGTACAGAGACACTGCTGCATGCAAAGCTTGTAATAGTTGAGGGAATGAACCGTGATAGTGAAAAAGGGATTGTCTTTTCTCTCGGCAATTCAGTATAGAAGACAAGCCTTCCTAGCCTCGATCACACATACGCATCAAAGGTCACATGAGAGACAAAAATGAAATATTAGTTTGCTTGAGAACATTACCTCTTACTATCACTTAATCGTGTGTGATGGCTCCCCCAAAGCGCATATTAAAATCGAAGGTGTACATCATAGAAGGACGTACGGTACAGCAGACCATAATGTGAACTTCAGAGAACGGAGAAAATGAATATTAAGCCTATACTACTGCCATTTAAAATTGGTGGCTCGCGAGCCTTTTTGTGGGCCACTCCTTGTGGCCCGCTATCCCCACTTGGTTGCCACCACTGATCTATCCTGGGTGCAGTCAAGGAAACGTTCATGCAATGTCATGCAATCTCAACGATTCGAGTGCTCTCGCCAATCATCTTTGATGACCATTGCTGATTTTACCATTGATTTACTTGACAGCCAGACCAATCCTGTGCGTAAAAGAATTTCTGAAGCGAACTGTATTGATTTTTTAAGGCCTGAAATGAATAGGAAACATGAGCTGATGAGCATCAATCGCTGAATATAATGACTGCATTTTCTCATTCTTGTGTTTACATCGGGTTTGTATCTGTCACTTGTTTTTCTCATCCTGCAATAAAAGTCCAGGAGCAATAGTCAGAACTTGTTTTTATAACCACGATGAATAACCTCCCGTCAAAAGCTGTTAACATGACAATTAGTTGGTAAACCATTGCCGTCTCCACTTGTAGAATATTTACGTGCCTTAGTTCTTAGTTGTACTCGTCTACAACAGAACCAAGGATATTCGTAACATCGAACGGAATGAATTTTTACAAAGCTAAACAGCTTACTGTTGAGAAATTCAGAAGTAGTACTGTGATTCACTTATATTATGAGACGAGAATGTAATAACTTTTGTCCGTTGAGATTCAGTTGTATGTACACCAGACTCGGAAGACCTCTTATGTATGCTCCACACGTATTGAGTAGATTCACTGCCAGTGTTTCTTTTCAGTTCAGAATATTGAAAATCAGTCGATCTCCGTCTGTAGTGGGATGCTCTGACTGCGCTGCTGATATTCCCACGACGTTGCTGCACATGCGGAAATCTTTGCCTGTCTTAGAGTAGCTCTCAGACAACAGCCAGACAATTCCCGTTTTCCCACAGTGTGTCTGAGTCAGGCAGCAGGAGCTGAGTCATCGCTGATCTAAAGATCTGCATAGGATGCGGCGAGCTCGCGGCAAGTGTTTGGGTGAGGACAGCGAGGTGAGAAAATATATAATTTCAAATCAATGTATCTTGCAGTGGATGAAGCGAACATCCGCACGTACCGGACTGATGCATAGATACCATTTAAGATGAAATATTCCCAGGCTTGCCGTTGGGATGGATTTGCAGCCCAATCCCAATGAGCATTTCCATTGGGATCCCAATAGATACCAATCTCAACAGAAATCCAAATAGCCTGCTTTAGAGCTAAAAATGTACGCAATTTGACTCCAAGCTGCATCGGACTCACCGCTTACGCCTGCCAAATGTGATACTTTTTGAATTGACGAAGTCCACGGTCGTAGGACTAGACTGGCCTTAATGGTAATAGGGGCTTTAATTGATTTTAAACTATCGTGTATAATGGGCGTACTGTATGAATATATTTTGCACCGATACTGCCTTCACTCAAGAGCTTATAGGGGTCTACATGTATAGCTAATATGTATGTATGAACTACAAACACACTTGGTATTAATAAGCCTATATCGGAAATGCGGTGCTACACGGGCTCACACGTACAGTAGGCAACAGGCAGTAGACAGCGGCATATGCGGTTAAATTGACTTGAATAGCTTACAATGTATAGCTTAATTACAGAAGCGGCGAAGCGCATGACAACGTACAGGCGAATTGTATAAGTCTATACATACTATTACATAGCTGCTACTTTTTTAAGCAACTCTATTTTTGGTAACTAGGGAAGTTAAAGCCATAGAGTAGGGTTAAAGCTTAAATTTTGTGCAGATCACACTAAGATATCTCAATGCTCGAATTCGAGAGAGGCAAGGTCAGACTAGAGACACATAAAAATGTTCTGCTCTGTACAACCCGAAAACATTTGTAGCGTACTGATTATTGTCAACGATTACATGCATATTTTGTTGGGAGAGGGCTTATTGGGATCTATTGGGATTGGGGTGGATTTTTGGTAGCCCAATCCCAACGGCAAGCCTGAATGTTCCTGTTGAAATAAACACCTCCACAACTTGGGCGATGAATATGAAGTTCTATTAAATTTCCTAATTCTAATATAGCTACTGAAGCGATTTTGCGGCTACTTTGAGAAATTTGAATATTTGAACAAGCGCCTTCCATTTGGCTTTCCGCAGCATAATGAGTCTTTGGAGTTGCCTCATGTTTCGAAGACTTGTAATAGAGCACCTGAAGTATTCACGCTTTTTTAACATAGAATTTTAAAATATCTGGAAATGAGCTGTAGGTATGAACATGATGCAAGAAATTTCTTGGAAACATTGAACGGAACATAAAGAGAATAGAAATCATAGAAAATAATGAGTGTAGAGCATTAGTTAAAACATTCTTTGTTGGTGCCAATATGTAAATAGCTTTGCAAAAATGAAAAATGATCATGTCAGCTATGACAGTCAAAAATTATGATGTGAGTTATGTCATCTTATCAGCTTCAATTAATTGAATTTTGTCGATTTCTACGTAGTGATCTTACAGGTAGCGTGTTGGATCTCTATGGTGGGTGTCACATGATATCGTCGTAACATTGCCAGATCAATTTTGTCATGAGATGTATTTGCAGTTCTTGTCACTCTCCATTTCCGTTTTTTATTGTCTCTCAAGAAGCGCCGGCAAAATAAAAAAAAATTATGAATTTTTCATTTTTTTGAAGCTATTATTTAAGACATAAAATTGTATAAAACAGTATAAATGAATACAAATAGTTCTTATATTGATTTATAATATTTTTATTTATGTATATAGATATTTTGTATGATTTAAGATGCCATATGGCATGAAGGCATGACATCGATGTGAAATTGGCTACGAGAGATATGTGGAAAACTGCACTCAGTATCACTGCGTTCCCGATGTACATGAAGGCATCGCAAAATTCCACGCGTATTCTGGAACCACTCCGAGGTGGAAATCAGCTGCGCTCTGCTCGAATTTTACCAATTTATTATACGATCTCATGCGCCGGAATAAAAATACATGTCCAGTCGTTCACCGACCAGTGATGTTCATCCGAACATCAGTTGAGATCTGGGGCCTATTTCAGTGTAATAATGTTAGGTACCTAATATCATGCTCCCTTTTAAGATGGATAAGCGTATTGCAATTTCAAGGCGGCACCGTTGAAGTATCTAATCGAATAATAAACAATGTTTCTATGGTTGTTACGTGATGAAAACCTATCTTAACTGAATGTCTCTACATCATAATAGAACGGAAAATCTTAAGGTACCTTAAGTTACTATCTTAGCTTATTTACTGATTATACAGTTGATATTATGACTTGCAATGATTATCGAACGCTGCATGATGCCAAGCAGATTTTATGTAATGCTTAAATTGAATGAAAAGTGAGTCTTTTCATGATATAAGGTAGGTTTTGTTATATAATGCACTATAATTATCACTCGACAAACGTCTGAAAGCCGTAATCATCATATTCAACCTACATAGCGTTCATGATAAAGCGTCTGATCACAATTTGAATATCTTAATCAGTCATAGTCACAATCAAGCATATGGCCGCCTTAATCATAATCACATTCTTTAACACTTCAATCGATCATAATCAAATTTTTGAACACCTTTATCAAAATCTCAATCATGATCAACATTTTTGAATGTTGGCTAATGGCTCTAGCTCTGCCCATACCACATCGTCTCTTCAGTCATCATGTTCCTTTACGCAAGTTAACCGTTCACGAGGAGCGAGGAGAAAATTCTATTGAGGCAGGATGCGTCGGATTCCCTATCGTACCCTAAATCAATCAAAGTAGTTATGAAATAGCCCTTCTCGTTTTATCAATGCCAAATGTTGAACGGTTACTTTCAGATGTTCTTATGTTAACATTATTGATCGTCAGGAGTGCCCCAAGTACAGACTGCCAGGCATCCGTACCTGTTTTATGGCCACCTCATTGAATTTTGTCATAAGGGGTCCACCACTCATTCACTCCACGATTTATCGTCCCTTTCCCCCGTGGTTCGAGTGTTGGACGTATGTGAAGCTTTAACGACAGTCACCCAGACTAGGGCTTGGACGCTTCCATGAGTGTCGAAAATCATCCCCTTTCCTTCTAGTACACTAGTAACAAGTTATCAACGACTTTGAGGTACATCAAAGCAGGGATCGCAATTTTCCGGTTTTTTGCGAAATTAATCTACTAATGTAAATATTTCAAATTTATGCATTCAACTCCTGGTTTTTCCCGATTTTCCGGGTTTTTTTCTTGGGTGAATTGCAATCCCTGCATCAAAGTTTTCGGGAAATTTCGACATGGCCTGATCTCTGCGTTATTACGTTTAAGTAAGTTACATTGCCATTTGTTCTGCTGAATAAAGGAAATTTATGTAAAACACCTTTTTGTGATAACAATGCGATATATGCATTGAATACGAATAGTATTATTTTCATTTGAACGAATAATTCACGAAAATTGTACATTGATAGATTATTTTCGTCAAACTTTAGACTAAACTTTGGCATGTAGTAATGCGCATTTTAATTCGTAAATTCTATAATTTCGTTGGGCCCACACGTGCATGTTGTAAACCTAAGGATACTTCTTGGTTTAAATAGAAACCAAGAGATGATACCAAGTAAAAAAATCAGTGACCTGTACTAAAAGATCCAAAAACTTCACGGTGTAGCATAATCATGTTTTGGGAGCATTTGAACTTAATGAATGAAGTTTTGTTATGATTTGCATAATCTCTGAATCTGATTTGATCAGAACCTTGAAGCCAAGCATCAACCGTAAGTACGAGCTGTGTTGAGCTGATACAATATTCGTAACGAACATCAAGTGGTGAAATGCTTGAAAACTCGAAGCTTTTGAAAACTGCTCATTTTGTTATTTATTCACTTCTGAAAAATTACAGTAAACGATTTGTGAGTAAAAATCGATATTCAAACAGAACACAATCCAAGACTTTTTTGTCACTGAGTAGTATTTGACACAATCAACGGACTTTTATTTCTGCGCATTTAAAGGCACTGCGACTATGAATGAGAAGGGTTTCCTTTATTTCCAATTGTGCACCACTTTATTCTGTGCACTGCTATTATAAACTCAGACTGTCTTCTATCTTTACGAGTCCAGTATTCGTCCTCTGATGGAGTATTGTTGTCATCTGTGGGCCGACGCCCCACAAACACATCTTAGCCTCCTTGAACGGATTGAGAAACGTGTCATAACTTCCTAACGAGTTGCAGCCAGTCTCCATCAGACGGGATGTTGCTTCACTGTCTCTTCTACAGATACTATTTCGGTAGAAGCAGCTCTGCAGTAAATGAGTGCGTACCCAAACCTAAGATCTTCTCCAGAAGCACACGCAGAGCTAATGCAATCACATGCTATCATCTGACGTTGGAACGCGCACGTGCTGAAAAAGCTTTTTTGTTCGCACGGCACAACTTCGGAATCAGCTTCCCCTAACCACTTTCCCTGACCAATACAATCTTGATGCTTTCAAGAGGTGTGCGAACAGGTTTCTGATGGAGACAGCTTGATCAGATTAGAAGATCTGTCATTCTACTTCGGTTTATTTAAGATATTACAATCTATTGCTTTTTTCATTGAGTAGCCCCAACTTCGTTCTTGGCTCATAACTGCACTGGGGGTGAAAATTATGTAAAAAATGTTTACCTTATCTGCTGTCTCTTTCTATGGTTTCACATGGATAGAAATTCTCATATTTTGTAACTTTGCCCCACGATTTTCATTATTGTGGTTTTTTGATTAATTATTAATAAGTGTTTTTTTCTATTATTTCCGTGAAAGAAGCTCGATGACTTCCACTTCCATTTCCACGGAAAGTGCAAGGAAATCTCCATTACATTTTCCCACGGAAGCTGTAATCTAACGATATTTTCTTTTGAATTAGCACGATCTGATTTATTGACATAGTTTATGTCTAATGAGCTGTTTTCACAATGCGAGTCGTGCAAGCATACTATGGTTGCATTCGAATAATTTTTTCAGCTCTAATTTCTAATTACTTTGCACATCATTATGTGAAGCTGTATGCAATTATATTCTTACAACCTGTACAGCACATGTTGACCACAGGAGTAGGACGTTAGGTATTTCCTACTTATTGCATGACAGAATTGGAATCCCATTCAATTTTCCTACAGAATGCATTAGAACTGCAGCTACATATTCCACAAATGTGCCTTTATAAAAATATAAGGCGGCATTGTCAAAATACAATGCCAGAAAAGGTTCGTACTTCTTATGTGCACGTGTTTGTTTGTTTGTTGCACGTGCAGAATAGACACATTCTTTTAGATCAGTGAATACATCGAATCCACAACACTGCTGTTGTGAAGTGACCGGTGAGGTGTTAACTTTCCCAAAAAAAGACATATAAGTTTTGGTGGAAATTTCCACCCTCGTCAAATTCGGAATGGAGGAAATAATTCTACGGCAACCCTGTGAATGAGGTTTCATTACTTGCTTACTACTTACTGTCCGGTTTTGAGTCCTTGTTTCCACAGGATTGGGGGTTGGACTATATGTCGTGTCGATTCCGATGTGGGCGGATTGCGCTTCTCCACGCAGCACGGTCTTGTGCAGTGCGACGGTCGAGTTGCAGATCTCTCAGATCCTTCTCCACGTTGTGGAACCACTTCTTTCTCTGGCCACCACGAATATTCGGACCAGGTACCTCCAGAGATAGAGCTCTTTTTGGCCAGCTTGAGTCAGGCATCCGTACCAAGTGCCCGAACCATCTCAATCGGTTTGCTCGCAACACACTCGGCAAGTCTGTGATTCCCAAAGCTTGTCGTAGTCCTTCCATTGATCTACGTTCGCAGAGCTTGGCGGCACACATCCATCTGATCATCATGTTTTCATTTCTTACCAGTCTGTTGATGTCGTCATTCTTCAGAGCTCATGTTTCGGAGGCATAGAGCAATACACTACGGACGCAGGTGTGATAAATGTACCCTCTACGTCGTAGAGAAATACTGTGATTCGTAAGAATCGACAGTAAGTCACTGAAAGTTATCCAAGCCATTTTGACTCTTGCAGTTCTAGCACCGAAACAGCCTCCACTTCAATCGATGACATCGCCTAGGTAGCAGAAAGAGTTGACGACCATTAAATCATCGCTACCAACAGTTATTGTTGTGGGCATGTCAAACGAGATATCATTACAGATGAATACAATGGTATGCCGTTATAAATGAGTCAGAGGACATACTTCAGTAACAAATCGTCTAATCGATGTAAAGATTACATGTAATAAGCCTAGTAGAATAGTCAAAAGATTTGTACATAAGCTTACCGATAAGCAACTATCTATTCAGTATCGATGATCAACCTCTTTTTCAAAACCATTTTCTTTGCATGTCATATTTAAATGGTCAATTGACATAACTATCCAAAGGCTGTAGGAAAGGAGTCATAACACTAATAATGTAATATATCTTGGAATTTTGTGGGTAAAGCTCTCTCTAATCTTGAAAGTGAGACCAGGCAGGTCCACACACGGGAAGACTTTCTGGTCGAGAAATTTCATTCGAACGTCCGCAACAATATGGCGTGCTCGATGCTATAAAAGCGAGGGGATTTTTTTCTACAAACTACAAAACCATGTTATTTTCATTTTCATTTTATCTGATTACTGATTAATTTTCACAATTTTCACAAAGTTAAATTTCACAATTTCGCTGTACGATTAATTTCATCGATGCAGAGTCCAACATGATATCAGAATACCATCAACACAACACCAAAATCAACCTATTTCAGCGCTCATGGTACCCGGTCCTCAACATCGACGTTCAACGTAAAGTTGAGCTTCAACCATATCCTAAAATATTCTGTAGGCTCTCCCTACACATGTATCAATAAATAAAATGTCGAAAATACCGGATGGAAATTTTAGCATTCCGACGCTGCATCACAATTTCAATTGATTAGCTAGATTCTATAAAAATGCATTATCAGTAACTAACCAACTAAGAAATTCACTCAAAATACTGAAATAAAGAATAAAGAAAAAATTAAAGGATCTCTTTTGAGAAGAATCAAGCTTTTGAAATTTTACTGACAAACACAAAATATTACTGACAATTTTCTGACCGCCGTCACCATGGCCTCTGTATAGACATGTACTTTGTACAATACGTATATTATTAATTTTGTAACTTTCTATGCAATATACTATCCTTTTTGTAAATCCAAAACATTCATTGACGGATTAAATCGACTGCTCAAGGTTTCATACCACTCTCCGAATGATTTACAAAGCCTGCAGGCCATTTAATGGGTAAAATGATGAAAACATTCGCGGAGAAAAGCTTGAGATTTCTGTTTTTAATGGCGAAGGAAAAGTTGATCACAGAGTTTCGTAAACATTGAAAGGAATTGATAGTTGATTTTCTGAAATGAATTTTGATATAGTTATTGGTGACTGAAACATCTTGCTCAATTCTATCTGGTCTTTGTCCATCTAGCATCACAAAGCATTTTAGTGCTCTCACACGCAGGAATGTGTGTGGCATCACCTCTGTTATCAATCTCATTATAATGGTCAGTAATCTCATTACACGGGAATGCGGTATAGTTTTCAGGGCAGAAAAATGTGTAGTTTTGTTGCGCGAAAAATCCCTGTCTTTAGTATTCTACGTAATCGAGATGAAAAATGCTCTGTATTCGACGTGTGGGGCAAGGACACCAAATTCCATGATTTGCATGACCATTTTGTGAGATATTTGCTTATCTCATATATTTGGCATCAAAATTATGTAAGCGATATGAAAAGGAATGAGACCATCAGGAAACATTTTCAAAAAACGAAAAGTCATCAACTTTAGTGTACCGATGAGAACTCTAGAGGAATGAACATGAAAATATTGGAAGATTTCATTATTTCTTCTTCGCTTAGCTCCTACGTATGCTGCATGAACATCGTGTAAAATAGAAGTCAGTTTAGTTTCGTCGTTCATGGATAGTAGCATATTTTATCTTAAAGTTTACTAATATGTTTAAAATTTCTGTACCTCACATTCGGGCATTGTAGTTAATGATCTAAATGCTTTGACAGTTCAAGACCGTAGTGATGAATGGGCTCACACCTCCCACAGTTTCACACAGCGGATAGGCAGGTCATAAACAGGTCAAAGCTGTTGTTGTGTCCTGACACTTTGGCCTTGTCTGACGGGACCCGTATAGACGTCGCCTGATAAGGCAAACTGCTACAGACGAATTATGGAACAATTAGCAGATGACTCAGCGTACAGACCACCCAAAGTCCGAACTGACCTCGGCCAGCAGACACTTTCATCATTTTCGTGAAGGTGTGATGTAAGATGTCGGCTTCATCATATGATGAGCCGTCAAGATTACCGGATCGTCAGCGAGCTGTCAAAAGCGGTTTGAGACAATAACTAAAGTCCTTTGAGATCCAGCGTAGACCCCGATGCAGTTTCGGTTTCAAAATGTTCATTAGAATTCAATTGGTAATATTGATTAAATTTAAGGTCAAAGTCAAAGACAGGAAATTATTTGGGTAACATTTTATCATCCTTGAACGATAGGTTCTCACTAAAATTGTGTATAACATTCATCATTGTTCTCAAATAATGCACTGAAAATAATAAGAGAATTGTCATGCACTATAATGATTAATGATTAATTATATTCGTAGCAGGTGGCACAGTGGTTAAGTGCTTGGCCTAGCGACCTTTTGGTCAAGAGGCAGAGCCCCAAGTGTCATTGGAAGTCGTCAGGAAGGGCATCCGGACTAAGATCAGTCACAACGTTCCAGATTAAATGCTGACTATGTCAGCATCGTCCAAGCCCCCAGTATGAGGAGTATTGACGTTAAAGCTTCACTAAAAGCTTCATGCGCAAGCAATCAATTTGCTGAGATACAGACAATGTCTTAGATTTTTTCAAAGATCAACGTAAGAGGGAGGCTACCAAGGGTTTCTTGGGATATTGATGTTTTTTAATGTATATTAACTGCAGTCATGTTCATAGCTATCTAGCTATAATTTTTCTTCTAAAATTAAGATCTTTATGGTTGTTAGAAAGCTAGGTTATTCAATATTTCTAATAAGTACCACCTGCGCTGTGGCCTTGTGGTAGAGTGTTCGCTCTGCGTCCGGGAGACCATGGTTTAAGCTTTGATCGGGTCAAACCTACGACTTATAAAATAGGTACACTCTGCATTCCTGCTAAGCACTTGTCACTAAAAGAATGAGAGTGGGATTAATGGAACTCTGCCACAAAGAAGAAGGGCTCTGTGCCTAATGTGCTTCCGAGTATACACAAGGTTCATTTATATATTTAAGTTCTGTACATAGCTAGAAGTTAAGTTTAAAATTTTAGACTATTTTCATAAGATCACTGTTAACTTGCCACTGTTTACACCACTGAAACATGTTGGTAACTTAATAAAGTTCTCATTACATAATTAAATATGCTCGTTTGTTTAAAGCGCATGAGTTGTCCGTCGATCAGAAGTATGTTTATCTTTCCAATAACTCGTTAATCACCAAGCATTGTCTCGTCTTGATCTAATAGGCGGTCATTTGAAAATCTGGCGCCTTCGTCTTAATAATACTGGCGCCTACATAATATGCCTATTTCTTATGTTGATGTTACAACATCAACAGACTCACCGTGGATTGGTAGATTTCAAGTGGAAAATATTAAGAGTAATTGGAAACAATTGCGCGTGAGTGGCTGCCGAGTCCATTTTCATAAAGAAGGAAGTCAATTTAGTGTATGAGGGGAGGGCCACTGACATATAGTTTACCTTAATTTGCTTTTAGATGCTAGGTTAAATAAGATTTCTTGATTCTGATATCTGTATTACTTTAGATAGATATCTGATAGTGATAGATATCTGTATGCTTTACATTATTTACATTTAAATTTTGTAGATCTCTTCGATATTTATAAAACCTGAATTGGTTCATTTGTACTTGACCAAGACTTCCGAAACGTCGTGCGACTAAACACTTCATGCCTATTTTAATGCGTTTTCACAAAAACAGGCCTAAAATAGGCCTACTTCGTCGCTAGAGCAATAGTGGAACCGACGAATGCCAAGTGCAAACGTCAGCAAGTAATGTTAGATATTTTAACCTAAGGAAGATTAACAAAAATTTGCTTCTTTGTGCATTCATGGGCGACTTCTTTTTGAAGTGAAGTGACGAAATGTTCAGTAGTAAAGCTAGAGGAGAAAATATACAGGGTGGGCGCTGGGAGGCTGAAGGATTTTCAAGCTCTTCAATAGTCATTTGTCGATTTATTTACAGGCCAAGTCTGTCTTTTTCGGAAACTATGCGTTCGGGAGTTTACATTATTTGCAATTGCAGCATCAATTTGTTATATGCTTTGCGTACTATTGCAACTGAATGTAATTCGATATAATTGATTGATGTATTTACATGAAATTCAGTGATATCAAGAAATCAATCCAGATCATTTCATTAAGTCATGAAATCAATTTGATTGCTTTCACGCATTTCTGTAGCAGAACAATAAGGCAATGGAGTGCTTGACGTACAATTGTGCATGCTGAACTCTGTTCTAACTTTCGGACTGTCTGAATCATTATTCAACATTGATTGCGATCAAGGCTGCGATGTCAAGTTACGATATTGAAAAAAGAGTGAAGCTTGTTCAATTTTATTATTCAAATGGAAGATCAATCGTTCAAACTCAAAGAGATTATCGAACACATTTTAATGTAAGAGATGCTCCAAGTGAAAATATGATTCGAAATCTCATGAGGCGATTTGAGGAAAGTGGGTCAGTGGCAGATCTTCCAAAACGGGGACCGGAGCCTACTGTTCGAACAGAATCCAACAGCATCTACACGTCGTCGATCAATTCAACTTGGCATCAGAAGAACAACATTGCGCGCAATACTGAAAGAAGACTTAGGAATGTTTGCTTACAAAATTCAAGCAGTTCAGTCTCTTCTCCCTACAGATTATCAGTCTCGCTTGAATTATGCCATGCGATTTGAACAGTTGGCAAGGGACAATGCTTATTTCTTGAGCCACGAGCTCACTTTATGAGCGACGAAGCTCACTTTTATCTGAATGGCTTTGTCAATAAACAGAATGCGAGATTTTGGGGTTCTGACAACCCAAGAAACACAATTCAACGCCGTCTACATTCACCAAAATGCCCTGTTTGGTGTGGAATTATGACTGAAAGAATAATCGGGCCATACTTTTTTTAGGATGAGGAGGGACATCCAGAGAGAGTGACTGGTGCACTTTATCGTACAATGATAGAGAACTTTTTGCTGCCGGAAGTTGCAGGCAACCAACAGGTCTGGTTCCAGCAAGACGGAGCGACTGCGCACACCGCCGATTTGACGATGGCCCTTTTGCGTGACATTTTCAATGACCGATTGTTATCCAGAAATGCTGACTTCCCGTGGCCTCCCCGGTCACCAGATTTGACTGCCCCGATTATTTCGTATGGGGGTATTTGAAAGAGAGAGTGTACGTCAACAATCCGCAAACAATTGCGGAGTTGAAGGAAAATATCCGTGCAGAAGTGCGTCAAATTGAACCAGATGTGCTAAATTCTGTGATGGAAAATGCTCTACATAGAGCTATTATCTGTAAACAAGAAAATGGTGGTCATTTGAAGGACATTATCTTTCATACCTAGACATCATAAACTCCTGATATTGTACTTTGATGACAATATAGCTGGATGAAAAAATAATTTGTTTTTCCTTTTATCATTACAATGTTTAATCCTTCAGCCTTCCAGCGCCCACCCTGTATAACATTTTTCAATTTTGACAAAATGCTACTCGGAACTACCAGCTTTTTTAATGTGATATAAATCAGGTGAGCTAATAGGCTAGCAAATTTATTATTTATCTAAAAAATTGAAATTAAAAAAGTAAGCATTGTCTTCCTTTTACACATGTCCTCTTTGAAACTTTGAGCTCCTACTCACCATAGAATTTCTCCTACTAATTGAACTCTATCATTATTGTTGCCCATTGACTGTCTTTCAATGCTCTAGTTGTTTTTCAAACATTTCATTAAAGCTGCATCTGTTGTCAATACACATGGAGGCTTTAGTAGCCAACATCGTGTCTTGCAAGCACAGACACAGTATTCATTCTGCCCATCGTGTCTGCTGCTTGCGTCCTTTCATAAGTGTTTTGAAATGAAGCAGCTACGTTCACATAGAGATTTCTTTTTTATTGACTGCATTTCCAACGAATTATTGTTCGTGTTGTTAATTAGTTCGGCATCAGAAGAACATCTAAGTTCCTTCCTTTCTCATCGTTGCCTTCATTGCTTAAAATGAACCTGCTACAAGTATGTACAGCAACGTGCCACCATTTATTGCATGTACTGGAATTTACACTTGATATGCTAAGAACTTTTAGTTTTTGTGATCGTCTCGCCTCTCACAGTTTTTCAATTGGAAACTTGATTCGAGACCTGAATTACCGAATGAAATAAGAATAGCGAGGTTGATAAGCCAGGCAAATGAATTTTTGATGCTTGCTAAATGAGACATTGAAGTATAGATCCATCACTGTGCTTTGCAATGAAATCACAAAATTGGTCTATTGTATATCTGTTTTTCCAGGCCCTCGCATTTGACTTTCAATTGCAAGAATAATGGAGTGCAGAATCAATTTATGCATTCATTTCATTCTCTGTAACAAAAAGGGCTTGGTTGCTAATGCATCATGCAACGCAATATTGATTGGCAGATCTACTGAACACTAGTTCGTTTCACTGTTGTAGTGCTTGCAAGCCCTCCCTGACTTGTCATTTTAGTAGCTATTCACGGAGGATTTAATAGTTATTGACCATCTTGCCATTGGAGACTGAATAGATTTCCGAATACTTTTCGCAGTTTTTCATATTACTAATTCAAAACAACAATCATACATGGTGGTCTGTATTCAAAGTTTCTCCAATTAACCAGAAATATATTGATCGCATCTCAATACTATGCTGCTCTTGTCATTAAATTTGCAGAGTGGTCGTTGCATGAGGTATATAGGCATATACATCGATAACCGCATAGATAAGCGTATCTTCAAATGTCATCACATTTTTATTTTAGTTACATATAAATGGCATGCATTTACCTGGTTGTAAAATATTTATTCCTTATCTTTCATCGAATTTTTAATAGCAGGTATAGCATTGTCCTGTAAAAGCAGTGATCGTTCACTGCAGATGTTATCAAGAAGTTTAATCACAGTTAAATTGGACATAGCGATCAACTGATTTCAACTATTTTCTATATCAATAACGCATAGTTTAGTGCAGATATCTCGGTCTTCCAATGATCTTAGTGTATTATATGAAAAATATCACACGGAAATTTTCATGAATTCTTTGATGACTATATATCACATATACATAGTTTGAAGAGCTGGGGTTTAACGGGAAATGTCTGTTAGTGTGTCGCTAAGCACATAAAAGAATTGCTTCACAATTTTGCGAAATAGAAGCTTGGATTGAAGGCTTCTTTGTTTCTTATAATAGGGTCCGTCGACGAATTTCATCTTAATTGAGCGCATACTGTAATCTGCCGCTGTCCATTGATTTTGATACCCCGCTTGGTGGTATGTTATGCTCCATAACCTGCAACAGCAAGATTTCACGACTTCGGTCTTGTGTATTGATTAAATGGCGCAGAATTTTCTTCAATCAGTGAGCAACCCCGAAGGCCATGTTTGATTCTTGATTCTTGATGCTGCTATAAGTTCACTCATTCTTAGAGGAAGTCATAAAATGCACAATTTTTAGCCGACAAGCTTTGAATGCCATCAGAGTTGGACGGACCTGAACCATGTGCATTTTATCAAGCTTGAGTCATGCTATCTTGAATATGATATGTCGTGCTATATTTCAAGAATGTCGGGATTCAAATTTTCTTGCTTTCCATGCCCGTCATTGGGATCTGAGTTGTAAGTTAGAAAACAACAATTTGACATCATTGATGCACATGTAGTGGTGGGCTATAGACAGAATTGTTGGAAATTCACGCCGTCTTCATGCGCTAAATAACTCGAATGGAAATGAATGGATTTGGATATTTCCATAGATTTCTGCATAGATTTCCATAGCATTTAGAAATCCATGGTTGTTGCTTGATATATTCCGTGTATTATGTACATAACAAACGGAAACCATCAGATATCACATTCCGAATTGCAGGTGAAACTATGCGTTATGATAGATATCATGCGATATTTTCAAGCATTGTCCTATAACAAACTCCGATCTGCGGCCTTCGTTTGTTATGTTGATAATGCTTTCAAATATCGTTTGATATCCTATACTTAGCCGGCAACAACGACGATTGTTGCGACTCTGGGACGGCATCAATGAAATAATGTCGCATAGCATTCGCTACAATTGCAATTGTATCGGTATAATGGTTACTATTATGTTTGATTAAATACCGTATATGCTCTAATAATAGCCCCCGGCTATTATTTCATTTTTAAGTTTATCAACCGGCTATTATTCACGATCATTAATTTCTAAATTTACAATTTTCACAGTAATTCACAAATAGGAAAAAGTTGCTTCTTGGAAATTCTGAATTTTAAAGTTGCATGTATCAATTCATAATAACACAGAACAATCAATAATCAAAATAATCAAAAATGCACTAACTCCGTGCAAGCTCTACTGCAAGACTTTAGTTAGATTCGTCTGAATTGCACCAATCACTCTCCACATCATCATCTCAGTCACTTACTGGGGCATCGATCTCAACAAGAGGGTCGTTCAAGCTGTTTTCAAGTTTGGATTTGAGGAGATCAAGACGCCATCAGCGTATCGTTTACCAGGTTTTAAACACTCAATCAAATGATCTTCACTTCCATCAAGGGCGTTTGTGACCGCACATTGCTTCATGGAATCTTGAATTTGTTGGCTCATATCCAGTAGCAGATAGAATCATAGATTGGATAAAATCGATGAGAACCGAGCAGAAAAAGTGGTTCTCAAATCTTTGTAGAAAGTGCTGACTAAAGTGACTCACATCCAACAGGAGATTGAATTTAAAACCCGGCTATTATTTCATTTCATAGCTTGTCACCCGGCTATTATTGGAGACCCGGTGTTACAGTTCTTGCTCTCCTCTGTTTAAGATTCCTACCGGACACTGAAAGTATGATTTCATTTTCCGATCAGAAAATGAGACTATGATTACATTTTCCGGTCGGAAACAGAAACTCCTGTGAATAGTGTGTGTCTTAACTTCCCCGTGTCATTATTTCCTACCTAATATTTCTACCTTCTACTTTCTATGTCAGACGTCTTATTTTCCTATGATGGTCTCTGTTTCCTATTGCTAAAAGAATCAATCATGAACAAGATGAAAACAATATTTGACAAACAACTAGACTTTATAGATAGATGGAACAAAGAAAGTTATCGGTGGTATCTCTTCAAATGAATACCATTCACAGTTTTTTGAAGAAACGTGTTTGTAGACTTGTTCTTCAGCTTGTACGTGCTTCGGCCTCTCACCTGAGTCACTTGGTAGACGTCGTTAGACCAGGTGGTCTCCATCTTGCCTCCTTTTCTGTCGTCCCGACGCTTGTTGCGGAGGAGAACCCTCTCCTTCAATGCATCCTTCTTCCTTGTCGAGACTTTGTAGAAGAGCACACCGCTCTCCCAGCTGAAATTCTTAGCTCTCGAGCGCAAACCGCCTTTTACCGTTCTTCACTTCTTTGATGTTTTCTGGATAGTCTCCGCTCACAATATAGTTCTGCACCATCAGATCTGATATTTCAGCCATCTTCAGCGATTCTTTAGACGTATACCGAATCACAATGCATTCATGGTCATTCAATTCTTCATTTACATACAGAAGCTGATACATGTTCGATGATTTGACCTCCACGATATTGCATGGCAGCGTCGTGCCATGACGTGCATATTACATGACGTCATGGTGCAACTGAGACCTAGAGAAACTGGTTACCGTGTATATGTTACGACATTCAGTTTTCCTACTAGGAAAATATATCTGGGTTTCAGTTTCTTAGACACGGCTTACAACTTCCTATCGGAAATTCAGACCTAGAGAAACTGAATCTCGTAACACCGGCTTTTAAAAGACCAGATGCGGTAATTGCTTCCTACGTGTGGCTAACATTTTTGGGATCTCGAAATCCCGGGATTGAATTATTGTAATCCCGAAGTCTCTCATCAGCCTTGATGATGCCACCGTAATGTTCCCACGAAGTTGGCAATTTGATTTGTTCCAAAAGTCTTACCATAGGTATTTTTGGGAGGGAGATAAGGCAGTAGGACCTTTACTGCTGTGCACGTGTTTCCAGACTTGTGTCCATTACTCAAGAAATGTAATTGATTACAATTGCTAATTACATCTTTATCAGTGTAATTGATTACGATTACAAATTACTCTGCTTTTCTTCAATTACATTTCAATTACTTTGCAATTGCAATGGCCGACATTATAAATCATAAGTCATAAATGTTTATTCTGAAATATACAGAAAACGCAAAGCGATGGCCGCAAGGGCACTTACAAGCAAGCGTTGATAACGTGTTACATATGCATACGCAAAGTTTAGCATCAATAAAAAATACATGAGATATATATTTACAAATACACCAAGTGATCATGATGTGCATGCACATCATATACCATCATAAACAAATTATGTGAGACCTACATATTTAGAAATTTTCATATACATCATATACCATATACAAAATACGTGAGATCTATAGGGCCTATATTAACAAATTTGAAGAGTGATGATCACGACATGATAAGAGTTCATTGGATGGGAGTCCTCACAATGGAGCAAAAGAACGTAAATGCTTAACATCTAATATAAGAATGAATGCAACAAAATCATCTATACAAAATTTAAACTTTAATGATCATGGTCACAATATATACAAATTCACTCGGATCAATGAGATTGAGACTCTTCTTGATCTTCATTATGGAATTGCACTATTAGTTTTCCCAACATTTTATCTTCTGTACGGATATGCAAAAGTCAATCACTACTGCTCCCGGAATGCAGACTCTGGATACTGCGTCTTGTAGCTTTGACATATACTGCCACCTTTTATATCCCCCCCCCCCAAAAGCTTTCGCCTGACATCTCTATTGCGATTTAAAGTAAAGATGCAGTGCTATGATATCGAAATTTGTGGATTTTAGGAAACCTTATTACGATTGCAAATACTCGTATATCTCCGTTTAGGTCTTAATTGATTTAGACATTTAAACTGTGGCTTCTTGATGAATTTATGTGCCTCTCATTTTCTGAGGGGAATTAATATACCTTTTTCATAGCTGTTGCCAAACTTTCCATAGTGATGTCAATTCTCATTCACGCAATGTTAACAAAGAATGCATTGAAATGAAGATATCTCTATCCATTGTTTGATGACAAAATTTGCATACTCGATGTCAATGTGCAGATATCTATGGTACTTGTGAAATCTAAATTTTCTCAGTGTGTAAGTCGCATTCTTGTTATGTCTGTTGCATAAGGAAAGTCTATCTTTGCTGCAAGTCACTAATCATAACTTTCAACCTGAAAAATTCCAAGTTTTTTTCCCGTTAATTGTTTTTCGAAGCAACATGTCTAAACGACGAATACCTGATGTCGATCGTAATCGTTTGATAGACGCTACATATCTGGCAAAGATTACATCGATTTGGCAGATTCACTTAATGTGAATCAACGATCAGCTTATCGAATATTCGTCAATATAAGCAATCAGGCAAGCGTGAATCTTCACAATCTGGGTGGTGCTCCTCCACGAAAAATTTCTCCTGAAATGGTTAATGAACTTATTTCGTTCATAGAAACGAACCGACTGCCACGTTGGCAGAGATGAAAAACTACATATTCCAACTCCATGGAATATCTGTAGTATCACGACGATCATGCGTCATCTCGATGGTGCTCTCATAACATTAAAGTTGACACTAGCGGTTCCATTCCAGTGGAACTCTGATCTTGTGAAGATAGAGCGCAGAGAATACGCTGAGGGGATGATGGGCCGGTGGTGTTGAAAAGAAAAAGGCACGAGTCTACACAGACGAGTGCGGTTCAATCTGTGGACAGCCAGAACACAAGGGACGATCTGCCCGCGGAACACGAGCGGTGAGAATGGTGGAGGGTCAGCGAGGTCTGAATTTGACTGTTTGTCTCGCTGTATCATCACAATATGGCCTCGTTCATTTCACCTTTATTGAGGGTGGAATGACAAAGGATGCATACTCATCCTTCATCAGTGAAGTTTCCTCATTATTGGAGGATGAGGACAATGTGATTATTCAAGACAATGCCCCATCACATAAAGATGTCCCACATTTCAATGATAGCCATTCTGTTTTCTCTCTTCCGCGATATTCACCATTCTTAAATATAACTGAAAATGCCATTTCTTGCCTCAAAAGTGCAGTTAAAGCACCAACTATCTTCTCGGACGTCCAAAGATCTGTTTCAAACAACGATGTGGCTCGACAGCAGGGCTTACTCTGCAGAGACTTCGCCTGAATATTCTGAGAGACATCATTGAAATAATTTCATGTTATCACTCCAGCAAAATGTTCTCGATGGTTTTGCGCATTCACTAACATATATGGATCGATGTCGTGAATTCGAAGATATTTTGAGTTAGCTTTTTGAATACAATAAATTCATTTTTGAAATGCTGCCTTCTTGTATGAGACTTTGAAACAGTATCCTACGAATAGGTCCGTACATAGAATGCTTTGATTTGTTAGATGATCATTTTAAATTCGTGATTCTTTTATGGGTAATGACTGTATACATGGAAATGATGCTCGCGATGGAACAATGCTCGCGACTGTCCACTTAAAGGCATGCAAACAAATGAAAATTATGTAAAAACAGGCTATATACATGTAGGAATCTGAAGAATTTATGGTTAATTAGCAATCTATTCGAAGAATAGCAAAGATGAATTTTCGATTTCTGCAAAAAGATACGTTGATGTCATTGCTTAGAAGTACCATAGATATCTGCACATTGACATCGAGTATGCAAATTTTGTCATCTGTGTAACAATGGATAGAGATATCTTCATTTCAATGCATTCTTTGTTAACATTGCGTGAATGAGAAATTGACATCAACTATGGAAAGTTTGACAACAGCTATGGAAAAAGGTATAGTACTAGCTTTCTGATTTACATTTTCCGATCAGCAATTAGACTCATCACTCATGATCATGACCATGGCTTCTATTGAGGCCGTTGGTGCACTCATTGAAGCACAGATCTCCATTTCTCCCTGTCGTCGACTCCTCTCAAGCGCTCGATTGCCATTCCTCCAGTCCACTCCAAAATGTCGTCCATCCACGTTCGTCGGGGTCTTCATCTTTGCCTTTGTTCCTTCCACTTGCCCGTGCAAAATGTCTTTGCGCAAGGTGTTTGCCTCTCTAGTGGCATGACCAAACCATTTTAGTTTTCTGATTTTTCCGTGTTAAGTAAGCTCCACAGTGCGCCATACCTGCGTCGGATTTCTCTTCTCACATAATCATTAGTCCTGTGCTCTTTCCAAGATTTGCCTAGCAATCTTCTTTGACGCAAAAGGCCTAAATGGGTTTTGCTGCTTTCTTATTCAGTGTCCAGGTTTCGCAACCGTAAGGTGATGGCTTTCACAATGGCACGAAGTAGGTCGACTTTGATTTTCAAAGAGAGCTTCTTTTCTTTTCATAGCGTGTCCATTCTTGCTAATGCACTTACAGGGTGAAAGAATATCACAACACCGCCACTTAATTTACTGGTAGTTTTACACGGTGTACATCTAAATATTTTAACGCATTATCGACGAGAAGAGGACGGTAATTCAAAAGCCGGCTAATGAACAGAGCTGACCGTAAAGTAATTGCAATTACATCTCAATTACATGGCTAAAATTTTAATCGCAATTACAATACAGGTATTCGTGTTTCATGTCAGCGACCAATCGACAATGACTCCATTCTCTGAGATTTTCGGAATTCACTTTGAAAGCATGATCCTGCAAAACAGAAACTGACTTATTTTTGTGTCCATTTTCCTGTGTATAAATGGACTGTAACCGGCAAATCTTCTCGTTATCTTTTCATGTCATCGACAGACTAATACCATACCCTCATGAAAGCGACACGTCAGTCACACGCCTGGTCTTATCATACAGTCTGTGCTAATAGCCTAGATATCGGACACAGACGCAATTACTCACTTCACAAGCCTATCACCGGTCTTTTTGTCTATCCAACAATTCATGAAGGTGCACTGGAATCGGTGTGCATAAGTAATTACAAAGTATAAGGATGCAGCAGACCATGTATCGACGATGCATCGTTTGCATTGTCATTCATAACGTCAGACAAATGCAATTCATAGATCTCTTAATGGCATGAAAGGGGGCTTGGTGCAGAACATACATTGGAAGTTGTTTACCGCGATTTATGTTCTACAAAACATTCACCGATGTCTCTTGTGAAATATGGAAGATTTTTGTCTAACAAATAAATTGTTTTAATTTATCTTTGAAGTTATATAAGTAAGTACATTCCACTGAAATGTCGAAGAAGAAGACTTCCACTTGTTGGCCCGAGACAAACCTTTGATAAAGTCAAGCTTTATAAAACTATTCAGAAGAAGGCATTAATCAATATAGGCCTACAGTTCGTTTTGATCTGGTGAAGGTAGATGCGCATGTAATTGAAACTGGGACATTGTCTCGCATATTGGACATAACTTGAATAATTTAAGATATGCAGGTTCAATTCTAATGTATTCAAGTTTAAGATAAGGCAACCAATATCAATAGCAATGAATTTCTATGGAGTGATTGATAAATGAACTTGCTTTCCTATTCACCAATTTGCATGTGCTGCCACAAACTTGCGTAACACTTCTTGAACATGTGCCACCTAACATTGAAATCTATGACGTCTCCTTGAAGCAGACTGACTACCATTGAAATTGCATGCCTTATCTTGAAGTAGAACAACATAGAAATGAATTTTTTGGGAAGACCTATGTTTAATATGACCTATGGTTTGCCTTTAAGAGGACAGGTGGCACGTTCTCACCAGCAGGCATAAATGGTCGCAACGTTTCAAACTTCTTGACTATCCTAGGCCTTCTTTAGATCCACATGAAAATGTTTGACTCAATTACTTCAAATTGAAGTACGAAAGTATGTCAATTGCAGCAATTAGTAATTGTAATCTGTAGCATCGATGAAGCAAATATTTTACTTTGTCACCCTGTGTCGTTATGACAGAGGCTATTCCTGGTGAGGGGCATGGTTTAGCTCTGTTATATTCCGTCTCCCACATCATCCATTGAGTGATAGTTTTTCCAACAATTTCCACGATGTTTTGGGCAGCTTTTCTCGCCCTCATCTTCAGTCCATGCGTTCTCGAGATGTGATCGAAAGACACCATGACTCAGACGTCCACCTGGGATGATGCGCTGGAATAAAAATGACTCTGAATCAGGTAGTATGAGTTTCCTGGCATTATTATCAATCGGTTTCAAATAGTTTTTGCAGCGATAAGCAATCTTTCTATGTTGATACAGTATAAATCAAATTCTCGCAGTTAATTATATACTTGAAATGAGAGATAATACATAAGAAGGTTTGCCTGTACAGTAGCCGTCAGAACACAAAGAGATAGGTGATCATGGATAGAGGGATCTCTGATGCAGAGGTCTGCAGTCAACACGTCACGACTAATTCAGTCGAATTTCAATTAACACAAAATTTATCTTGCGAGTAATTCATTTAAAATACGCAATTCGAAATATGCGTAAATACAAGCTCACTAGAGGAGACTGTACTATTGCAAACCAATTTAAAGTGTGTCAAAAATTCAGTAATTGCTGTCAAAAGCTGCTATCTTGAGAAGTGTGAACTGCCCTGCTTAGGTTCGGGTGCTGGGCAGCTCGCTCGGTTCACCAACGCAGAGGGTCAGCACAGGAGGCTGTTGATGCTCGTGGTTCGGCTATGTTTTGACAACCTACATTGCATCCTTAGTCAAGCTACAGTGTGGACCAAAAGTTTCGGACCCTCAAAATCTTTTTAAGTAAAAACAGAAACTCGTCGGATAAAAATTTATTTAGTATCCATGAATTCATATAATGTCAGTGTAGAAATAACAATGTGTAAACTGTGAATGTCAAGAGTTCGTATTCTTGCCTTTATCTCTCAGATATTTCGAGACACGACTTACGACTAACGTTTTGAGATAGGACGGGACCAAAGGATCCCACTCATCTTTCACTCTCGCTGCTGCTCTCTGTTTCTTGGTCGTGGATACTTGAACACAGAATCCTGAAGATGTGTTCAATGACGTTTAGGTCCACTGAATTTGCAGGCCAATTTTTCGAAGCAGTAAGTCCACATCGTCCAAAACAGCGAGGGTTTTCTTCGCAGTATGTGCTCGTGCACCTTGCATAAGAACTGCTTTCTCCGGATACTGGACGATTTGACGAGTATGCATTGAGTCGAAGTAGACAGGTAAGATTTCGTCCGTGTAGTAGTCACCATTCACCGATTTTCCGTTACTTTGTGTCGAGTGATAACCCCGCGACCATAATTTTCAAAGGAAACTTTGGTACTGGGACACGAGGTATACTTGCTGGTGATCTGGTTCGGATTCGGTAATTTTATTTGTTTGGCTTTGGATTCAGTTCCATTATGCTTTCACCTGTACACAACATGGGAACAGGGATCCACGACCGAGAAACAGAAAGCAGCTTATTGCGAGAGTGAGAGATGAATGGGATTCTTTGATGAAATATTACAATGTGACGTCACGTTGAAAAATAATGAGAACAATCATCAGCAACTAATATCTGATGCATATGAATGGAACAGTTTCTACAAAAAAAGTCGGCCTATCGAATTTATCTCTTATTCATTACGTCATAGTTACACATTTCAGCCAGATGGAAAAAAACTATCATCATTTTTGGACTCAGTGCATCTTGTTTGACCAGTAGTAGCAGATAAATATTATGAAGAACAGTGATTACTTGACAGTGAGCCTATTGACATTTCCAACAACGTAGAAAATAAATTTAGCTCTATAGAAAAAAATTGACCTGATCGACTCACATCTATCACATATTGTTCAGCACACCTGTGTTGACCAGAAACAGCTAAAACACTTCACAGAAAGTGACACATGTAACAGGTAGTAGGTGTAAGGTGTTATAAATATAACCTCATGGCATTTTTTACAAAATTGTCCAAGCTTTGAGACTTTGACTGTGGAAAAAGCAGAGCATTTTAGAAGAAACAGATAGGAGATCTGAAGTCAACGCTATCGAATCATGTAGAATTATTTCTATATACTAGTTTTGAGGAAAGCCCAAAAGCGAGAGATGTTTACTTTCTTCGTTTATTGGAACAGCGAGGCCTTTCAGCCACCACCGGAGGCTGTCTTCAGGCAACGGTGGCCTCCGGTGGTGGCTGAAAGGCCTCGCTGTTCCAATAAACGAAGAAAGTAAACATCTCTCGCTTTTGGGCTTTCCTCAAAACTAGTATAACGAATGTCTGGCCCTCTGTTCAGTGAAATTATTTCTATCTATCCTTGCAACAGGCTTGCCACTTGGTCTGTATTTACAGACTGGTCTGTATTTGGTCTGTATTTCCTTATGAAGTCTGTAATAGTCTGCATTTATATTTTGCATTTGGAAAATATAACTGTGGCGTAAATCATTGACTTCCAATGTCCGAGACTTCTCTCTTTCTTGAACATCTGATATTGTTTGCAGATGTCATCTCATTCATACCAGTGAATATAGCGAGAAGTTCTTGAGATCTTTTCAATTCAGCGACTGTGCGATGCATTGAACATGAACAGAATCAAGGCAGTAGACGAATTATCATTGATCCGAGTTCAAATGAAGGATACAGTATCATTAGAGAAATTGTTTGCCGAGGGTAAACTAAATGACAGTCCGCACATTTCCCATGTCGTTGAGGCTTTTGTCGCTCCCTCATAACATGGTTGTAGAATCTGGATTCTCCAAAATGAAGACCGTTGAATCGATTTATCAGTCCAAAATGGATGCGGCAACATACGATGCTCGACGCATTATCTGTTCGCATTTTGACAGGAAAAAATTCGAAGCATTTCAAGCCTCTCAAAACCTCATGAAAATGATATCCCAGGCTTCCGCTCAATACAAACTGCTTCAGAAAAATAAGTCAACTATAGAACTTCCACAACCGCTGTCACCGTCCAAAGAACGCGTAACTGGCGTTTACAAGCGCAGGACCACTCAAACGGTTGACAAAGAACTGGGCAATATAAACGAGAAGTTGGCTGCAGCTGAGCAAGCGGTTGAAGAGATCCGTGCTAAAAAACTGCGCCTACAATCAGAGCGAGAGTCCAAAATGTCACATCTCGATTCAGATAGTCAAAAAGTAATCGATTCTATGTTTTCTAAGTGAACGATAAGTCCAATGTTAAGTCATGATATTATACGAAGAACTCGTTTTTATCTCTCAATATACAGTCCGTTTCATAAAAAGTGGATCATCCTAAAATTTGACTAAATAAAACATAAGTATGATGCAGAAAGCATTTTCATGTTATTTCATGTCCCTAATATATTTAAATGTCCTTATATAATCTGATAAGCTATGATACAGTAACGGCTCTTAAGAAGCTAATATTTTGTGGCCCTACCCTTATTGTCAATGACATTACCAATTCGTCTAGGCATTGATTCGATGATATCGTTGATTTTTGACTGATCTAACTTTCTCCACTCTCTTTTTAACAGTGACGTAAGTTGTGATACGCTATCTGTAGGTAGCAGTGAACGACGAACGTTACGTTTTAGAATACTCCATACATTTTCTGTGGGATTCAGATCAGGAGAACGAGCTGGCCAAGATAATGTCCTAAGCCCTAATTGAGACTTGCATAAGTTGACTCTACTACTCCTGTGACACGTAGCATTATCATCCATAAATAAATGTGTGTGAAGTTCAGAGCGGCCATTGGTCCAAATGCCAGCCCAAATCAGTAGAGTCGCACCACCTTGTAGCCGGGGACGATGTAAATGTCTCGGAATTTCCTGATCAGTTTTATCCATAATCTCAATCGACCATCACTATCCTTCAGACGGACTGATGCCTCATCAGACCAGACAACCCGATCCCATTGATTTCGCCAGTGACAATGACTCATTGCCCATCTGAGACGTCTTTTTGTATGTTGATCTGATAATTCGATCTGAGAGGGCCTCTTACAGCTCTTGAAATTCGACTCAATAAGTCTTCTACGAATAGTGGACTTAGAAATAGACGAGTCTAGTGCAGCCATCTCAGTTAACGAGAGACTTGGATCAACTTTAACAAATCTCAAAATTAGGCGGTCTCTACGTTTGGATGTTTTGCGTGGAAGGCCAGAGCCCTCTTTACGACAGAGTTAATCTCTCGTTATACAATGCGATCTCGTTATTGTTCATTTGTGCTTTGTATTGTTTTCAACCGGTAAGAGATAGATTTCTAGCTGAAAGCAATCAGGAGTGCTGCCAACACCACCGCAACGAAGTCAGGAAGCTTTGGAACATGAAGTCCAGTTAATCACATGTAGCAGTTACATTATTGTTGATGAATAATGGTGCTATACTGGCTCTGATTGACCGATTTTCTTTATTTTTGTTTTGCTTGATAGCTTTTGGCTTGTAGAACAACATATTACATAACAAAGGAAACAAATGTAATTTTATAAGAGTGAGGTATGATTTTGTGTAACATTGCTAAATGAAGATCAAATTATCTACTACTTTTTTATCTATAACAGGAAAACAACTCAATATTCATGCTTGAAATTTCCAACAATGATATTAGTAAGCACAACTGACATATCTTCCAAATTTCAGAGAAATTCGTTCAAGTTTGGCGGAGTTAGACAAAGTTGAAGTTAAGGCGATGTTTAAGGGTGATCCATTTTTTATGAAACAATCTGTACTTGTATTTGTTGCAATATCAAAGCTTTCTATTTTCTCAGTCAGCATTGCATGTACATTTCGTTGTTGTTTATGAACAATGAAATCAGAGTCTGTACTCTGGCTACAGTTGAAAAGCTTGATAGGCTCATGTGTCCTACAAATATCTCAATCTTAAGTTATTCCATTTCACATGACACTTGACACCATTTTTTATACTACTAAGATGACCGATCACCAAGTCTTTATTTTTGTCTTTGCGAAGTGACAAGCCTGCCTTGCAACTTGTTTTTGTTGCCCTTGTCAGGGACGTCTATTAATAGTATATATGGCAGGGACAATCAACTCGCCTGCAGTGCAGCGATGACTGTGGGCGGCAGTCTGGTGTGAATTCTGTGCACAATCGTGTGTCAACGCATTGTTAGCAGGCACAGAGCGCGCGTTTCCTGTGAGTCACACAGTCATCATACAAGACAGCAGCCGATTGATCTTTTGATATCAGTTAAGGTCGAGGATTTCATTCGCAGCGAGTGTCGTTCTAACGTCTGGGTCTGAGACTGTGCATATTATGTGATCCTGAGGTCTGTGCTCATGTTCAGTTGGCCTTTCCATCGTCGTAATGGGACGCAAATGTAGTGTTGCACGCTGTCGATCTAATTATAACAATAACGACAAAATCAGTGTTTATGGCTTCCCGCGAACTGATCAGAACGAGTTGGAGCTGTGGCTATCTTCCCTCCCGAATATCATAAAAGCCGAAAATGTAACAAGGAATATGGGAGTGTGTCGATTACACTGGCCAACGGAGACATCAATGAAATCAGTCAATGGTAAACTGAGACCAGATACTCCTCCATCGATCTATCCTGGATGCCCAGCTAGTTCTAACAGACAGACTCATTCAACTGCGGCTAGAGATGTGGATATACGTGGAGTTTCGTCATCAATTCGTTCTATTGAAGAAGACGAACTCAGTGATTTTGAACAACTGGACAAAATTCCCGAGAACTTTGAAACTTTCATCCAATTCATTCGTGCTCATCCCTATCAAAATTTCCATCTCATCGAAACCGGTGAAGGATGTGAGCTTCTACACTTCAATTCTGATTTTACTTCAGTCGACGTGCGAATTTCAATAACATCAAATTTCAACGTGAGTGCCTTTCATAAACACACTAAAGTTTCTCATTTACACGACCTTCTTGGTTTTCAGTGTAGGTTGGAACGTTATTCTCAGCTTGAAAATATAATTTCTCGTTCTAAGAATTGTTCATTAGATGCTAGCAAAGAGATTGAGTACCACGCTGTCAAGTTGAAAGAGTTCTTCGAATTTGATGACACAGATTTTTTGTTAGAGCAGCTACAATTGAAGGCGTCGCCCCCTAAGGGAAGGCGATATTCAGCCAAAACCATGATCATAACTGTTAAGCTATTTTTGAAAAATAGATCAGCATACGTAAGTTTTCGGAAACACGTCGCACTTCCGTCAGCAAATACTATTTTCAAGCAGGTTGGTCCAATCAGCAGCATGGGTAGTGAGCAAGTCGCGGAACAGTTGGCTGAATTGTGCTTTAAGTCTGATGAGTCGCCGGTTTTTATCATGATGTTTGATGAAATCCATCTGAAGCCATCCCTTCGCTATCGTGGTGGCCACGTTTTGGGATATTCATCGGATAAACCAAAAGAGTTGGCAAGGACTATGTTAGTATATATGATAGAACTTGTTTTTCGATCAAAACAGAAAAGTTTTCTTATTCGTCTGATTCCTGTGCACACGTTGACAGCCGACCTTCTTTACGAACAAACCATGCGATTGCTTCAGATAGTACACACTGCTGGTGGAAAGGTCATCGGTCTGTTATCCGATAATTTGTCAGCGAATCGAAAGATGCATAACATTCTTAGACAAAATTTTCCCTCTGGCTTTACATACAAAATCGCACACCCGTTTGAGAATGATCTGTCTTACCTTTACCATCTCTTTGACTCTGCACATTTTGAAGAGCTTAAGGAATAATTGGTTCACAGAAAAAGACCAAGAAATTCAATTTCTTCCACCGGGTGGAGTTGAATCGGTTACGGCAAAATGGGATGATCTCGTTGAAATATACTTAGCTGAGTGCAACAATCCAATCAAGAGGACAAACTTAACATCCCAGTCCATAAATCCATCCAACTTTGATAGACAGAAGGTCTCTTATGCGTGTCAGATTTTCGATGATAAGACAGTTGCAGCCTTATCTCAAGACGAAAAGTGAGACTGCATGTTTTGTCTACCACATATGCATACTTTGGAAAGTTCTGAATAATAAAAGTAGCACAGCTTATATTCACTTGAACGATAAAGATCGCACACCGGTAGATCGTTCTAACTCTGTTCCACTGAAAGTTTTGAGAGATATGAGTACGGCACTGAAGAGACAGGAAGTCGCTAAAAGGCAGGAAACGAAAACATTCTTTGACAACAGAAACAAAGGACAGTACCATTCAAACTCTAGATGGATTAACAGATTTATGCGAGTATTTGTTGAATAAGAAGAACGTTCAGTTCATACTCTTGGGTGAATTCCAAAGTGATTGCTTTGAAGGTGAGTTTGGCAACATAAGACAAATGTTCGGTGGCATGTATTATGTAGCTGTTGAGCAGGTGCTGATGGCCTCAAAATTGAGACAACTCAAATTTCTGCAGAGTTTAGAAATTGATGACGTTACATCGGATAGTTTTCCATCTCCTTCTCTTCATGTTGTGATTCTGAAATTTCTGAATTTGAGATGAATCTCATAGATGAAGCATTGTCAGATGCATCTGACATATCCAAGCACGAAAGGAATGTTCTGTTCTATATTTCTGGATATGTTACTATGAAGGAATGTTTAGAATCTGACGAATATTATGATGAACTGGATAATGAATGTGAATTTACGAGACTTGTCTCCAGGGGTAAATTGAAATATCCCTCTCAAGAAACTTACAGTTTTGCGCTGATGTCATACAGATTTTTTAAGAAGTCAAATCTACAATGTAAAACACGAGTTGGCAAGTGCTTCAGAATTATATATGACTCATATTTTTCATTCGAAAAATGTTCTGCAATTATAAATCGATTCATTAATGTGTTCTTCTGTGGCTATGTCAAAAGTAAGACAGATTTCAGAAACATTGAAAATGTACGAAAGTTGAGAAAAATGACGAAATAAATTTCGCTTCTGCTCAAACTTCTGTTTTCATTATGATACTTTGTTTGGTGGATCAAACAATGCACTGTACACCTACTATAAGAGTAGGGCCTACCTCGTACACTGCACTTTTAGATTGATATAAATTGTATGAATTTGCCTGATTTTAATTTGATCGTAGAAGTACTCGTCGATTTTTAATCGAAAATTAATCAACTTACTCGAAAGATCAGCCAGCAAGATTTCTAACTGAAAAATGTACAAGTACATAGTTGAAACACCGGTACCGTAGCATATCTACATGTATACAGGTCTGACAGGTAGATTAATTCTGTCCTTTAGTTTCAAATATATCAAGAGATAATTGGTAGACTGAAGAAAATGAAATCCTCGACCTTAACTGGTATCAAAAGATCAATCGGCTGCTGTCTTGTATGATGACTGTGTGACTCACAGGAAACGCGCGCTCTGTGCCTGCTAACAATGCGTTGACACACGATTGTGCACAGAATTCACACCAGACAGCATTGTTGAACGAGTTCGACTGCCGCCCACAGTCATCGCTGCACTACAGGCGAGTTGATTGTCCCTGCCATATATACTATTAATAGACGTCCCTGCCCTTGTTTAGTGAGAGAAATATAATAATGACATGCGTCTGCAAAATGGATACAGACCTGCGAAGACAGGTAACAAACTGTGTAACCGAAACTAAGGCGAATTCAGCAGCAACATGATGACCTGATATACTTGTAAGTAAAATGTTCATTTTCACAGAAGATCATGATGATACAAGTTTTTAATTCAGAGAAATCAACTGACAGATATTCAATGCATGCATTTTGTATACATACCTAAGGAAGGGCTGAGTACTGATGTTTCTATGAGTGCGCTGTAAGCAATGTATGGTGCAACTTTCATGGCGGACTTCTCTTAATGATCTCCCGGACTGCCCTATGAACACACAGTCTTGAAGCCGGAGCCCTTAAATTGTGTTCAACCTTCATTGATCCTCCAAGACAATTCGGTGACTTGAGATGAAATTTTGGGTTCAATGGACAACATACTATCAGTGTTGCCAACAGCTGCGTAAAATTCGCACTGCGTATTCTTTTTACGATATGCGTAAAAATCGTGCGTATTTTTCTGCCGATGCACAGTTTTAAAACTAGCATTGTAATATAATTAAAAATTGATTATGTTTGATCTGGAAATAGGGGCCCTGGCAAATGTGATCTGGTTATAATGCCAATTTTGTCGCTTTCATAATCAGGTTTTATGAATCATGAGAAACTGAAAATTTTGTTTTATAGTTACATATGCATTTTTTGTTACGTAGCTACACATACATTTATAGTTTGTTCAGCAAAAAGTACTGTCTATATGGTACAATGTGCGCTCGCGTAGGACATTAAAGAATTCAAAACTTCAGGCATTATTATATTTTCGATTTATACGTGTAATGTAGCCAATCAATGGAGACAGTTCTAAATTCCACAGTAAATATTTAATACCTCTAATGTGAATGCGTGTAACTTGAGTTTACGCCTGCCACTCAGATCAATTTGCTCTCTGTTTTCATTGAATGAATTTTTATGTTCATAATTGGATTCAAGTTATGTTTAGGAAGTCGTATTTTTTTGTTGTTAGTGTAAACTCATAAAAGAGCGACTTATATTAGACAACTTCAAACAAAATGCGTAAATTAGTCTCAGATGATATATTTACCGTCATGTTTTGTTTGAATATCGATTGATTCTCGATGTCAAGTAAATTGCGTAAAAATTATTGGCCTGCGTATTTATTTTGCATTTGACTTGTTGACAACACTGCATACTACAAGTTTTACAGCGACTGTTGTTTCAGTATTTCAAGATGTGGTCGATGTTTCCTGATCATTTCATGACGACTTTCTTTCATGTTCGTAGGTGCCTGATTTCCACATTCACACAATACGAGGACGACACTATGCAGTAACGGTGGACGCAGTTCATAAGATATCATCGTGATTTCTGCTGATTATTGGAATGCAGAAAAAATAGAAATGACATTGATTACTTCGTCAATGTGAGTTATGCTAGTTGTGTTACTAACATGTTAATAATAGTTGTTTATTGATCCTTCACTGGCGTGTTCTTGTGTTTCCATGGCAGTGTCCTCCCTAATTTCCTGACTTCTCATCCACTCCCTTAGACATCTCTGCTTCTCAAGCTCGCAAGTCTTGCCCGCACCTACCTTCCAAAGGCCCAATCAATTGAGGAAAGTTGGAAATATGATTTCGGGTCCGTTTATCCGTACGGAAATGCGACACAGATTTTCGGTCTATTAATCCCAAACCAGGTTCGTCGAAAAATCTCACATGAAGCGACAACCTCGTACTCATGAACTTGAAGCTTTAGTTGAAGTTACCAGATGCAGAATATGCTAAGGGCGTCCTATGATAATGAATTTCGCACTTATTTATCCATAAACTTTGTGTTGTAATGACCATCGAATACAGTGTAAAATTGAGTTCAGAGTTCGATGGCATTATGATCACGTGTGTCTGGTCGAGAGAGTGTGTTCTACACGGCTAAACGGTGTCTACTGCATGCAAAATAATTTGTTTTTTCAACATTTTCCTATGTGCTGTACACATACTTGCAAACACATTTTGAAAGACCTCACTCGCTTGCATATTGGAGGTTCATGGCAGATCCATAAAACCCTCAACACTAGAAGTTGCATTTTGGCCGATAATTCATTTAATTCGATGAGAAATTTTTCGCGTGATATTTTTGTATTGGTAGCTGTGATGTTATATCGTAGCTACAGTCCAGAATATGGCAATAATTCTGTGCAAGAACAGAATTTTGTACACCTCTTGACTATTACAAAACTGCTCATCGGCCGGATCAGATCGCTCGCATTTCATAAGCAGCTTGAATAGAAATGTCACATGCATTTCCAATGGAGGATGACTGTAGGTTGACCAAGGAATCGATCATCAGTATGTGCTACTACGTAAGGACATCTACACAAACTGCAGCTCAACAGCTACCTTTAATAAAAGAAGATAAATATACAAAGGAGTTCGACAAGGCGACACTATTTCACCGAAAGTCTTTACTGCTGGTCTGGAACAGATACTCCACCCCATAATTGGGAAAATCTGAACCTGAATATCGACGTGGAATATCTAACCCACCTCAAGTTGCAGACGACATATCAGTAGCAAGAGGATGGGAGGAGGCATTGCTGGACGACCTACAATTAAAAAGTGCAAAGATTGGCTTAAAACTCAACATCGAAAACAAAAAGAATGAGCAACAACAACGTTCCACCTGGAAGAGTCAAGGTGTAAGGTATCGAGATAGAAAGCGTTAATGAGTGCATCTACCTTCGCCACAAAATTAGTCTTGCCGACAACAACCAAGCTAGTGAGATTTACAGAAGGATCCAATTGAGCGGATGGATGAGTAGTATTTTGAGCAGCAACTTATCTGCCTGAAAAGTATAGTTTTAATCAATGTGTGCTCAACGATATACAATCAACGATGACATATGCGTCAGAGACATGGACGCTGACCCGGAGGATGACAGACAAGCTAAGAATAAGTCAGAGAGCAATGGAAAGAGCAATGTTAAACATTACAAGAAGATATCGATGGAGAAATACAACCATGAGAAACATCGCCAAAGTAGACGACATAATTCGCCATATCAAGATAGGGAAATAATGATGGGCAGGACAGCTTGCCAGAAGAAACGACAACCGGTGGACCAAAAGGACTACGGATTGGACCCCACGAAACGGAAGGCGATCCAGGGAAAGACCGGCGGACACGCGGGAGACGGACCTGCGATCTTACTGCTCAACATGGAGAAGAGAAGCCCCGAACAGACGCAAGCGGAGACGGCATGCTGAGGCCTTCGCCATGCAGTGGGTTGATAACGGGCTATCCTGAATCCTGTAGATTAACCTACTGAAGACGGAAGACGAGCTTATTTGAGACAATGATTAACACTGATCAAGTCGATCACGACAAAGTATTTTTCTTCAACATTATGAATATGGAAGGCATTAATAGGTCATGCTCTTTCATATTATGATTGATATTTTCAATTCGTAATCTCTTTCCTTTGACTAGTACAACAGTTCACAGCAGTGATGACTTCAAAGCATTTTCATAGATATTTAGTTCATATGTGACCGCTCATATGACAGACTTGTAGATGCCCTCCGCACTAAGTATTGGTTGATGCTGTGCATTATTGTGTCACGCTGCATCTATACACTTCAGTTGAATCTATAGCGATGGACATTAGAAGCAATTGATGAGTACTTGTCCACGGTATTGAAGACGTGAAGGAATCTTGTGCTTCATAGTGTGGCGGAGACGAATTGCACGGTTTCAGCACGCTGTCATACTTTGGCACTTCAATCAACCATTTAGAAAATTAGCTACATAGAACGGCTACATCTATTCATCTTGTCAACATTGTCCTTCAATCTGAAACGGAGCTACCGATAGAACGCTAAGTTAGCGTCTTAATAGCGCAAACCATTGATATTGAAATATTGATGTACTGGCTTGCCAACCGCTCTACTCGTATTATAGAGTTCTTAAAGAAAACGCTACCTTAACGTTGTTTATCATAATATTTGGCAAGTGCTTCAGAATAACTCCATGTTATTGTAAAAATAAATTGTCCTATTTCTATGTCCTGAAATATAAGTCTGTATACAAAAACACACACATGCACGTAATCCAATAATATTTATCAAATATGCACTAGCTGCTTCTCTTATTTCATTAATATACAGCATACGAAATTTTGGCCGTATAATGGTCATGTAGCATTAATCATATTTTAAGAAGTGGGCAATCAATGGACTTGAGGCTGTAGTCAATATTTTAAAATCCTCTCAAGCCTCTATTGGAAATATTTCGGGTTATTTCAATCTGTTCATGACAGATCCGGTTAACGTGCAGCTATGCAGTTTCCTGTGAAAAGTTTCAAGCACGATACTTGCAAAAAATCGTGTTAGCTCCGGTCAGACCGATTGATAGTGAAGGTAGATGCTAGCAATTCGACTTCTGCTGGAAATGATCGATTCCACGAACTTCCTATTTTAGTTTGTTGTTTTGTTTTTCTCCTTGCACTTTTTTTCACTTCCCACATGTACTTCTATTGTTCATTATCGACTCTTCGAGAACCTCGTAAAAGAAAAATGACGTTTACATTTCACTCTTGTTGTCAAGTCTTGTCTGTAGCCATAGGTTTGTACTTCCCTCTATTCGAAGCTTCCTTCAGCAATATTGACATTAGATTCGCATTTTGTTTGCCAACGCAGCCACTTCTCGTCGCATCTGAAACCAAGTGCTAAGTAAAGAGTGTATGAACCACCTTTCTTCATGAGCAGAACTGCTCGCATTTCACTCGATAATGAAGAGTTGAAAGCAGAGTAGGGATCCGAGATGTGAATGGCTGGATTTAGCATGGAAAGTTGAAATTGAAAAGTTACTAAATATTTCCATCAGGTAGCTCAAACCAAGGAGATCTTGATATCTGCAAGTCAGGAGGCTATCTTGGTATAGAAATGACATGAAACATCTATGACATGCATATTTAGAGCGGCAGAAGGATTAATTCAAAGCATAGTCATCATTGAATGCGTCATTAATGTTGTGCGTTTTGCAAATCTGTTTGTGGGCCCATTAGAATGAGCATTTTCAACATATTATGAATTTATTAGTTTCATTTAGTAAATTACTACGCACACGGAGTACATGTGAACGGCCATCAAACGAAAAAAATACGAGCCCTTAACCACTTGTATTTTTGGAAAGTATACATGTCACAGATATCATGTCGGTCACCAAAATCATCTATGAACTATTGCCAAATTATGACGTCATCTTTCAAAATGGCCGCCATGATTATTAAAATAGGCTATATCTCGAAAATGAATGTTTTTAGGTCCAATAATGTATTGCGAACAGACATAAAGTCGACCATTTCCTTTCATTTGTGACTGGTCATATGTCAATTAGTTACATATATGTGAAATAATGACGCTATAGGCCTATTTCAAAATGACCGCCATAATTGCGAAAGTCTAGTGTAACCAGGGTGACCAAATGGTCCCTATTGTAGGGACCGGTCCCTATAAGTCCCTTTTTTGGGCACAGGTCCCTTTTGGGCTAGGTCCTTTGTATCAGATGATCTCTCTTGATGAAGTTACAAAGATAAGTAAATTCATCGATGAAAAAAAAATTAACAGGAATACATTATTTGTTATCTAACATAAAACTTAAAGTTATTTTATAAAGTTTTTAAGGTTATTTTTTCGACGTGCTTCTTCTTTACAGAAATTCCTCCCGGACCATAGAAGATACGAGTATAGCACAGAAGCATTCAATTCAATCTGTACTCTGCCCAAGCCATATTACGTAGGCCTACTAATCTTTACACACTTGTCAAAGACTGCACCTGAAAGAGGAAACATTCAAATATTATATCGTGGCTTGAAGCCAAACCAAATACTCGTACTTAATAGGATTTTAGCCTGAGCCGTAGAATAAATACACTTTACTTCTTTCTAAAGACTTCTTTGTAAGCCAGATTGTCAGGTCATATTTGTGTGCACATTAGCACGTATGTGAAAAATGTACATGGCAGTGTTTTTTACCCTTTTGAAGGATGTAGCTGTTTCAGTGTGATATCATTCTGATCTGTAGAAATTGTGTAAATCAATAAATATGCAATGTGACTGAAGTAAGTAGCTCATTAATGTGAAATGCGTATTGAATGTTCATATACAGTCATCGTTTCTCTTCCATTAATGTCTGTTTGTTAAAAGTTACGAATGAAGTAACCTTTTTTGTATACGAAGCTTTATGTTGATGATATTTTTGCTCGGTTTTGATAGGTGTATCGTAGTTTGCTGCTGTTGCCAAACCGTACTCTTGCTGGTTGGCTTATATTGATGATGTTTCTAAATTGAATACAAAGTGATTTAAGTAGAATTTTCCTTCAATCTTCTCATGTACATGTTACTGTAGATGTTGATGAATCGCATGTAACTCTGTACATATAACTCTGACTATGAATCAATCGTTATGGATTTGATTCTCATAGTAAATGAAAATATTCTTGAACTTGAATTAATGCTGTTTAGAGATAAAAAACGCTTTTTGACTGTGCACATGTACCAATAGATTTGCCAGCGATTACAGTGTACAATGCGTGTGCATAAATAAACTGCATGTACATAGTTAATATCTAAAATAAAAATTATAGTTGCCATCAAACGTTATGTCTAGTAAATGTGGAAGCCTAATTCATTTTCATTTCAAATAGTAAATACACGTAGATATTGGATGCATATGTAAGTCATCTTATAATGAATTAAACGAACATCATATTCACCATTAAATTAGAAATTCTCTGCAATATTCATACGTGCAAACACGATACTGATGACCTATGATACTTCTCTGATTATACTGATGGACCGTTCGCTCTTTTCTGCATGCTGGAAAAATGTCGACGTATATTTTTCGGAAATATTTTATCTTTCTACAGACATTTTTGTAGTTATTCATGTTGTGCTGTAGGTCTACCGCCATGTCGCTATTTTAGGCTATTTTAGATCCATTTTAGGTTATGAGATTGAAATCTGAGACGGGTCATCTCAAAAATATTTTTCTAACCTGCCATATATGGTAATCAGGTCGCCATTTTGGATTTGTGGGCCTACAGAAGAAGACCCTCGGTCAGTTCCTCAAAAATCGACATGTTTGAACAATATTGGATCCATATTAGTCTAAGAGATTGAAATCTGAGACGGGTCATTTGAAAATTATTTTTTTCACCTGCCATATATGGTAATCAGGTCGCCATTTTGGATTTGTGGGCCTACAGAAGAAGACCCTCGGTCAGTTCCTCAAAAATCGACATGTTTGAACAATATTGGATCCATATTAGTCTAAGAGATTGAAATCTGAGACGGGTCATTTGAAAATTATTTTTTTCACCTGCCATATATGGTAATCAGGTCGCCATTTTGGATTTGTGGGCCTACAGAAGAAAGCCCTCGATGAAAGATTTTAAAATTTGCTTTAAGGTTATCAGAGAGGTCCATGCGAACCTACAAAAGTGGAATCTAAGCCGGGTCCTGTTAGACCACTAAATTTATTTCGGGCACACCGAGCCGTAATTAAATTGTGGAGTAAAGATTCACACACACTTCACAGCACTGCAAGCGCCTGGCACACAGTTCATTTGACAAAAAGTAAGGAACGAATCGTGAGCAGAGTTTTCTTATTCCATATTTTTTCATGATGTTAAAAACCATTCCTTTGCTAACATTTAGGCGTGCAGCGAGCACGTCCTTCGTAATTCTTCGCTCCTCTCGTACAATTTTTTGTAATTTTTCTTCGTGCCAGTCTCCAATTTCAGTTGGTTTTCCTGGCTTTTCTTCATCTTCGATCCTTGTTCGTCCGTTCTTAAATTCGGAAATCCAAAAGTAAACTGTCGTTCGACTGGGAGCATTGTTACCGTAAACATTTTGAAGTTCTTCTATAATATTCTTTGACTCCATCTTCTTCAAAACAAAAAAGCGAATAACGCTACGATATTCTACCGCCGACACGTTGGCCATTCGTCAAAGTCGCGCTGATCAGCAAAGAAAATTCGTTTTGCCTTGACAGAAATGGCTTCTTGGTTAGGTGATGACAGTGAGTTGTATTATTAGCTTGTCTGTCATCATTACAATCACAATCACTTGTCTGTCTGCGCCTGTGCCCAACCAAAGAATGGGTGATTGAAGCTTCAAAAAGCGCCAAATATTCTAACATTTGTATCAATGGAAAGTTAAAACTCGAAAAAATGAGCCAATACAGTAAAAATTTAAAGAAACTGTACAAAAATATAATTGATTAAATCCAATGTCAAAACAAGCAATTTTCTATACCTATAATGGATGCTCTTTCCAAAAAATATAATTAAAATATTGTAGCTTTCTTCTTTCATATCGAGTCCGGATACTTTTTGACGTCACCACGTATGTTTGTGTCCACAGTATCGCTCCATTCCTTAGGTCAAAACTCAAGGATAACTTATCCGAAAAGTGTTTCGGATTGCATGTCGACGAATCGACACACAATAAGAAATGTATTCTAGAATACTGGATTGTTTATCATGACAACGGCGAAAGGAAAAATCACTTCTTGACAGCAGTTGATTTGGAGGTGAAAGTGGATTTGAAAGAATTTTTAGGATCCACAAAGAACAAATTAGAGGATCTTCATCTTTTGGATTCTCAAAGTTTGTTTGACGCAACCATTCAGGTCATGGATCGGTTTGGGTTAAGCTATATGCATCTGGCATATATGATGACAGACAATTGCAATGTAATGCAAGGGTCAAAGAATGGCTTTGTTATGAAAATGAAAAATGTTTGCCCCAATATTACAACGTTCATTGGTTGTGGTTGTCACCAAGTCAATCTGCTCCAAAAGGAAGAAATAAACTCATCCATATCCACGATTCCTGAAATCGTTAAATTCCTTGAGAAGTTATCAGATTTTATCGAAAATTCTCCCAAGATTAGATCCCTGATCAAATTGGTCGATGATGCTGTCGGTCTCAAGAGAATCCCTGATTACTGCCCGACAAGATTTCTGCAGCTCGTTCACATAAACGAAGCCGTCCTCGAACAATATCCCATAATAATGAAGATCGTGGCTCTGTCAAAGGATCATCATCTTGTTCAGAGTGTCAACGACAACAAGTTTGTCATCCAACTTGATCAATTTGGAATTCATCTCGCCCCCATACAAGTACTGAACAAATCCTTACAGGATCCTCTATCCGATATTTATCAAACCTTGACAATGCTCCTTCAATGTACAGGGTGACTCAAAAGTCTTAATTGGGTTTCAAATGGTGATTTCTCAGTAGGTATTTACACTAAGAACCTAATTTTTCGTTTATGCTGTAGAGGAAGAACCAGAATTTTCGAAAGACTTGCATTTTCACAATAAATGCTGGAAGTGACCACCGTTAACTTCGGTACAAGGAATGACGCGCTTTTTAAAGTTATCAAAAGTCTTATTGATCGTGACTTTTTTTCGCTGACTGAACTGCTTCAGCAAGCGTCACTCGTAATTCTGTGTTGTTGGTTGGTCTATTCTTATACACCACTTCCTTGATATGACCCCTCGAAAAATAATCAGGAGGCGTCAGATCTGGGCTTCTAGCTGGTTAGTGAATGAGACCGTTTCGTCCAATCCATCGATTAAGGAATTGGATGTTGAGAAATTCTCTAACATTCAGACCCCAATCAGGCGGAGCGCCATCTTGTTAAAAAACGTCGTCGAAAATCGTCCTAATCACCAGTTCCGGAATAAAAAAATCCTACACCTCAAGATAAGTCTTTGGTCACTTGATTCAAAGAAGTAAGGTTCACTGATCGGGTCGCAAAAACATGGCCGCCCATACCACCAGTCCCTTCGACTTCAGAGGAACCTCGCTAGCCTACATAAATGTGGATTTTCATAGTCAAAAATCACACAGTTGTGACTGTTAATGTTACCATTCAAATGAAAGGTTGCCTCGTCAGAAAAACAGAGTTAATGGATGAAATCGGGATCATCACATAACCGGTTAATTTTTTCACAAAACTGAAGCCTTGGTTCATGGTAGTCCGGTAACAGTTCATGCACGTGTGAAATATGACATGAATTCATGCTAGTTGTTCGCTTCAAAGCACGTCGAACAGTCTCACCTGGCATATCAAGCTCATTGGCTGCATCCCGTACCGATGGTCATGGATTATGCTCAAACTCTTCCTTGACACGCAAGCCATCACCCTCAGCAAGGGATGGGCGACCACTTCGCTCAGCATCTTGGACAGTATGCTACCCGCTTCGCTAACTTTGTTAAACACCAGTCGGAATATGCTTTCAGAAGATAGCTTTGATGAACATTTTCTTACAGTACATTGAGTTTTGTAAATATTTTGTAGGCCAATCAATCAATCAGATTTCATGATAAAGTATTTTTGGCTGTAGTCAGTGTGAAAAAATTTGTAAGTGAAAAACGTCTTTCATGACATCTGATCAATTGGTTGACCTCCATAATATGAGTGAGCCTGGAGCTGAGTGAGCTTAACTTGATTTTTTCACAATTTCGAACTGCTACTAAAATTCTGGTTCTTCCTCTACAGTATAAACAAAACATTAAATTTGTAGTGTTAATACTTACTGAGAAATCTTGATTTGAAACCCGATTAAGACTTTTGAGTCACCCTGTATATCAAAGCTACTGGCTCGATTGGGACATTCTGTGTCGTTGAGTCCCAGCGAATATTTGGAAACGTTATACGAGCACAATCAAACTCGAGCAAAACCCCAGAAATTCGAAAGCAGAAACAAGGATCTGTTGATTACACAGAATAACAAGGAAGTCATGAGAGCAGTTCACTGTGAATCTAATGCTACAATTGACAACATCCGGAAAACGTGGGACTATTACAACGAGTTTCAACTTCAATCTTTGCTGAAACGATTTTCAAAATTCCTGTTATCCCCAGCAACCTTGAATTGTTACTCGATCTTCACAGAGAACTCTGAATTCGACAAGAAAGAATGCATGCGGGATTTAGGACTTCATTTCAGTGTGAATGTCGTTTCGCTTCAAGATGAAATATGCGAACTAAGAGCAGAAAGTGATTCATTTGATTCGATCGCGCAACTTTTCCGCGAGGGAAATTTGTCGAAGTGCCCAATTCTCAAATCGTTAGTCGACCGACTCCTGCTTATATGTCCTCACAACATGAATGTCGAGTCCGGATTTTTGATCATGAAGTCCACAGAGACGTTTTTATCAAAACCAAATGTCGATTGAGACCTACGATGCCATTCGAATCATAAAGACATTCTATAACAGAACAAATTTCGAAGAAGTAGAACCATCAAAACAACTTTTGTTAAGTGTGAATAATGCAGCATCAGAATATTCAAAGGAGAGTCGAATTACAGTCGCGAACAATGTTGAGAAGGAGAAAATTGCCTCTTCATTTCGAGAATCGATCGGAATATACAAGCGACATTCATCTGCCCAACTCAGGAAACCTGAAGAAAACATTGAGAAAGAATTGAAGGAGGCTGAAGAGCGATTAGCATCGATAAAGAGAAGAAAGAATGGGTCCCTCTCACCTTGCAAATCGAGTATCAGAAGAAGTAATTGACCAGATGTTTAACAAGGTAACTTTTATGAAGATGTTAATACATGTACTCGTAGTTAGAAGTAGACATTTTCATAGTGCCACAATGTCTTGCATCTGTTCAATTGAAAAAGATGAATAGCTGATCAATAGACATACAAATTATAGATGCACGTTATCAACATGTGTGAACATACAGTCAGTTCCAATTTCTAAAAGTTTCGGTTGACAGAATCGAAAATGATGCTGAATTTCTACACACTACCTTAAAGAAGATGTAGGCCTATGTCATACAATTGGCATCCAAAATGCTGAGTGACATTACAAAGTGACGTTTTTTGCAGTCTCTATCTGCTGATTTAACTTACGAGCAACGTGTTGAATTAGAATATTGATTGAAGTGAAGTTGTCGTGAATCTTAGGGAACTGGTTGGATTTTAAATCCTGAGATGAGTGACAAGTTGCAAATTTTCACAAAATTTCGGCAAATTTCATTTACAGCCGTGATTCTGAATCTCCACATGCAAGTTATCCTGTTTTTGCTCCGCGCTTCGTTGAGAACTTTTTAATCTTTTTTTTTCAGGACTTTTTGAAGAAATCCGTTTGGGACGAAATTTTTGTCAAAGTAGTAGAATGAATTATGATACGAACTTATCTAGCTCTTATCTTGAACTGACAAATCATGTGCAAAGTGTAATACAATCAATTATTGTGAAATGACAAGGAAATACAAGTAAAATAATATTTGTGAAAATAATATTCTGATCCTCAATATTGCTGTTTTCGATCATTTTTGCCTCAGTCAATTAAGTTTTGCTTGTGGAATGACTCGTTTCATAATGTATTTCAGATATGCGTTCTGTTGGCTTCGCCGTTAATCGTTTTTTGAATCGTTTAATCGTTCACTGCGTATTTTGAGTGCTGTAAATTTGTTGTATGATGTTTTGCAAAAACCATAATCATAATGTCCCATATTAAGTGATTTGTGGATCGGCAACATTGGAAAATCTAACTTTATACCGATTTGTTTTCATTTGTGTATTATTTTGGCCTCGCACGAATGCAGATAAGTTCGTACTACAGCTTGCTATCCAGTCAAAAGTTTTCAACTACCCATCGACATCGTCAATGTTTTTAAGAGAAGCCTACAATGGCAAGGAAAGGTGTCCCCATACCAAATAAGGCCTAATTAAGTTGTTTAATTTTATGTTTTGTTTCACATGCTGTGCCGGACTTTGGGTTGGCAGCCTAGTTTAGGTCAATTGTACCTATTTCTAGAGGCCCTATTAAGATAGTCGTCGATGAAATTTTAGGTCCCTTTTTCTCGAAATTTCGTTTGGTCACCCTGAGTGTAACGCGAAAGCACATGAAGCAACATGCAAGTCTTTATTCTCCCATCATATCTAACGCATCTTACATATATAAATTTAAGACATAGATAGAAAATCCTACAGGTCTGTCCTAATGAACCTTTTAAGACCGCGAAATTTTCAAAAAACAATTTTTTGCTAAGCAGTGACAAATGAAGTGGGTGGTGATAAGGTGAAGGTCAACCATCTTAACGAATAGATGTTTCCAGTAGATTTGTTCCATATTTTGAATGGCTGATTGGAACTTAAACCGCACTTCTCCCATAAGATGACAAAATCCATGTGGAGAGACCCGCTCGATTTGTTCACTATGTTTTCCCAAAGATGATTGGTGGAATCGAAAAAATTGTACCACATGGTTGAATATTACCTGAGCAGTTGTCGCGATGCAGATTCCAAGTTCGAAGTTAACAGTTTGGAATTCTGAAATTGAAGTGGCCTTGTCTGGCGAGACGTCTTTTCCAAAGCAAGCAAGTCGAACGTTGTTAAACTTCAACAAGCGAGCGAGTCTGTCCAGAGGAATTTTGCCACCTCATGGGAGAAGTGCGGTTTAAGTTCCAATCAGCCATTCAAAATATGGAACAAATTTGCTGGAAACATCTGTTCGTTACAATGATTGACATTTGGGATTCAATTATTCATTATTGTTTGCTCTGAATACGTATTTAGAGCGAATTCCAACAGTATCAGTAAACTCCTTGTAATCGGTAGACAAGTAGGTCAACGAAATTATAGTTCAGCGATTATATATCCAATGGTAACCGAGTTTATATACAGTACATTCACTGTAGAGCGTAAATATATCGGTAGACAACTCTGTAGCGTCAGCTAACGAGTTGACTATATCTGGACCTTTACTGGCGCTATAATACGACGACATGAAACATCACAAATGCTTTTTGACTTTGGCTTTATATCAAGGAATTTTATAGTGCTCGTGCTTTCAGCTTAAGTGGCAGACTATTCAGCTATACAATAGTAGAGACCATGTTTAAGGACTTTTTAATGCTATTAATAACTTTGATAAATAGTAGGCCTGATGAAAGGAAATTGGAATTTCATATCTGTTTATAAATTCATTTCTTCCATCTGAAGACGACAGAACAATGATTAGGAATGATGCATCATATTATGAGAGTTCTTGTTATCAGCTTCAGTCATCCTGGATCATTGCTAGTGCCCATACTGACGTCTATATGTTCCCGAAATTGCGGTTCAACGACGTTGAAGCAAATTCTAATCAGCTGCACCTTCTGTCTGCTTTCATATAATGTGTGGATTAAATAGATCAGGTAAAGTATCTTCCCTTCATGTCATGTTCAGTCGAAGGAATTCATATCTTTTCTGGTTGCCACTCTTCGTTCCCACACTTCCATCAGCTAAGCTAGATACTATTGCTATATGCCGTCCTCATGGCGATGATATTGAAAGCCATCACGGAAAATCTTCGGAGAGCACAGCTGCCATACTTCTCAGCTATTTAAAAGTTAACAATACTAGGCTGTACCTATGCTGATTGATATTACTATGCCAATTCTCCACACCCCGATAGTCAACTCAACCCTCTGACCACACAAAAGTATGTGGATTCCATTAACCACCTGTGAATAGGGCTTTGAGGAATGGTTAAGTAGTTGTAACTTGTAATGACTCAAAGTGGTCACAATATCAGCACTTTGCCTTCATTTATTAAACAGGGACAGTGTTCTAGCAAGGTGCATGTCACCTCAGTCTCCCCTATTTCGAAAATTAATAACATACGACCTGCCAATCACAAAATCGAATGCCTAATCTTGAGATGCAAATCAGAATAACGCCAGTGAGCAAGCCCCAGCATTTCGCGACCATACATCACATCGTCAGACCAGACCGTGACGATACTATCTGTATGGTCTTGAAATGTTGACTTGCTTTGCTATAACAAAGTATTAATGAACGCCAAATAAATAAAGCCTTTAAATTAATCATCCGACGCAGTTTTTTAAGCATGATAAAGGTAAAAGATAATTGAGTATGATTTTCGACTGGATTGCCTCACAATGAAGCATTTCTGAAAATCTGAATAATATTTCTGAATACACAAATCAAGTTATAAAATCTAATATTTTTGTGGCCATCGCGGAGCCAAATGATTTTTTGCTTTAAAATTTGGCTTAGTGGCCCTGCATCCCCACAAAATCAAGAAATAAAAACTAATCAAATTTATATCAACATTTTTATCTATATTTCCAATGTGTTAGTCTCTCTATGCGTATCTCTATCGCTATGTTCGTTATATATTTTTTGTTTCACTCTCATTCTGAAATAAGCATACTGAACTAGGTCTGTTATTTTTAGTGATATCTCATAATATTTCTAAGTATTTCTTATGTTATGATTCAATTTTTAAATCCCTATATGCACATAATTTGTTTTGCCCGTGATCAAGCCTCAGTGCGAAAATTTGGGTTGTCTATAAATTTGGTTAATTTTTATTTCTTGATTTTTTGCGGAAGAAAGGCCACTAAGCCAAATTTTAAACCAAAAAAACAAATCAAGATGTTCAAATTGATTGTTGAAGTTTCAAATAGTGTATTTTTTTTGTTAATAAACATTCATATACATGTGAACCGTATTGTAGTTATACTTCCACGAAAATGAGGAATTTAAAATTTATATGTTGTGCCTACATTTTTGCTTTACATATTACAAGAAGTAAATATATTTCAAATGAAGTAATTTCCTCTGCCATTATTCTTCGCAATGAAGTAATACTTTCTCACACTAAAAAAAACACTGATCCGACGTACTACGATGTTCGCTATATGACCTATAATCAGGTGATGAATGGCTATGTAAATAGTAAGGCGGGAAGAAATTTTTTCTGAATTGAAAATGAAAATATTAATAAATTAAAGTAAATCACACTGTACACCCACCCACTGCTCTCCGTCTGACGCGATGTAACTTCCCTTAGTCTCTTCTACAAACACGTTTTCAGTAGAAGCAGCTCGACAGTGAATGAATGCACATCCAAACAGAGAAGAACTTGTTCAATAGCTCATACAGAGCTGGTCCACTTTCGTCTATCAGATCCGCTCGGACGCACACGCCCTGTGATTCTCTCGAATAGCTATTTTGTTCGCACGACACCTCTTTGAAATCAGCTTTGATCATCTCCCTGACCAATACTATCTTGGTCTAGCGTGTAGGCCAAGATTTCAGCATATGGCCCGGCCTGTTCATCCCCACGAAGACTGCTCCTGTCCCACGAAGGTTGCTGCTCACCTCCCATACTCACCTCAACCTCCATTCGATAACAACCACAAATCAACAACAACTCCGGCGGAGGGAGAACGAGAGAGAGAGAGAAATGAAGTACGAAGGAGGCGCAGACAAGACGACCTGAGTCACGTGCTGCTGCTGCTGCTGCTTCTGGCGTCCTTGTCTAACCGCAATGCGACGGCCGTGGATCCTACGTTCCAGGGAGTTGGGGGAAGCCGCACACTGCAGCTGGGTAGGGTCACTAGGTTGTCAAGACGACGCGAAGAGCAGCAAAGCTGTTGATGCTCCGCGCTGTATGTTCTCCGCGAGTCATGGGAGAATCGCCGCACCACGACAGATCTGCTGCGCGCTGACTAACGAACGGCGGCGTCGAGCCCGTCGATGGGAAATTGACGAAAATAGACGGGATGGGAGAGAGAACACTCTTTGAAGATGATGAATACCATTCGACTGTAGCGGTTGGATCCTTGGCAAATACTCTTCCTGGTCTGTAACGCCGGTCAGCTGAATGAGTGGAATTTAAGGAATAAGGATACTGAAAATGAATGCAGCTTTAACGTCATTACACCCCATAGTGTAGGCTTGGACGTTGCTTACAGAAGTCTTATGTGACTTTTAGTCCGGATGTCCCTCACGCCAACTTCCAATGACACTTTCGGGGCTCGACATCTGGAACAAAAGATTCCTAGGTCACCCACTGTGCCACGGAGACACAGAAAACTGCGTATCAAATATCGGTATGAAGATAAGGCGGAATTCTGACTTATCATGAGAGATACTAGGCTATTTGTCAGTTTTGGGGTCAACTGTATTATTTGGATCACCTAAGAATCCAACACGGCAACCCGGGTCAGGAGGACGTCCAAACGAAAGCTGCTCAAAACAGAGAGGCACTTGACCAATGCAGAGTAACTGGTTGATAAGGAAACTATCGAATGCGGATGTTGGAAAAATTAATTGCAATTCGATTTTCTCATTTTTTTCTAGCAATCAATTAATTGAATTGGATAACATGAGCAATCAATTAATTGCAATTATTTTTTATCATTGCCAAATCTAGGCAGATCTTTCAACACTTGATTGATTAATGTTTAGTACGTTAGTTCCATAGCTTACAGGTCTACGAATGTGCATTAAAACACTTTAGAAATAGAATTTACCTGAAATCACATGCATCCATTTTCTGCATCACTATTTTTGTTGAACTAATTTGTATGACAAAACATACACACAAATGCACTGATAGTAAAATTAAGCAATGACTGATAATTAATATTTATATTCTCCTCTATTCTTCAAGCCCAGTATTTTCCAGTTAAACACTGAAATCGCGATGATTATCCATAATTTGACTTTATCTTAGAGAAAATATGAAACCTTCATACCTAAAAATTAGAGACTCTTAAATGCAATTTAATGAATGCTCTAGGTTATTAACAACAAGCGTCGCAATCAATGATTTCTTCGTTTTAAATACGAGTAGGCCTACAGAATATCACATCATCGACTGTGTAGGTCTATATATTATAGTGTATAACTTACAACAATCGCTCAATAAATCGCTTTTTTAACTGTGAATAAATGCAATTAATTGGAATAATTGGCATCTGATCCAATCAATTAATTGAATTAAAGATAGATCAACTTTCAATTAATTGCAATTAATTTCCAATCAATTAATTTTTTTCGGCCCCTGATCGAATGTGACATTGTGGGCGGCTATCGACAAGTCTAGCCTTGTGAGTCCCCTCAGTGAGATGATGGATGATGCTGAAAAGTGGACATTTGATAATAAGATGGTTATAAATAAAGCTAAATGTAGCCAAATTTTTATTTCCTATGATCAACATATTCAGTTTTTCCCAATTTTGTTGTGAACGATGATGTCAAGATCCTTGGTGATTTTATCGATAAACGTTAAAATTTTGACAATCATGCTAACCTATTGTGCAGAAAAGCTTCCTCAAAGTTCCATATCTTAAGACAGCTCAAACGATTTTCTTATTCTTGATTACTGTTGCCGTTTATTCTGCAATCCTTCCCAACGTCATATTCTGAGTCTCGAACGAATACAAACAAGAAGTCATAAGATTATTTGCTGTAATGCGTCTTGTACATGTGTAGCATGCGTCTCTTCAAGTCAATCATTCAAGGTATTCGATTGTTCGAATCCTTCGTTCAGGACAAATCCCATCCTCTACATCACCTCAGTCCCCGTGCGCTGGTGTCTTCCGGAAAATAGAAAATTCTCGTCAGTAGGAAAGCCATACGAAGTAATAGCTTCATCGTTTTCATGTCGAAATTGTCAAATAGTGGCTTTACTTATGATTTTTTCCGACTCAACGGTCACTTAATATTTGTAAATGATTGCCTTTTCATATGTTTATTTTTTCTTTGTTTCGTATCGTATCTGATTTATGATCTCACGATTACCTTATTTAGGCATGCGATTTCAATAAACGTCATTATTACTATTTTATAAAAAGGAATAAAGAACTTTTTCTCGAGGAACAGAATAAATTTCCTGGGGCGACCGCACAGAAGGTGTTGAAGAGTTGTTAGTGACAAGCTAATTTCAAGGGGTGAATGATGCTGTTAGAAATTTGGTAGCCTAACAGTGTTTCGTTGCGGTGGCCCCAGGTGTCTTAGGCCTCTAAAGAAGTGTCGCTGAAAAATATGCACAGCCGCAACGGTTTGATGTGTAGTGTCGGCTTTAGGTACTAAGTAAAAGAGAATCTTTCATTTGTGGTATGTCTGACCAACATAGCGGTGGCTTAGGTTGTAAAAATACGCTAATTATGATATCAGTCACTGCTGTGGTACATTATGCATGTTGTGTATAGCTCATATACATTACAAAGGGGGGTGTAGAAATATCTCGGTGTATATAGATTCATAGAATTGTAGCATTGGCAGAAGTCAGTCATAGCTAGGGATCACAATCGCGGGATCCCAGGATTTAGGCAGTCTGGATTCCGGGATTGATGCGGTGAAGCATTTTTTGATAATTATAGAACAATGTGCACCTCTTACTGTCTAGCTCGTAATACTAGAACAATACTAAAAAACGTGAATACAATCGTGAGAGTTAATCAAATTTATTTACATTTCAGATGAAAATTATGACGCATCGAGTTCGCATTCGAGTTTACTATCAACATATACACTAGAAGTAAGAAGACCCAGAACTGTGCATTATTTGAATATAAAATTTGACCATAAAAGAGTGAAATCCGCCACTAAGCTTTGTATCAATAATTCATCTTCCTTTCATCTAAATTTGCATCAAGTACATGGTCTGATGAGGCCTATTAATCATAATCTAAAGCACAAGGTCATCGAATGGCTTGTTAGTTGTTGAAGTCTTAAAAACATGCATAAGTGTGTGAATGCATTGAACTCATACACTATCATCGAATGAAAGTTCACACATTCGATAATATGATAATTTAATATTTCATGTGCGAGAACGAGAACAAAATATTCATGTCTTACTTTCTTAAATTATAGTGTATTTGTCATTAGCGTTTTCACTCGATTCATTTTACCGTGTTTTGTTGGAGATATGCATGTACATGTCCATTGTACTATAAAGTTTATTAGCAATTAATTATCCTAAGGGACAACTTACTATCAATTTACCTGTACCCTGCAGGCCTATCTCATATTTCTCTGGATAAGCAATGCATTCGAGTTGCATCATTGCCAGTTTTAAACTGTGAATCCATGCAATTTGATAAATTAAATTCTTTTTTCGTGTTATCAGACTTGCTTAATTATGTTAGCACAACACAAAGGCAGCAAATATTTCAACATAGTGAGTACGCGTCTACACGCATATGCACTGCATCCAGAACACTGCTATACATGACATGTGGTTAACAATGCAATAATACACTGAACACCTAGAAATTTCGGGATCCCTGGATTGACTCCTAATCCCGGTCGGAATCCCGGGATCAGAAATAGTCTGGGATTTGTAATCCCTAGTCTTATCATCTTCGGTTCAGTATAAGGATTCAGAGATTTTCTTGATAATTAGCTGTGCAGATAATTCACTAAATTAAAAATAAGTGACGGTCCTCCTCGTTCGCTTTATAGCGGTTAGAGAATCTCTTTGTTCCATCGTTGAACCAGATAATACTGATGCCAACCTCTCTCGTCAACTGGTCAATTATGTCGATGCAGAAGCAGGTCTCTATCCTATTGTTAATTATAGAAATCTTGTACTTGTGTGAATCGTCATGAATACTCCATCCTGAATACTCTTGGGACAGGGAAGTAATGCTCTCCAAATGCACTTGGAGAAAGGTTTCTTCACATATGCAGACAGACGGTGCGGCCAGTCAGCGCTCACCGAATCGAAGGCTTTTCCTCATCGGTAATTGTCGTGACCTCAGGCGCCATCCGTCACAGCGCATTAACTGTCTCGTTCTTGCATGACCTCTACAGCGCTCTGTTGTGTCCCGTCTCCACACCAACATAGTTTGAAGAGTGACACGCTTGAGGTGCACACAACACCCAATGACGCCGGTGACAACAGCAGCAGTTGGAGGCGTTACAGGTTGTCCTGACAACGCCGGGAACTGGAGGAGAGCTGGAGGGTCAGACGAGAAAGATGAACTTTTGATAACGAGAGAAGTACACTTTCTAGCGGCTGTGTTGTGCTCAGCTGACGACTACCGTCCTGCTATGATACATTCATAAATATCAACACGACATACAACTGTAAATCCTTAGACCGGGTCTTGCTAGTCCAATACGCGTGTATCAGTCAATCACAAAACATACATCAGCATGCATTCCCCACTATACTTTTGAGTCAGAGCATAAAGTTGAACCAGAGATGTCAAATTTACATTCCCGTCATCAATAAGTGAGAAATTGGCATAGGTATTCCAATTGCTCTGCTCATAGACATAATAAGCTAACTTTCACTGTCTGGACAGTGAACAGATTACATGAAACAGTCGAACTCTGCAAAGTGAATCTCTCCTCATAGTGAGTTAAACTTTTGATTCCATCAAAAATAGTATACTTCGCGCTTGTTACATATCTCTACATAAAAAAATTTTCATGTAGAGATATGTCATAAATTTGTTTCATAAATTCAGTTTTAATTATTTTGCATGAATACTTTGACTTCATATGTTTTCTTTTAAAGCAATATTACATCAAATTTTAGAAAACCTTGTAGTGAACTCTCCTCATAATGGATTTTCTTATCTGGTCCATTGAAATTCACTATGTACAGGTTCGAATCTATAATAAATTCATTTCTGAATAAACCGATCTACCCACGGTGGTCTCCGTAGCAGTGGTTATGTGCTTGGCCTAACGATCTTTCGGTCTGCAGGCTGGGCCCGAAGGTCATTGGAACTCGTCAGGAAGGGCACCACACCTCTCCTTCTAAAACTTGAATTCATTACCACCGTTTAAGCATCCGGTTGGTGAAGTTGACACTGAAGCTTGATATTAACAAAAAATACCTTTAAAGAACGCGACTTGTTGTTAAATGTCTAGATCCAAAACGATGGGAAATGAATTGATACTCAATGGGAGGAGCGATGCTTAGATACGTATTCAGGCTAGTGCAAGCATTTCATTTGAGTAAGTATTCGAATCAGTGTTGTCCGCTGAGTTTAACTAAACCGAGGTCTGAGTTTTTCAGCCCATAATTCGAAAATTAAGTCATAAAACTCAGCATTCTGAGTTTTGTGAATTTTTTGCTGGGTCTCTGAAATGATGTTCTCACAATTTATGCGACTCAGTGTGCAATGTATTTCTTGAAATCAGAAAGGGTCGCAGTGAGGCGCAACTAAGAGGAGACCCAAATATGGTTTGTGAAATACATCTTCTTGACTTAATTATTTATTTAGCAATTAAGATGTTCTTTGTAGGTCCATCTTGCATTCTTGAGTTCCATGAAGCAAGAGAATACATACAACTTATTCCATGAGCTTTTCTCTATGACAACCATCCTCTTCACTTGAATATTTATGATGAAACACTGTTTCAGGGTGTCCGCGCCCCCTGAAAAACCTGGAAATCCTGGAAAACTCCTGGAAATTTTGAGACTAATTAAAACACTAATTGCAAGTTGTTGAAGTCATGCTTAACATGTGTTTACGTGTTTTCTATTTTTCCAGATTTTACTCTTCATATCTCTACTTATTTGTTACAATTATAGCCTTCATTCGCATACAATTTTTTTGCTTTTAGAATATTTCAGTGAATCTCCTATCATAACGTATACAACATGAATGAGACTGAGCTGCAGTTGTATGGTTAACTATGAACTGTTGTCGAACTCCTAATCGTTGTACAGTATGGTGAATTAGTAGCTGTGAATTCCCTCAAAAATGCTGCCCAGTATGGTGAACTAGAAGTTGTAAATTCCCTCATTAACGTTGTGTGGTATGCGGAACTAGGAGCCGTAAACCTCGTTATTAACGTCTTGCGGAATAGCGAACTATGAGTTGCAAACTCCCTCATTAACGTTGTGTGGAATGGCGGAGTATGAGCCGTAGACTCCCTCATCAACGTCGTGTGATATGGGGAACTAGTAGCCGCAATCTAGGATTAATGCTACACACTTGATTGTCGTGTGGTCAGAAACTGCTGACGCAAAATGGTACTGAATATATAAACTTCATTTAGGCACCAGGCTTGTTCCGAATGATCCGAGGCTAATATCGAATATTTTCAAACACATTTCAAGTAGGTTTTCAATATTCAGATATATTATTCCCGACACGTCGTGTGCCAATGAGCTTTCCTCGGTCAATTCTTCTTAAACTGATTGTGATTACTCGCATGCATATGCAACACATCAGCCATTATGTTCATCTTTCTGGCTCTTGTCTTCCACCTTCCACGGATTCACGCAGCAATGCTTCAGTTCAAATGACCTTATCTGAATGACAACGCTTTGACGTTCACCTTGTTGCATTTTATTATAGAGTAGACTTAACAGATATTCCGTTAAGTTACATTTCATTGTTAATTCTTATATTTTTCGTTATTGATTGTTTATTGTGCTCTTTCTCTATTTAGTTCTCCTCAATCCGCAAGCTTTAAATTTGTTGCGATCGATTATATTTTCATTTTTATATAAATACAATGTGGCCGTTTGATGCATATATATATTTGTTATTTGGAATCACCTGCGCCTTAAAAATTCAACTAACTTTTGCATCACTATTCAATTTTTTGTCTTCAATAATAATAATTTTATGGTGTGTAAGCTCCTTAGCCACAGAACTTTGGGTAGATTTTTCCCGGAATTTTTCTTTTAATTTTGACGCGTGCATTTGAGTAAAATTTCCCTGCAGAAAGTCTGGAAATTTTATTTCAAATTTTAACCTCCCCCCCGTTTTTTTGTTGAATTTCCCTGGAAAGCATCTGGAAATTTTCATTCAAATTTGCGCGGACACCCTGCTGTTTGCTTGCATGTTCTGAATAATGTATAGAAAAAATCTGTGTGATGTCTGAGCTTTTCTTTTGGTTGCAACTCCCCTGACACTTCGTAGGATTGAAGGGTGCTCCATATGTCGTTTTACACAGATCCATAAATCCAAGAATATTTGGTACCCAAAATCTAGAACCATCGTCTAATACTGACCACCGAAGTTATACTCACCAAAATTGAAGCTGAAATCTTTGAAAATTAGCTATTTAGTAACCGTCTAAACGATGAAGGGGAATATATAGGTTGAGAAATTTGTTGAGCCGATTTATTGTTGGCGTGTACGACCACAGCTTAGCAAAAACAATCGCAACTGAATCAGACAAAGAATGTGTGATGCAAAGGATGTGATTAGCTCAAAATCATTCATCATTGATGAAAAACCTTATCTTGAGTGTAACACTAAAATTAACAAAGAAGTGCTGCGGTCTTCAAGAATACTAGTCAAGATTATTGCATCAGACTGTCATTGGTTGATTAATTGACTATTGACACTCACTCCACGTTTAACGTCTTCTTTTCACTGTTTTGCGATGGTTGTACGCCGTCGAATGCTGGTCCATTTTGATGGCATTTCTCCAAGCTGTTTGGTCTTGTGGGCTGATGTTATGAAGATTGAGATTTCGCACATCCTTCTTGATGTTACCAAGCCATCTTTTCTTGTGGCGACCACGTGGGTTCTGTCCAGAACTTGAAAGGACAAGATCTTCTTTGGCCACGACTCCTCATTCATGCACGTGAATCGAAGTCTTCTTGTGCGTGTTTACATCTTCGATCTTACGAATGCCGAGCCTGCGCAAATCGTCCATGGGAACGTGGTCGGCAAGTCGCTTCGAAGATATCCACCTCACCATTGCATTGTCATTTCGGATGAAGCGATCTACATCCTCGCTGGTGAGCGGCCAAGTTTCGCCGGCGTAGAACAATATGCTACGGACACACATGCTGTAAACGTGTCCACGTATTCTGAAGGAATGCCTTTGTCTGTAGGGACGGGGAGAAGCTCTCGGAAGCTTTTCCAAGCGGAACGCACTCTCATCACAACTCCATCCTGTACTCCCTCCTATTGAAACAAATAAATATTTGAGTGAGAGTAGTATTGCCAGCAAGCAGGGCTGAGAATCGAAAGTTACTTCATAACTGTTATATCAATCGTCACACGTAGCATTAACAGTATCCAATTCCATATACTTTCAATACACGATGCGTCGACATTCATAACCATCAAATAGTCATCTTGCTGTCCAAGCTCGAGGTATACAGAATGTCATTGATATAAAGCATGCCAGAACAACACATAGACATGTAACGTAGGCGTAAAACATACAGTACTTAAGCAACAACATTGAAAGTGTCTTCGCCATCTTCATATATTCACGAACTTGCTCCATCCTTGTCCATCGCCCATATCCAAATTCTGATCAGTGTAGAAAACAAGCTGACACAACCCTTTCTCTTCATGGTGGTAGAAGGCCACACACACCATTGATACTTGTGAAGGACACAATCCAATGCCATACTAACTCCTTCAATTCTCTGTGCATCCTCCATCTCCTGCGTATTCAACTTTGTCTTCAAATACAGCGACTGGAACTTTCTTGAAACGATGGCTGTGTTTCTTAGCTGTTTGTGTAACTCGAGGTTGACATACGGGAATAATTTTTTTCATTTCATAATAATCAAAGGTGTGAAGGTCTGTCCCAGCTCCGGCACCAATGTAATCTCCGCTTGTAAAGGTTGGCTGATTTGACGACACCCAGTTCAGAAGACTCGAGTCCGGCTCCACAGCTCCATCCGTCCATTCCCATCCGCATTTGCTCCTCCGTCTCTCGTGAAGGAGGTCCGTCAATCCTATCCAGAAAGGACCAGTGCTAAAATTCTTGTTCTTCAAGGTGATAGCATTCCGACCGTGAACCAACTCTCCATTGATTTTAGCACAGAAGGCCTGGGAGTCGCACCAACTGCGTTTGACAGTCGTCCAATTGAGACAGACTGTGAACGTGGATGTGAAGGGCGAAGGCAAGCCGCAAGTCAGTCCGCAAGCTATGAAGGACAAAATGAGCGACCAGAAGAGAGCGGAGACGAGTTGCCGAGGTGACATTGTAACGCTGAAGTCCAGGCGATGAAGTGTTGATTTCGTGGGATGTTGTGGCTTTAATGCGAGTAACAAGTGGATTCAATACTCAAAAGAGTAATTGAAGCACAAAATTAGAAATGCAGCGACATCTTGCTCTCAAGAGATCACGAGTTTAATAGACCGCCACCTGTGATCTATGACAAGCGTCACAATGCTCACTCATATTTCTGTTTGGATGCTCCTTTCTTAATGAAATATGAAGTTGCTGTACTGTTGTAAAGTGAATATATGGGCGATTTCTTTTATATTTGCTCAACATAAAAATTCAAGGCAGTAAGGGAAGAGGCACACACCAGTAAAATCATAAGCCACAAAAGGAATTAATGAACACCAGACGCTTCAAAGATAACACACAATCACTCGTTGGAGGCAAACAGACTTGCAGGTGGACCGGACTTGAAAATTATTCTCCATTTCTACTTGTGAAGATGTGAAGTCAATAGATCAGAGTATTATTATTGTTATTGCGATTCAACGAGATAGAAATCAATTGGTGTATTCCACATATTTCGGTTGGGCTATTACCAGGTTTTTTTGGTCGTTGAGCCCTCAGCAATTTAGCTGTTAAAGATGCTGTTATGTATGTGCCACATGCAGTGATGTTGGTGTTTACTATGTTAGTTTATGTTCATCTCAATGAACATATCTTGACTAAATGCATCGTAATGAGTAAGCTACATGTTCAAAATGTGAATTTAAGTCAGTTGGGTGATTGAATTATTTCAGCATTTTTGTGAAAATGCTCTGTAATAATTTCTGCTGAATGTGTTCAAGTAAATAATTTCCCATGAACGGAACTCTCTTGCAGTATAATTTTCACTAGCTGCTGCTAATCTCGATCTCCTAATTCCACGTTAAGTAATGAATGATACAATGGTTGGTTCATTTTAAAAAACGTTCAATTTTGGTTTAAGTTTGATGTTTTTTTATATCAATTAAATCATCACCTTACTCTAGCAGCAATTCATAGGGACAGTATCAGCAATCGGTCTTACTTAATATCAAATCGAAGTTGTGCTGATGTATAATACACGTATGTACCATGAAATGCGCAGTGTGATCGCATTTTTGCGGGCTGGTAGTAATCTATGACTGAACAAAATATTTCCCCTGATGGCGGAAATACTGAAATAATTTCCTTCACACAAAATATCGGAAGGATTGGAAGAAGAGACTCTGGTTATTGCGCACATACATGTATTTGCGAATCATGCGAAACAAATCAATGAACCTTCATCATGTTGCAGAAATATTACAGCCAATTCGTAAATATGGAATTCTAATCTTTTTTCATGTTATACAAAATATTTAGGAACCTCAAAATTATAGTTATTGGTAGATGAATTTAGAAAGATTTATCGACACTATTGATGGACGCATTTTTCCTGAAAAAGAAATTGATTTCATGAGTTACGAATGTTCATGAAATGAAGTGCTGAGGATTGCTTTGGGCTTGCTCATGGCCTTTTCCAGTGTGCCTCCTGCCATGTATATATAAATTTTTGCTTGCTGAAATGATATCAAAGATTTGATGAATTGTGAAATCTCAACAGATTGTCATTATTGTGTGAAAAATTAAGACAATTACAATAAATAATGTTCGCGTTGATATCATGGAACGAAGTCTAGGCAGGTTATCTATTCTACAATTAGGCATGTCCTAGCGGTTGAAAACGCTTCCAGCTCCCGAAAGATGTCATACAAATCTTGATATCATCTTTAATAATTTTGTCCTATTACTAATAAATGTGTCGTTTTATTATGTGCTAGATTGTCTTTTTATCAGTCTCTCTTATTTATTTTGTGTTTTGTAGGTATGTTGCAGAGCTGATGGAACTGTCTATTAACCGAAGCGCTCGGGGAGGACGCATCAGCTTCTACGTGGTTTATCTGGTCTGTCCTTCAAATAATTCAAGGAAAAAGCCCGACGATTAAAGGTAGCGTTCCTTACTATGGAAAATGCCTTGGCATGTTGTCTCTTATCCATAATATCTGCCATGTCCTCTTGTTTGGCTATCGCAGAATTGGAGCACTAAAATTTTAAACAAATAATCTGTGCGGGCTTATCATTTCTTAGAACCACTTTAAAAACACTTCTGTCGAATACTGTTTAACTCTATCATTATCATAATTGCTTAAATGGGTAATATTTCGAAATGTGACCCTACCGTGCCAGTGGAATAAAGATTGCATCAATTCACTAAATGAACACTGTGTGTATGTGTAGGTATTGGTATTTTTTAACAAGGTGTCCGCGGCCATAACTGGCCTTGAATAATTTTTGGCTTGATGAAAAGCCTTGAATTTTGACATCATTGAAAATTTGCAAAATGTTGTAACTCCAGCTGCACTTACACATTTTAATCGCTAGTATGGTTTGTTGATTATTTTTAGTGATTTCAATTGATTTGGTAAAGCTATCTATATCTCAATTGATCGACGAAATAGATATTTTGACTTAATTTATTAATTTTTGTGAAAAATTTAAATCATTTTTAAGAAAATTATACTATTTTATTAATATCAACTTTTAAGATAATTGGGTTTTACATCTGGATAAAGTGTGGCACATGTATTCAGCTGATTATGTAGACGAATGTGTGCAAGGCGCTATAATCATGATTGCATTATGAAGCCAGATTTTCATGTTTATTAGAACGGTTATTCTTTTGCTGAATGTATCAATGCTAGGACGTTTTCCGGCTTTCATATTCACAGAGGAAGGGACTCTTCTTGAAAGCAGTTAAAACAGAATCATAGATTATTAGTGTTGCCTCAGACAAGTCACTACAGAATATGTCGGTTTTCTCACAATCACGTCAACTAATGGATAGTTCCGTACATAATTAAATACGAGGTCAAATTTTGCTTCAGATTTTGTCATATTTCCTCTGATAAACGCCGCCCTCTAATAAGCGCCGCAGCTGAGAAGTCAACTTTTAGTAAACGCTGCACCTCTTATATCAAGGAAATTGGAAAAGAATGCGCACGTGCTTCGTATATCATCTATTGAGCTAAAATAAGCAGGGATGTACTTATCAAATGTCAAATGTCCTGGAATGTTGCATGGTAGCGGTGTCTATATTATGATCAAATAAGTCACATAATAAAAGCAGTGCATTCAATTTCACGCATTTCATTTGATTTTACAAGCACATGTATATCATCAATCATCATCTATATCTTGCTTTGTATGGGGACGATTCTGATTGGCATGGCGAAACCTTTTCTAAAAAATATCCTGGCCCACAAATAGCATGCTGTTATATTGGTGGTTGTCATAGTCAGGAGATTTTTCTGGCTGTTATCCCCGTCTTCAAGTTACCATGCGAAGGATACCGCCAAGGCAAGTACCGGTAATTCCAAGATAAAAATGTCTCACATTGTGTTCAATCAGTGTCGAAACCACCACCATTTGTCGGCAATGCAGAAACTTGGAATTATTGTTGTTCGATTTGAAAAAATCTCATAGGTGGAAAATCGTGCATTATAATGCACGCCGCACCCTAATAGGCGCTGCAGCTAAAAGTGGGCTATTCTAATTGCAACTGTTTGCTATCAAATGTCTGGTGCTAATTTTCAGGAGAAGATTCAGGTATTTCAGAGAATTTCAAAAATGTAAAAGCAGGAATTTCGTGGAAAATTGACGGCAAACCCGACATTTTTCATATTGCAAAGAGTTTAAAGCAATGGAATCTAAAAACCTGGAAATTCGAAGAAGCTCATTGAAAAGCATTGACTCACTCACTCGACGATTTTCGTCAACTTTATTCATGTTGTGAAAGTTGGTCGAGTAACCCTGAATTTGAGCTACTGTGCTTTTGTTGAGCATACAAATCTCCAAAATTATCTTGCTTTCGTATTTCTAAAATTAACAAGTATTCATTAGGAATGGAATCAAGAAGTAGATGATTTGTGTTCCCTTATTACAACTCGTAATTGAATATTTATTACATGGGAGTGATGGCCTGTGCTCTCACAATTGCCAAAAATTTCCGCATAAAATTAAATATAAGAAAGTTGAGAGCTTTCGTAGGGATGTCTTGCATTTTGCATGAATCTGAACTTTTCTCATGTTTTTGAAAAAGCTTTGGCATTTCAGTCTAAAAACCTCGAAATTAAGGGTCTATTGTAAATTTGATCTGGATTGCAATGAAGTTGTGACTCGAAAAAACTGGAAATTTGACTTCTAGAAGCCTTGAATCTCAATAGCCGCGCGGATGCCCTTTATAATTTGAGATGCCTCGTTACTTTGAAAGGGTTGCTACCCTTTTAGCGACCTCTATTTCCCCTCCATCTAGTTGACGAGTTTTCCTCATGGCATGCTTCCAAATGTTCTGATTGAGGACGTCGGCTTCATCGAGGCCCAAAAGACGACAGATCTGTGGACACATTTTATTCTCAGATTTTCTGTTTTGGCGGCCTGTTGGTGAAGGTCCGCCAATCTTTAATTTCCCCCCTTCCATCACCCAATCACTGATTTCTCCCGCGTCACATGGCCGCACCATCGCAATCTATACACCCCGATGACCTCGTCAGTCGATGTACACCGAGGTTCCGGCGCGGCAGGTCCTCGTTGACCACTTATGGAGAGATAGACCACACATCCATCTGATCATCCTTCACTCTTCTTTTGGTACAGCTGTCACTTCTGTAAATAAATCCGAGAAATGAAGAAGACAATATTATATTACTTTCGGATGGTTGCAAATCAGAATATTTGCGGTTATCGCGTTTCATATCCAAACTGAATATCTAAGTCAAAGCTGCATAGAATCCCAAACATCCATTGAAAGACAATTTCTGCAGATTACCGCCTATTTTTCAAATTTACTGCTCATCGCGTTTTGCATTCAAACTCTTCATAAATGATCTATCAACAAGACCATTGATCTAATCTATCTACAATTAATTAATGTTTTGAGTGGACATTTTCCTCCGCATTAAGATTGTCACACATTCCTGCCAAATCGATCTAAAATCATCTTCAACCTCCTCACGGCCGTCCATCCGTCGCGGCGGCGGCGGCGCACATTCCCCAATCATCTGTCTATTCGGATGCAATGAGGAGGCGATGATTTGTATTCTAAATATGGACTATGACTCAACTCGTGTTCCGCATCGTTACCTGACGAGGAGCTCCAGCTCCCAATCCCTACCACACCCTCATCTCCTCCTCAGCGACATCCTTCCCGATTCAGTTATTTTCTGTCGAACAGTTTTCTTCTTTTCCGTCCACTTAGACTCTTTCCAACATCATGGTAGTGACCACTTCCCATCAGCGGTGACGGAGCGATCTTGAGAAGTCTTCGATCATAGCAAGCAAATGTGTGGCGTTCTGTGTGTGCGTCATAGCATTCTAATCAACTGTCGTGTTGAAAATGTCGACTCTGTATCAACAGTGCGGAAAATGCAATTAGAAACAGAGTTGGAAGTGGCCATTCTTTATACCAGTTCTGGCTTTGACTCTATCGCCAGACTTGGTCAGTTGTCCGGGAGGGCGTATGTACTCATCTGTGGTGCACGTAGTCAGCTACTGCTGATTGATGAACATGGTTTATGCATTATCATCATAGTTGCATTGTTAAATCCAATTTTATGTTTAAAGGACTATTGTTTTTCCTCAATATATTATCTTCTTGGTTTCAAAATAGCGATCGACCGCGCCTGGATATTGGGAGTTGATTTGAAATACTGTCCCGGATCCGTGCCTGGACCCGGACCGTGTCTGCAAAATGACCGAAGCCGTGCTCAGACACGGTCCTGGGTACCTGGTCGACCCCTAGTTTTATAACTAAAGAATTACTGGCCTATAAAAATACCAGACATTGAATAATAAGATGTAGTATTTGTATCAAATAGGCTTATTATAACTTGCAACCAAACACTTATGGTAGGAGAGCAGTCAGTGATACTCTCACATTCTTTCACTTCAACTATAACACGATTCCACACAACTAGATGCAAGAAGGCCTGATTGTGCCAAAAGTTTAGAAAAGCATAAATTATTACAGTTTCAATTTTCCCGGTTGAAGTTTTAGGTCGGTTTCTAGCCATCATGTATTATGTATCTTGCTCTGTATCAGAGTATGGATCTCAAAGTTGCATTTATACCCTCTGGACTTTGAATACTAATTTAAAGTCTTCTAGGATCTTCCATGAAGGCATTTGTATGACTTTTTCTCTGACCATGTTGTGTTTTAAATCAATTTTGATATTTTTGATAGTAGTTGTAATTAATCTTACCATTTGTATCTGTTCGTTAATTTTCTCAAGTTTTTCACAGAAGTTGTGAAATAAACATATAATCAAATTTAGCTACATATTTTCCATCTCTTACCCATTTAAAGCTGGAACATACGACATATGATGTTACTGAAACAGATAACATCAGTCTGATCAATCATTTAATTTTAGAGAAAGTCAAATCATAATTATATAAAGTGATCAGTCATTTAGCCCTATTTTACTAAGGGGTCGGTGATTGTGTCCGATGTTTCCCAATTTTGGCTCCAACAAATATTTCCAATCAGTTTTTTAATAGAAAAAGTGCCTTTAATAGAAATTAGGAACTTCTTGACATACCGAGGTTGTGGGCCGCTGTTGCTGGTACGCAAGGATGAACAAATAAGATAAGTAGTTATTAAGTTATCGTGACTGCATACCATCTTAATTCTTTGTCAGTATTTGTCTCCTTATTGCTCAAAATCAATACTGCTAAGCCGCTATTTATACGCAGAACTCCACCGATCATCTGATTCATCTTCATTGTACATGCAAATGCAAATGGTTAGGAGGTCTCCCATAACGCTTAAGTTAATTCATAATCATCATTCCATTCAAACAATATCCGTGATTTTGGCTTGGCTACAAGCTTTATTCATGAAATCCATTAGCATAGTCACTAATCTGCTGTTCAATCTATTCAATGTTACAAAATCAGTGCATTAAACATTCAAGAAAATAAGTTGTCACAATTTTTAAAATCCAATCTGATTTTAGAGAATCTGAGATCCAAGTGATTGCTGGAGATGATTGCTTTCAGCGAAGAAAAGACAAGGATGGATGTTTACTTGCTATCATGCCTTCTAAGATGTCTTCGTATTCTTTCCTCACATTGACAAGAAACAAGCTATTTGCGAGGCTCCATCTGCAGTTATGCAAAGCGTCACCGACGCTTCCGATGAATCTTAATGTCGAGACACTCTACAACGACTATTTGCTTCTCAAGAAGGGTAAAGGACGTCGCTCTGCTCCCCAGCTAGCAGGATGTTTTCACGAGATTTTGGAAAACCAATGCTGACAAACTATCCAACATTGCGATCGCGGAAGATGGGCAGCTTCTTCTTGCGTAGCATGAGGCCGCTCTAAGTGTGTATGGATCTGAAAGGCTAGCTTGATAAAAGCCGAGTTTCGAAGTGCTCTACACAAAAACTATAAAAACTCGGGCATCATCTCTCTGACATCAATAATGAGGGAGATCTTATCGAAGAGGGCCTTGGTTCTCCAGAAGTAGCCAGTCTTCCTAAGCGACCCAAATGAGGACACTGACATCACTGCAGACCGGACTAATGCCACACAGGCGACCTTTCATCTGACGGAAAATTTTGTGTGTTCCGCTCATCAATCCGACGTCACCGTATGATTACGAAGGTTGCAACTCTTGCAAAGACCTGCCATGTGCCTGGAATTGTTCAAGATACGACAATTTCTAGTTTTCCGATTCCAATTTGCAGTAACCGCTTCTGGTACTGATACTTTGATGGATGTAAATAAGATTCCGTGGTAAATCATTATTTATGCCCAGACTGACATGCTCATTTATTAACTACATGTATTGGAAGTGAAATTGCTATATGGACTGTATTATTAATTATAGAAATTGCATCGAATAGATGAAGCTTTTCATCCTAAATTTAATTAGCTAGTGAAGAGCATTCTAACAGATGCCTCACAAGTTGTCAGAAGTGGACTTTCAAGTCATAGTTTCATATATTATTATTTGGTTTCATATACATTTTATCGCTCACACAACCGCATCGAGGATCGATCACTAAGTATTGATCTTGTCTTCCGGAAGAAATCATCAACTTTTGAGAATCACGTTTACATTCCATCGAGGTTGGTCTTGAATTTTGAATTAGTCAATTTTGAATAAGGTTTTTTGAAGAAAGTTCTAGATTGAAGACTAGAAGAAAGAAGACTGTGATGTGGTTTGTTTCTCATTGAGCATCGAACAACGCGCGACTCTCCTCATTACGCCAGTCACAGATCTGTTTGAAGGAATGTCGAAGTCAAGAAGGTGAACATGATGCAGTGAATATTACTTAAACCAACTAGGTCTAGAGTCTAGACGCGAGACTTGATGGAATCTTGAGAGAAATATTTTTCATTGTCCATGGCTCATAATTGACAGCGTCTGAGTTTCTTTTGTCACCAGCGCAGTTTTGAAGCTAAATTCTGGTATGACCGGCCATTCTGGGAGAACCGGTCCTGGTAGTCCCGATTTTTTGGTAGAACCGGCTCCGAGGCGGTGCCAGGATTTTACCCTAGTTATAATGCATGAATAATCTTTTTCATGGAATTTTGTGCCAAGTTGATATTTTCCATCTAGAAAATGCTTACTCCGTGGAGCTTAGATATTAGCTTGTGGACATAGAAAGCTTTACAATATCATGCACTCTATTATAGTCCGGTGACGGTTCCTTACGAATAACATAGAGCGCGGTAATGCATGAAGGATCGCTTTCTATGATCCCATCCGTAAAGGTTTTCGCGTCACAGCAGACTTCGAATTCTAGCATTTGGACTGCATGGGTCAAGAATTGCCCGTCGAATCAGTTAGTGTCAATGTCTCGTCGTCGTTGACTTCACCCAGTGTTATGTTTTCATCCTTTCACCTACAAATCAAATTAAATGTTGGCCAAGTAATCAGTGAAAAATAAATAATGCAGTTTGCCTCGGCTGCTGCAACCGCGCCGCAGTATTTAAGTACGTGAATGAATCATTGCAAGAATATGATTTAGAATCCGTCGCTACGGTAAACATACACGTGTGGCCAGACATGTTTATGTCTCAGAGGCAGCACTGATACAACACTGTGTTCTTTTGCATCTTCAGCCGGATCATCATTCTCTCCCGTGAATCAGAAGAAGAACTGGAAAGAAGAAATGATGGAAATGAATTTCATTGTATGTCTTGTGAGACGTTGAGTAAAAAGTGACGCGTGTATGTGAGAGACAATTTAAAATGAGCTGTCTGAAGACGATTTTGTGTCTATGAAGGTAAAGCAGTGAATCACTCTTGTCCATCGCTTTCCGTGCAGTGAACTTGAGAAGAGCCAAGAAGATTTGGTACTTCTGTTCTCTCTCTCAACCCCCGCTTGCTGGCACCCCGCGAGTGTTGCATCGTCAAAGATCTTCTCTTGCTTCTGTGAAATCTACATGTATACCGTCGAAAAAGCGTAGAGTGTGCAAAATTCCTTTTGTTTGTAGAAAATTCGCATCACGTACTTTGTCGTTCACTTTAGACATCAGCCAGTGCAGTCAGTGTGTAGACTGGCGACAGTGTTCAGTGCTCGTCGTTCACTGTAAACAACAATTCCACGAAGATGATCACAGCGCTGTATCTTGTATTTTAACTGAATGTCCAATAGACCAATCCTTCATCCCAGGGTTCAGGGAAGACTTCTCAGTGGTGTTGTACTATCAGTGCAACAGATCAAATTTATTCTATCTAAATCCAATGTTATACGACGAAGTTTGACGAAAATTGATGAATTTGGAAAAATTGGAAAATGTGGGGAAGAATAGTAGTACCGATGATTTGGTTGCAAGTTTTTTTGTTGTTCTATTTTTGGCTACCAGAACCACTCAGTCTATTTAAATAGACCGGTTTATTTTAGTCTATTTTTGGTCTGCTGTATTTCTTCAATAAAAACCGCGTTTAAATATGAGGCGCATATCAATCCGTCACCTATTCGAACGAGTAGCGGAAAAAGTCCGCCATCACATTTAGATACATTTCTGACAACATAGTGCGACTTAGTGACTTTCAAGTACTGTGTAGAAAGTCTCCAGCATGTGATCTCTAGATCTGCAAAATGCTTTTTATTCAAAGGCAAATGTCATTCCTAAATGTCCAGAATAATTCTGGACAGCCTAAGCTTTCAAGTGATTTCCTGCTGATTGCTTTTATTGCTATGAGCTATCAAGTCTCTTAGGTTAGGTCTTGCAAATTTGCTACCACTGGATTGTACAGCTATTTATATTCGTTTATGCATTATTGATAATTTTATTGCATTATTAATTTCATCAAATTATTTCGATGTTTGATTCATACAAGTACTCTTGAAATTCTGTAATGTCGAAAACAGCAACTATCAATCATTTTTTAATTTTAGTGTCTCAAGTTTTATGTTAATGTTGATCAATATAGGTCAACATTTTTTGAGATTAACTTTTAGTAATTTTAATAGATCTTGTAAAGAAAGACTTCTCAATTTTTGAGATTGTTGTGAGATATTGTCACGTACTTTGATTTTTGAAGCTAATGACTTTAATCAGTATTACGAAGATATTGTAAAAATATAAATGTGATAAATGTGAATGAATTCATTGCTTTGAAGGTGGTGTTTGGTGAAAGTGAAAACATAATTGATTTAAATAACTATCAATATAAACAACGGAAGCAACTCAGATAAAGATGTGATGCATGCAGGGCAGTTGTTCCCCTTTTTGGAAGGAAGCGGCTACGTCTGCCATATTCTTCATGGCATACACATCTGATTGTAATTTTGTATAATAGGATATGTTGTTATTTATAAGGTATTTACATCAAGTTATTTGTTTGAATGTTTCGTATATCAAAGTTAGGAAGCCAAGTATTTGTAAAATATTTTTGTTGTCATAAAACTTTATATATTTCGACCAACTCTTTGATCATCATCATCAGAAGGATTTTACAGGGATACATAATTCAAAATTCATGCATGGGGAGTAGGATGGAGAGATAAACAAACTGAT
>CAJQUW010012171.1:0-144573 GCA_907163375.1 Prostheceraeus crozeri | reverse complement strand
AACTCGATCGAAAACCAACATTCTCTATGATACGATATTTTTTTGAATATTCTGAAGATACTGTTTGATGTAATACGACATCGACCTATTACATACAAAATATCAATTTCATACTGTCTCTACATTTGTGTACAGAGATCATTTAATATGGCAACGCTCGCGACGAAGATAAATATTTCATTATGGAATTTTCTTAAGGTTGCATGGATATTTCATCTAAACTACAGAAGCTGTTGTATCAAAAACGAAATGATAGATAAACAGTGAATAGTTGATGATTTCTTCATGCTTTATTAGATTAATGAAAGCACCGATTACGAGATTTCAATCAATCTTGACAGCAACGCTCGGGACATTATCTAATAAAATTGCGGATAACATAAATTTTACCATTAAATTTGTCATCACAGAAGATAATAATAATGAAGATTACAAGATTGAACGATTAGTTTAGAAACAGCACACCAAGCATTTTATTTGTGCCGGAATCATAACACAGAAGTTAAGCATAATGTAAGATGAACGTCAACATCGGAGAGTACTATATCTTGGGTAGCTATAGTCATGAATCATAAACAAGCTTTTGTCACTTGAGGAAGAAACTTCCCTTACCTCAACGAGTCTTTCTCTGACTTAGGACAGGAAATGGAACTTCTTTAGTTCTTGTACATATACCTACCCCCCGCTTTTGTCCTTATGCTTAGGCCTAAAAGACCAGGCCTCGCTTTGGCCTGAATTAATGTCAATACATGAATTAATTCTGTCTGTGTTGTAGGTTAAACAACTTAAATAAAGGATTGGACGCATTAATGAATGCCAAATATAGTCCAGATTAGTATTGCTATTTTTATTTCAATAACAAATAGAACTAGATAATTGCAATTAGGCCAACAATCAGACTACTGTACAGCAATTTGCAGTTGTCTGTAATTAATTACACTTTCTGAGTAACAACAACCTGATATAGGCCATACTTGTAATATCGAATGAAGGATCTGGAGATCTCGGTATTTGATAAATATTGATTCTCTAGATTCAGATTCGAGATCGAGATTAAATTCACTAAGTGCATGTCATGGTAACGCTCGCGACAGACATTAAATTGATTATCTACTAGGAAGTAGACTTAGAATAACTTTGTTGATTATCACAATGATTAGCATTCATAGAAAGTCGATAATCTCTGGTAGTCTAAACTGGCTAATCATTCTTGTCTCCGAGGGAAAAACTTATTCCACATTTTAGGCAACGCTCGCGACATTCTAATGTAGAAATTAAATATTTTCTAAAGAGTCATAATTAACTTCGATAGAAAGTTGTCTTTCAGATACATTGACTATCGTGAAATTTTCTAGCATCACAAACGATTTTTCAACTTAATATTGACATTTTCATGTACGAAATGCGTTGAAGCACACAGCTCATAAAATAGGGGCATAATTGAAACTTCTATAATAGTTTTTAGACTACCCTTTGTCATCTATGCAGACATATTTCAGCTCTTTAGCTAGCATAGGTCTGAACTTTAGACTACATATTATATCATGGTCATCGGCATAATTCGTCAAAAAGTCATTTGAAATTATACTTCGGTACAACCAACTCGTGGTTTGACCCTGCTATGGTATGATGTCAGCAGATTGTGCCATTTCATAGGCATTGCATGTTCCAATGTTTCCTTTCTAGTCAAACAGAAGAAGAGACGACCTGTCAAATTCTGTGGGTTTACCAATCGCTCCATTGCAGAAAGCTCAAAGTGAGAGCTACCTTAGCGTCATCATAGCGTTGTTCATCAAAATATTTGGCAAGTGTTTCAGAATAACTCCATACTCAACTATTGTAAACATCAATTGTTCTATTTCTATGTCCTGAAATAAACGTCTGCATACAACCACAGTGCGTTAAAAAAATTGTAACAGCGACGTAGCGATAAATTCGGATTTATACTAAAACGTCGCATCCGATTTCGTCGCATCCGAACTCGTCGGATCAAACGGGTAAGAGTACAAACGTTGCATAGTACTAATTTCTTGAAAATAGTCCAGGACGTCAGGTTCGTACGAAAACCCATATCCTTAACCAGTCCGAGACGCAGAGCTGGAAAAATTCCACTGAATTTTTTTAATTCCAATTCCAGACGAGAAATTTCAATTCCAACTCCAATTCCAATTCCAGTCGAAACAGTTCAATTCCAATTCCATAATAAGATTCAATTCCGATCATTGCATGTCGCGTATAGTGTATTATGTTAATGTATCTAACGTCTGTTCGCTTCAATCGAACGCATGTGCCCTTCCTATCCTCGTTGTTCCTGTGTGCCATTCCCTGCGTCGTTCCTATGTGCGTTCTCATGTTCATAGTTCATATTTCTTGTTTACATGTACATATGTAACCGGTCTGCCTACGCCATTTTCGTTTCGTTAACGAGATATTCAATATCTCGTGAAAAATAGAAAAGAAAATTAACAGTCAGCAAATAATCAAACGCAGAGAGAGAGATGAGATGCGAATAAAGCTATTAATAAACTGATAGAAGAAAGAAATTCAATGTGCGAATAACGTGATTGTCGATGAAAGACAAAACGACGATAAAAATGATATGAAAACTGATTAATGGTCCATGTTAGAAAAAGAGATTAAAAATTCCGTGATAAGAACGACATGAAGTCGGGTCAAAAGCTAGCGCGCAGAGATTAAAGGAAACTCTTTCAATTTTCAAAAAAAGTGGATTTATCGTCAGGTCTCAAAATTTGGTATAAATTAGAAACGATGAGAAATTGACACAACAGCAACACATACGACATCTTCAGCAGCTGTTAGAAGAACTCCGGGCTCTCGCGGTTTAAATGAACCCCAGAAATAACAACAACAATTCTGCCCGCCAGCGAACAGCAACACAGCAGCGTATACTGCAACACATCAGCGAGCGCAATCGAAGATTGACGGTATTGATATTTATGATATTATTTTGGTATAAATGAGTCCGATCGAATTGAAGTGAATTCAACATTAAGAAGTGAACTGTAAGTTTAAAGTTATTCTTTTATCGTTGCGTATCGTATCTATAGAGTCTTAAGAATTAATATTGTTAATTGTTGTGATTGGACGTTGCGATTTAAATTTTTGTACAAATAGATTTATCACAGGTCTATCGAAAAAGTGGCATTGAGGTTTATCAGGGTCAATTCCAATTCCAATTCCGACTTTTCCAACTCTGCCGAGACGTTCGGTTATTGTCAGTGACTGTCAAAATATTATGCGTGCAGTTATTATCAAGGATTTTCTGAATATTTATTAGCCTAGATAGCTTCACATAGATATTTGCTGGAGGACAAAGATCAAATTAACACATAGAAAGCCATACTGAAGCTAAAGGGTGGCTATGACGACTTTTATAGAAGTAGCATGGATCAACTGTGACCAAATCGGAATCCTATTACGACGAAAACGGACATGCGACGTTTTCGGACGCGACCCTATCGGATGCGACGAAATCGGAATTGCGTACAATACGATAAATTCTTCGATAATATTTATTGCACGATGAGTTTCACTAATCGTCCGTCGGGTAATAAACAACTTTATTGCTCGAATATGATTCGATCAACATTTTAACTGCGCCGTTCATTCACTTTTTATTCATCCTATCAATAATTGATAACAGCTACTGATGTTGATGCACTTATTATCATTCAAATGTTAATACTAGAAGATGAGAATCATTCTGTTCTATAAATCAAATATATAAAATCGTCATCTTTTTTTCTAAAATGTACTTTCAGAAATGTCGTCAAATACTCGATGCTCATGAAAAAGGAAACTTCGTATCTGCAATTTTACATCAGAGAAATAGACCTACCGTCATGACAAAGGACTAGTCACTAATACAAAGATAAGGTTGAAATTTGATTCTCCGTACAACGTAATAAGTAGCATACTTCAATGCGAAATGTGACGTTAAAAGAAGAATTTCTAAATTCAAAGGATTATCTCACCTCTCCGCATCGAGATGAATTTCCAGCAAAATAGACTTCATGCTTGTTTTCTGATAGCGCAAAATATCATCTGGAAGATACGAAGAGGATTATCAGGATGATCAAGATCACTGCTGATGAAACCATCTTGCAAATGTCGTAAATCTCGTCTATTATGTTCGAAGCGACTGATATCAATAGAAACGTGTTCACACCAGCGCATGAACTGACAACCTGAAAAGCTGTTTTGATGGATGAGATAATGCACATTTAAAAGTCATATTTGTAAATACAGGGACTTTTGCATTTGCGCCACTTGGCAATGCATTTGCGCCACTTTTTTCGGTTATGTAATTTTGTAGCAATGCTTTTGCGCCAAAAGGAATCATGCATTTGCGCCAAAAAAATAATGCATTTGTGCCCAATGTGTTATCTATTCATAAGTTATGTGATCTCTGTCTTGTAATTCGCTTGTGAAAAATGATAAAATGATAAGCAGATAAGATCGCTCACATTACTTACGGTTATTAAGTATCTTTTTTCACGAAAATGTATCTAAATTATATTTGGCAACCAGTAATCTATGGATATAGTTGTATGGTAATCTATAGAATTACATATTATGTACATTGTACATGCATGTATGAAAACATCTATCAAATTCACTAAATAAAATAGACCTATTATCCCATATACTAGCGAAGAAAAATACATTGTAATACAGACATAACATTTATTACACGCACCGTACAGTACATTACATGAATAATAAAGTTGAAAATGTTGAAAGGACTGACTACACTCTGTGGGTATAACCTAATAATTTCACGTATGCAAAAGTTTCTATCTCACCAGCATTACGACGAGTGATGAGGTCCATAGTCCGATTCTGCAGTTCTTTCGTGGCATTATCTTTGTATGACACCTTTCCCATATTAGCACTTCGCATTTTCGCAGAGGAAGCGGTTTGATATTTCACAAGCACGTCTATGAATGAATAAATGTTCGGGTGCGTTGAATAAAATTCTTTATTGAAATGTCCATTGAAGGATTCGCACCCATTGTTCGTTCGAAGGGAGGCGTCATCAAATGCCCAAAGGGACGGGGGAAATTTGCTGTTGCTATCAACGAAATTGACCAGCACATAGTCGGCGAACTGATCGCATCTTTCATCATTTGGAGTGATGGCAAATAAGTCATCCGTGAAGCAGTCGCTCACTTCTCCCGGTCGCAAGAATGGAAGTCCAAAGAAGTATGATAGCCATTTCGACACCTCACTTTCCTTGGCGTTGTACTGAGATGATAGTCCGAGACTTTGAATTTTTCGAAACCATGCCTGAGCGAGATGGAATCGGCATCCGTGAAGCTTGGCTGCAGGAAATGCGGAGACTGCAGAATTCATTGCCGCCTTCTCAAAATCCATCATAATAATGGATGGTCGCAGAATCAGATCAGCACTCTCACAATGACCTTTCAATTTGGACCACATGCAGTTGTACTTCTCCTCAGTTCGCTCTGTCATCAAGACGAAAACTAGAGGAATATACCATCCTTGGCGATGTCCGACAATAACATACATTTGTTCGAAGTGTTTGGGGACACATTTAAATGTCCCATCGCAGAGAATATCTTCGCAAGAAGATAGAAATTCCAGATTCTCTTTACATGAGAATAACACCATGGAGTTGCCTGCGTCCAATTCAAGTATGAAATCTTCACCCTTGGCAGTTTTAAGTGGAATTGATTCCAAACATTGAAACACCTCTTCGTGTGATTTTGGAAGAACGGGATATTTCTTTCGTCGTTCACGGTAAATAGCTTCGCGGATGCGTTTGTAATCACCGGCTTCAATTTGAATGTCACCACTTTTGAAGTGTTCAGTCTTTATAATTTTGCTCGGTTTACACGTCAGATCGTCGAGCGCTTTTCTCTTGCATGTACGTCTCAAAACATCTGCCTGTACATTTGGTTGCTCATGGCAATGTGGACCAGTAAAGTTTATTACTTCTCGACGTATAGTATAGAGTGTTGCTGAACAATTCTTCTTACAGCATCTCCATCGGGTAGTACCAGCTTTCGATGTACTTCCCACTCGAAACTTGTAATTGTCGTGGATAAAATAGTTTTCAGACGTGTTCGCTTCCATAATAATACTTCACAATAAAAATTGCTTCGAAAATCTTTCCTTTTAAGGGTTTGAAAACCACAATTGACTTCCTCTAATTTGGCAGCTGCTGTATTTTGTTGCAAACTAATGTTATTTTACTCTTATTTGTATAATTGCATCACATTTTTCGATTTGTTACAGACCATCGGTCACCGGGTGGTTACAAGATTCACGCCATTCATTAAGAAAAATAAACAGATATGTTCAGACCAATTGAAGCAAACCACAGTGATCTCTGATACAAACACCTTTATCTCGCTTTTGTCCATGCAGAAAGTAAACAAGAAAATGTGACACGCTGTCTTGATAAGAAACTGGCGCAAATGCAAGATCTGTTTTGGCGCAAATGCATTACGAGGAAAATGAATCTGTGGCGCAAAAGCATTGCACCTACATTACATAACCGAAAATTGTGGCGCAAATCCATTATGTCCTAAATACAGAATGAAACTCATGCTTCTTAAAAAGCAAGGCTTTCAACCATTTTTGACAATGTTTTGGAAAACACGATTACATAACCCCATTGAACTTGATGAAAAGCAGATTTAAACATTCTAGGCTGTTCGTCATGTCCTGTTGACAATGCAATTATTTGATTGATATAAGAAACCTCCTATTATTTAGTAAAATACCTACAGTATTCGAAAGCTGTGCCTTATTGATGTGTATAAGCAGTAGGTGATGAGCATTATAGGATAAATGTGAGAGAGCTTGGAAGATCAAAGTCGTCTACAGACAGGCCACAAACACTTATGAAAGCTGATACTGCAGCATGCTATCAAAATCAATATTTTCATTGCTTTGCATGTCAGCAAGTAAATCGCAATATCTGATGTCCTAAATCTAAAAAACGTGTTTTGAAACAAATCATTTTTGACCGGTAGTCCTTTTGGCGGTAGATGTTATTATTGTGAAGAATGTCGCGGATTTCAAATCTGCCGAAGGAATCCCTGACGAAGGGGGAGCTGTTGGAATTGTCCTTCAATTTCTTAACAAGGGCAAAACTTTAACAACATTTTTCATGCAAAATGGGAAAGTGGTCATTCCAACTCAAATTCGAAGATATAATGCCCAAAATTTTTAATGGGGTCAACTTGATATAATAACACGATTACGATCTGAGACACCAACTATTTTATTTCCTTTTTGGATGTTGGCGTCAAACGTTGTACTGATTTTTCTTTTCGACGTTTATTTATTTTAATAAAACTATTAGCTCAAACCGTTTTTTACCTCATCATTCTTATAATCCATTGTGTCATAAGCGGTTGGTTGTCATGAGTCTTACTAAACGTGCGAGCATCATGTGTTCGGATGAGACTCAAAGACTTTCTCAAAGGAATAGTGCAAATGATATGTTTGTGTTAAATAGCTACAACAGAAAATTTGTTATTAACAGTTCAATTTCTAACAGACCAAGACGTGATGAGGAATTGTTTGACTTAGCAATGTCTTGCCTTACATTTCAAGTGTATCTGAGAATATAGCTCGCATTCTTTTTCGTTACAAAATCTCTGTTTTTCACAAACCTGTCCGTTAAATGAATGACATTTTAAAACTTCCGAAAGAGAAAGTTGATGTCATGTATACAAGAAATGTTGTATACTAAATTCAGTGTGATGATTGTGATAAAACCTACGTGGGTCAAACTGGCAACAGCTTTGAAACCCGTTTGAAGCAGCACAAATCGGCATTGCGCCTGATCCAACCCGACTAATCCGCCTTAGCAGAGCATGCCTTCAAAGAGGACCACCGCATCGACTGGTTTTCTGGTGAAATTATTTTCTGTGAGACCAACTATAGGAAACGTTTGTTCATAGAGACTTGACACTCAAAACAACTGCCTTGTCCAAAGACTATGTAATATTCTAAGACTAAAAACTCTCCTATCTTTGTATGTTAAGCTTTTGGAAACAGCTTGTTTGTCCTCAACGAAGATATCGGATAATTTTAACACATTAGAATATAGGAACTACCATGGATATTTTTGTACTCATCACAGGATATGCATAGTTTCCAAATTTTCTACGAGTTTACAGTCTTTACATCTTCCACTGTCTTTGGCCTTGTCTGAATGGTTGTGAGCTACATGTACCGTGCCTATATCAAGATATCTGATTGTTTTTTCTCTCTAATCTTTTCTATCTTTATATATTGTTGTACATTATTTTTCATTCGATTTTCTTGAGGTTCTTTTTGGTGTATTTTGTGCAAGCATTGCACATATTCCTTGATTGCGTTTTAATATGCCTTCATTGTTGTCAATGCTTTTATATATTGTTGCTCTTCAATCTGAAGCGAATCTGCTGGTGAACGCTGTACAGACCACATGAATAGATATCGTTAACCATCCTCATTATGTTATTGATTTTGCATACTGCACTTCACTCTTGTTTGAAGGCGCGATCTGGATAGACCGTGAAATATTGTGTACTAAAGCTATTTTCTTTTTCTTAACAAGGGCAATACTCTCACAACAATTTTTTTAGAAAATGGTCATCACGACTCAAATTCGAAAAATATATAATGCCGAAAATGTTGCCGGTGTCAACGTGATCTAATAACACGAATACGATCTGAGACTTTTATCCAATTAAAGCTGATCGCGATACGCTGATTTAATAGACTTATTTACTTAGTTGAAGATTTGTTTCTCATCAAAATTACCACATATCCGACTGATAATCAAACCCGCAGATCACTTTCATCTGTCAACAATTTGATGGACAAAACAAGAAATTCCTGTTCCTTATTATGTTGCTATAACTGCCACGCAATATCATGCTTATCGCACATGTCGTTGGATAATAGTCAGCAGAATGTGCGATTTTCTTGCTCTTCTGTGAGTCCACAACAAATTCATCTCTTCAGTTCCCATAACGCACATCATTTCCGATCAGAAGGTTTCATTCCTCGTCTTTTGATTGGCTGCTTGAAACTCGAACAAAGCTTGCGCTTTAATACGCAATAAGAAGTTGTGGAAATAAAAGCAGTGACTGATCTGATTGTGAAGAATAAGTGATCTGATTGAGGTGACAGACAACTACAAGTAGAGACGGTAAGTAGCATTTATTTCTCTCCTGTCGTTCTAACGTAATTTGGAACTTAGTAAATAAAGGTCGATAAACAGTTTGGTCTAAAACTATTGTCTATGGGTATAAAATTGTTGTAATTAGAAGAGAATTGATTCACATATTTTCATCAAGTCATCAGATGCTTTACCATTGAATCCTACAAGCTGCACATCTTTTGCGTGTCATTTTGATCTGCCGTTTATCTCATTTCATTCATTGTTAATTATCTCACATGTACATGCAGAGATGGTGCTATCATAGAAATGACCGCGGTGCATTTTCCATCTCCGGTAACAAGCTTGTTTTCTGCATATCCTCTCACTTTTTCACTTCACATAAAAGTGAAATCTCAATTCTGTTTCTAAATTGCTTCAATCGACATTAATTAATTTAATAAGTTGTGGCGCATTGTCAGAATTATTGTTACTTGCTTCAGTTATCGCTTATTAAATTTATCTCCAGATTTGGTAAATAATGAATTAGAAAATTACAAGGACGGTTTATTAGTCTAAATGATTATAGTTAGACCAGTGCAGTTAGTCGCATGTTGATGAAAGAAAGAACTTGACAACATTTCACGTGCGGGTATAGACTACAGTCACTGTGAAGATTTGCTCAACGAATGGTAGTTTCAAATACGATGATTATCAGCTCTTTGATGGTAATCTCACATATTCCTCTTATATTTGCTATGTAAGAATTGGCTGATGCAAATGAAGGCAAAAATGTTTAAATAGAGATATATGAAGACATTAACATATAGAAGTAGTGACTTCATAAACCGCAAGAATTGATATCTCACATGTGCATACGTCCTGAATGGAACCAATATCACAGTTGAACTAAAGCATGAAAGCATAAAACTAAAAAAATATACAAAGAGGATCAACTAAGGCTTTAGCTATTAATACGCTAACATTGCTGATTGTGTACTACCGTTATTTATTGGGTCAATTATGCAACGCCGAATATTGTCGACAGAATCTAGATCTGCCTTTGATCTACCACAAAATCATTGCTACATCAATTGACATGTCACATATTTGTGGAGAAGAAATGCAAATCCACAAGATTCTGATATTTTAATCAATATGATTCATGTACCAGAAATAAATCAAATTGTCGACTATTTTTGGCTTACATAATTGCGCAGCCTTGACGCTCGAAGACTCAAGGAAAATAACGTTCATACGGGACTTACGTAGATTAGAAGGTCTTTAGTTTTCAAACCTTTTAATTTTGACTTTAAAGGTTAAGTTGCAATTGTAATCAATTAAATGCTCGCTGCTTTCAGAGATGGAATCAAGGAACAAGCAACAAATGACCAAAGCTAATGTGAACAAGGCAGAAACTCCGACAAAGGTGGATGTCAGTGAATGTAAGTATCACTTTATGACATCCATTCATGCACGCTCTGTCAACAGTGTGTTGCATTGTGTATGAGTTGTGATTGATCTAATATTGAATGATTGATACCCTTTGGATATTTTGCATAGAAATAAGAACTTCAGCATGTTTACGACAAGGCCTTTCGAACCGTTCTATTTCATGTCGTACACGGTTGTGAGAGAACTTGGTGCACATCATCTGACAAAGTGTTGGATTACAGCTCAATCTACATCACAGAGACGGAAGACAAGACAATAGGACGGAATGATAACAATGACTTCAATACTGTAGCAGTCAAAGAATGAAACTAACACCATGTACATCAAGATCTCTCACAACCACAGAATTAAATTGTTTAACCGCATCACTTTGCTAGAAGTGCAAACTGATTCAAAACAATGGCACATGAAGGAACTTATTAAGTGGGCAAAAAGAATTTCTTAATACCTTGCAGAGATAGGAAAAATAGTCGTGCGTCGCTTGCGGATTGCTCTGAATTCCTTTAAAATGCTCCGATCACCACGATTCTTTCAGATTCGAAGAATTCAGATCATTGCGCAGAAGTTTTCTCGATAATGTTGGGCCCTCCGATCATTTTAAAAAAAGTTACCAGGCGCACGAAAAAACGTTCACAAACTTCTCTGTAGAACTTGACATCGTCTGTGTCTCTTTGCTGTGTGATCCGGTTGATAACTGTCACTGAAACTTCAGACAATTTTACGTGTTCAATGTTGAACTGGCTGCTCATTGTTCGATTTCTATGGTATTATGTCAGCAGATTGTGCCATTTCATTAACGTTACATGTTCCAATGTTTCCTTTCTAGTCAAACAGAAGAAGAGACGACTGGTCTAATTCTGTGCTCACAACCGTGTACGACATGAAACAGAACGGTTTGAAATGCCTCGTCGCAAATATGCTGATGATTTACTATTTGTAAGTGTGCTGGACAAATTTCTGAGTGTTACACTACATGTACGTGCACACTCACACATTTGAATCTTAATAATATATCAATCGAATTAGGAAAGTAAATTCTATGCATAGAGCTATTTTGAACACAATCTTTTGGTTGTATACGAAAATAGTCTGCCAGGGTTCAAGGATATCAGATGCACGTTTTGAATAAGAGATCAAATAATTCCAAAAGAGTCGGAAGCCATGCAACTCCTAGCTGCCGTAGGATTCCTCCACATATAGCGGTCTTATTTTAAATCTCTTCATTTTCCTGGTTCTCTTCATTCATTATTTTGCCTATCTTCTCTTCATACTTCATGCCGAGCTCTCATTTCTAGTTTATAGATATAAAATAAAATTGATTCCAAGTTTTGATATGTTTCCCTCCTCCTTAAAAGTTGGGTCGGCTATCCTTTTTGCAAGTAAGGGTATTTGTTAAAGCTTGTATTCTTGCGCTTCTTGGATTCTTCGAATTTCTTAACTGTGTCATTTAATTTAATCCATCATGGAGCATTCAAATTACAGATGAATAATCGATTATAATCGAAATGATAATTATCAGTTCTAACCAGGGTTGGCCTTTTGCCGGCTAAAACTGGTTTTTGCCACTAAGTGGTAAAAACTGGCAAAAACTGGTAAAAACCGGCTAAAACTAAAATTCCGAAAAATCAGTCTATTTCTTCACGAAATGATCGACAACAAGTGGGGGTTTAAGCTTTACGGTGCATGCGGGTTTGCAGTTTGCAACTCTTATCTTCCAAAACATGACATTCATTCTGTGATGGAACCACATGATATGTTTTTATCACGAACGACAAACGATGTTGCCTTTCTTTACGATTGCTCTGCCATTTTCTTGTGATTTAAGAACAAATGTAGACTTCAGCACCATTTTGGCTCTTTGGCTCATGTAACAGAAGCTGTTAGATGCTCGCAGAATTATCATCAAATGAATGAAAAAATGAAAATAAATATATGAATATAACTGGTTTATACATAGAACTAAATTAAGCAAACCACTTTCTTCATGTGGACGAGCTTCAATAATCCCACTGTCATTCTTCTGTGTTGAGTGTTCAGCAAGAATGTAGAGTGTATTTTAATAGTAGCTTAGGTTTCATCAGATCTAGATTCGAACTCAGGTCTCATGAACGCAGAGAAAATATTCTATCAAAAAGTCTCCGCGCCGGAAAATCTCAACTCCCAAATCAAGCAATGTGCAACCGTCACTTAGAATGCATTTCTACTTTTTTAGAAATATACTAAATGTACTAATGCTTGTGACTGTAGCAGGAAATCATGATTTGTAAGAACAAATAATAACATAGTTCGCACTAGCAATCTTGATAAAGTGAGGTATAATGCATGTCTGAACAGCTTCAGTTATAATCTAAACAAAAGATCATGTCCAGTAAGCTGTGAAATTGATCTTATTAATAGAATCTGAGAGCGACAAACAATTTTGACAATATTGTGATATACAAGTTTGTTTAAAATTCTTGAAATTTCCATATTTTGAGCTCAAATCAAAACTTTACTTTCGGTTTTAAATTCATTTAACATAACCTTATCCTCCAAATATGTGAGGGCAAATTGCCATGAAACGAAAAATGTTGAAGGGCAATATCTTTAATCTAGTCCTTCTGGGAGTGCAGGATAAATTTCATAATAATGCTCGTGTAATCACAATGGGTATGGGACATTTGCCACAGATTTAGAAGACTAGCTATTCTATGAGATCAACAGGGAGGTTAATCGTAGAAATCCGAGGCCAGATTTCTACATTTTCCTACCCTTCTAGCTTCATGGAATCCTGTTTTCGATCTTTTATATAGAGCCAAGTGATTTCCTTCGAGCATGGACGTCTGTCGCATCTTACAATTAATGAAATTCGTAAGGCAACAAAATGCGTGCACACTTCGAAGAAGAAAGTCTTATAACAATATTTTTATAATAATTCATATTCTTACACCTATAGCCTACTTGGAGCATATTCTTGATTGAAATGCGATACTGATAGGTTTGAATTGTGAAAATCAGGCCTAAATGTTTATCGAATGATGAAAAAGTAAAGTGAACTTATTGCGACTAACGTTCATCAATAAAGTAAGGAGTGACGATGATCCCTTATATTGTATGTACCCAAAAAAATAAGTAGTAATGCTGGAAAAATAGTTTTAGCCAGTTTTAGCCAGTTTTAGCCGAAAAATGGTGACAAAAGCTGGTGGTTTTTACCACGTGATAAAAACCAGGGTGGTTTTTACCGGCCAACCCTGGGTTCCAACAGTCACAACATTTTCTATTTCAGATGAGACATCGGTTCAATGGGAACATCTCCAAGTTCCTCCATCTCCACTCAAACCAATGAGATTTCCAACTCCTCCAACGGTTTGTTTGAAGCTTTCACGAAAGAAATTAGAATTGAGAAAACGAGCTCATTGGACTGAGTTTCGTGTGAATGAGCTTGTGAACTCAATCCAAACTATGAATTCTCCAGAAAAACAGACAAGTGCTCGTCGCAGCCTAGCGGAAGAGTTCGACGAAGCTTGAATCGGTGAGTATTTTCATCAATTCACTGACGCGGCATTTTTCATGTCAAATTGGGAACTGAAGGTCAATAGGTATTACTTATTCGGCGAAGTTGTAGAGGATTTCAAATGGATTGACACTAATTACATCACCAACCACAATGTCATCGACACAAAGCGTCACTTAGTTTTCATGCAGTGATATAGTCGATTTCTATGTCGCTAAAAAGTCTCCAAGCCAGTACGCGTACTCTGATACATTGATGAATGAAATAGCATAGTAAGATCAGTTTTCAAATGAATTAACGTCTTTTGCATTCAACATGCATTTTATTATTGCAATTTTTCTGAAATGAATCAATTTTAGAACCAAATGCTTTTATAGCAATCCGTTTTTATGAATATTTGACTGCTGCTTGGTGAGATATTGCAGTTTAGTTAACTAAATTAAGTACCTATTCAAATTCTTGTATCCGTTGACCTGTAGACAAACTGCCAAGGCTTTTGCAATGCTTTTGTAATCACTCATTTAATGCTTAAATAATGATGGACTAATTGAATAAAGGCTGATAGCATCTTATAGATACATAAATGTATTCGGGTGCGATTCATTCAATAAAACGCGACAGCTTCAGCTTGGAAAATTTTATAGATTGTTTTTGAAGAAATTCTTTACTCCTGTGATTAATAAAATGGTCTAGTGGTCTAAAACAGTGTCACGCAAACCTGAGAATGGGCTTCTCATCAATGAATCACTGAACCTTGAGCGTCTCAGCTTAAGTGGTGTATTTTTATATAGTTTAAGTGAAGTGCAGTTATGCAGTTTAAGCACTGCTATGCTAAGGTGTGCACTCTGATACACTGATAGGCGAATTATTAAAGGAACAGCAGATTTCTTAATGAATTGATTTCTTTTGCATTCAATTTGTGTTTTGTTTCTATTGTTAAAGTAATTTTATGGTTAACTAAAGTTGGAAATAATTGCAAACGAATGAAGGAGACTTTGGTGTTGTTCAGTACACAGTGAAAATTAAAAACATGCCAAAATTCCATGTATTCTGTCGACCACATACTTGGAAACTGACAGCCATTACTGAATGGAACCTGTGTTTTGTATGCGAAGACAATGCCTTCCTAATACAATTCTATGATTAAGTGTACGTTTAAAAAGATGTTTCATTTGTTCAGCTAAAGATATGTTTTACAGTTTTCAGGAGAAGCTGACTCGAATTAATAATAAGCATGCTCTTTCTCTATGCTTGTATTTCGACATACATACTAACAATGTGTTTTTGCTTGTCAATTCAATTATCTTTTTGGAAAGAAAAGATTTGCAATAATCAATCACAGACAGCAAGACATACAATATTTAAGGAAAGGTCACTCTCTCCGTCCTGAGGCGGCAAGTAAAATAATTCTTAATTTTGCCTTAAATAAAACTTAAAGCCTTCTGAAAAGTAGAACACTTGTTCTTTATTCGCTCTTCATATTTCCTTTCGATCTTTCGTTGAAAGACACTCCTTGAGGTATCAACTCATCCTCCTCCATCATTCTCTTCAAAAGAAATGAAATTCCTCCATTCAAAACTTTCCTCAAATACTTGAATGCTTCCTGCATGAATGGTTGAGGATCGCGCTTCAGTGCGAAAATGCAGAAGGTTCAAGGTTCGAGTATGTCCGCCTCGGGAGGTACCACCACTTGCTTTCACTATGCATGGTGAAGACTTCAGAGCTGCTAGCTACATCGTGGCTTGGGTGGGGAGGAATGAGTATTCAGCATTCAATCAACATGATGAACATGTACCGTATACCTTCATCAGTTTCCATAGTTATCTCAAGGCTTCCATTGTTCAATTCCATTCAGTTCTAATGCAATGCTAAATTTCCTTTCCAGATCGATGGACTGGTAGACCGGAAAGCGGAAAATGGTTCAATCCTCTTCTCGCCACATGAACTCGACAGTGAATTTCGACAAGTAGAAAATCATTATGGACGATTCCCGTGAAATGACTTTCAAACCAAATTACATTCCAATCATCATTGTTTCAATAATCTTCCTTTATTTATTTCAATGTGTCATAACTTGAGACATTCAACTCAATTCCTAAGGTGCAGTTGTCGTGATGTAGTTCTGCTTTGAAGCATTGTTCTTTTTGAAAATACAGATAACTTCCATGACTTCGATGTCTTTTTACTTACATTATATTAGGTGTGTCATTAATTTAAAGAATGTGGAACGCTGGAGCTTTATCTCAAATGTTAGCTATGAAATTATTCTTCACAGAGAGATATTTAAAAAATGAATCCCCTTTTATCTTATATTAATAATATCTTATAAATTAAATGAGCCACGAAATTCATTGTGATGCATTAACACGAGGCCTTTCGTCCAATCTTACAGGGTGCTAACTTTGCACTGAAACAAATCTCAGATGCAAACTAATTTAAAATATGCATCAAACAGAGAGATATGATCATTTTTAGGGCTGTGCGCGGTGCACCGCTGCAGTGAAGAACCGGTTTTGGTGCGGTGCATTGAAACATTCGAATTTTGATCAAATTGACATTTTAATGTACAGTCAAAATTAATTAAATCTATCTGCAAATCAATGTCGCAACATATATAAATGAGTGATCTTTGAGCATACAATATAATTTTTTCAACTATGAGAACATTATTCAATTCTGTTTATCAATTCAATTCATTTTAAACTTCAAATTTCTAAGTGATGAGATTGAAATATTTTGAAAATCAAGGCTATATCATTAAATTACTGGTGCATTTCCTAATGAATAGAGAAAAATGAAAAAGTAACGAATATTTCATTCTCGCGACCTAAGAATCTCGGAATTTCATAGTGAATATGTCATAGTGAGATAATGTTCATATTATTGAACATGCATATTTTTCAATATGCAGATAATTCATGATCAGTTTTGACATTTGAGTTGTAATGCATGTAATGATTTACGCATCGCCTTTTCTTCCGATCCGTATCATCATTTCACTTACTTGTACATCTCATCCTCCATCCATCATTCATTGTATATGGACATTTTTATCATTTCATCACTCATCACATCAATGTTATGTATATTTGTACTACGTTTTCCAAGTTGGAAATAAACGTTTTGACTTTTGACTTTTGACATAGTCCTTCTCATATTCTCATAGAAATCTCATTGTACAGAATCTCACGATATATCCAGCGTTCTGTGCGAAAGAAAATTTCGTACGATCTTGCAGTAATGCATCATTACTGGGAGAGAAACTACCAGATACCGAGTACCCTCATGCACAGTAATTCGTAGATTGCGGCGACATTGCTTTGGAATTATCATGAAAAAGTAACAGGTTAACTTAAGCGCGGCCCACTTACTGCGATATCTGAAGTAAACATCTGTAATGACTAACGACTTAGGCTATCATTTCATTATATTTCAATTCCCTCTAAGCAGCCCTACAGAATGGCTGTAGAATAATGCATGTCGACATCAATTTATCTCAAAATAGACTTAACATACAGATATGTCACATACATGAGCACAATCATCAAATTGTCAAAATGTGTGAAATATTATCGCCTCAACGCGATAAGTATCCGCTCTGACCAACACATTTCTTGCCTGTCTATCGCAAATTGTCATCAATGTAAACACCGATCGGCGGGCTTCAACGCCGTAAGCGTGAATTGCGGAAAGCAGTTTATCTGTTCCTCTCTAAATCTGTGATTGCAGCATAGAAGATCGGTATCTATGAAAAGACGGATGAAACCATCGATTTTCTAAAAATCAACGTTAATGTCGACAATACATTGTACACTTATTCTGAATTGGCTCAGCTATTTAGCTTAGGATACTGTGAGGGGAGGTGAAAAACGCACTCATACGAGGCGCACTCGAAAATTACCGAATGGCTGGTGGTTTGAAGGATTGTCAAGAAAAGAGTCTGCCGTTCACCTGAGAAGCGCCATTGGACCACGGAGAAGTCCTACAACAGATCCTGTCGATCTTTCAGGGTTTATTCCAAAAGAGAAAACAGATGAAACCACAGAATTAGATGGTTTAACTCTTTCAGTTTACTAGAAGTGATGACTAATTCAAAACAATGGCACACACCGATACTTAGTAAGTGGGCAGAAAGGAATTCCTAATTCCTTACAGAGATAGGAAAAAAGTCGTGCGTCTTGCGGATTGATGTGAATTCCATCAGAGTGCTTCGATTGCCACGATTCCTTCAGATTCGAAGAATTCAGATCATTGCGCACAAGTTTTCTCCATAAAGTTGGCCCTTCCGATCATTATTAGAAAAGATAGCAGGCGCACGAAAATTAGTTCACGATGAGTTCACAATGCAGCACAATACAGCCAGACAGCAATGTGTGCTGTGGTGTGTCCGACGAAATGATATCACAGCACGCACGCCACTCACTCACTGGCTCTGGACGCCCAAAGTCGGCTGACAGCATAATGTTTGTCATTTCCAATAGTAGGCGATATTGGCGATATATTCTCGAATTATCTATTCGAGAAGTAGCAAGTTGTCTAATTCGGTGATGTGCCATTTCGATATTAAAGACAGATGCGATAATTCCCTTCTAGAAAACCGAAGCCGATGAATTTAATTCTGTGAGAAAAACTCTCCCTAGGTACGCTTATGCAGAATCGGTATAAACATCAACAATTTCGCCGATGTCCAGACGCTCATTTTTGGAGACACTGAGATATAGTCTTGCAGATGCCGGAGAGCTTTCTTGTCGTTTCTTTTGGAATCTCAATGACCCTCACGCCTAAAGACATCAATTGTTTCAAGGTTTAGACCTACCGACATCTGCATGTTCAAGCACAGATTATATGCTGCATATAATGCAGATTAAATTGACTATAAAGGGAAAGTCTTCGCGCGGACGTGTTCAAGCTTGTCTCTGAAATGCGAAGTGGAGTTGGTTTAGTTCAATTGCTTTGTCTGCGTTGTTTGGTCTGGAGATGACAGTTTTTAGTACTGATGGTGACCTCAAGAACTAGTCCCGAGGGGCAGGAAGTTCCATTCTCCATTGAACGTGATGCAAGCTGAAGTCTGACTTCTGACGAACGAAATCATTGACACCGACACAGAATTAAATATTTTGTTTATCTGCTTCGGTTTGCAAGATGTGTGATTATTACGAAATCGACGGCACATTGAGGAACCTATTAAGTGGGCAAAAAAGAATTCCTAATACCTTACAGAGATAAGAAAAAAGTCGTTCGTCGCTTGCGGATTAATGTGAGTTCCAGCAAAGTGCCTCGATTGCCAAAATTCCTTCAGATTCGAAGAATTGAGATCATTGCGCACAAGTTTTCTCCATAATGTTGGCCCTTCCGATCATTATTAAAGAAAGTAGCAGGCGTAGGGTAGAGTGGGGTAAGACGCCCCCCCCATAGATTTTTCAGAAGTCTATAATGATGCAGGATATTTGACCCCTCTCAGGCTTAATGCTCACAGAAAAATGGGTTGGAACCCAAAAATCATTGAATTTTCATCATTAGTTTAGAAAATATGTTGCTTTTCTCATTTTCGATGCTTTTGATGCAATTTATTTTGAAGTTAAATGAAGTATTATGAAGCAATCAGACATCATTTTGATATCTTTAATGCAGGAAACTTAAGTTAACGCATCACTAAATGTGATTTAAACAGTTGCTTGATTCACTTTAACGTTTTCATTCGAAAACAGATTGAAGAAAAAAATATACAGTTTGGGTTAAGACGCCCCCTGCATGGCGGGGTAAGACGTCCCCCGGGCATTTTGCCCCCATTATACGTTTTGACGCCTTGTTGTCAGTGGCATTAATTCATATACTCTGAATTTACTGGCATTGATTTCATGTCAAACTCACGACTTTTTTCTTTGTCTATGCGCACTGATAAACCAGTTAATCAATGCAGTTGCTTTATGATCGCGCGAGTTGGGTATGCAATCACAAGCATCATGCGCGTAGACGTCAGCTATAAAAAGTAGGACCATAGCGTTCAAGAAAGCGGAGAGCTGAAAGGGCACAAAACCTCACGTCATCTCCAAATAAGCAGTACCTACAGGCCAAAGAGAAAGTAGCTCTACATCGTCTGCCACTAGGTCTTCGTACAGTGAAGAAGACCAAGTCAGTCCGAAGAAACGATTCAGAATGCGGATGCATTGCATGCAACGAAATGTATTCGTATAGCCGACCACATGAAAAGTGGATACAGTTGGTGTATACAATGCAGTCAATGGGCGCATGAGGAATGTGCCGCCGGCAATCTGCCAAGTTATATTTGTGAATTATGTTTTTTACTGATAAGTACAGTGTTTCGGCCTAATCTTGTTCTATAGGCCCCTGCATGTCACAGAATAGATAGCTGGAAGAGAAGTTGCTTTGGTTTTACCAGATGATCACATCACATTGGTCGAATAGACAAGCTTTCCTTAAGATATTTCATAATTTTAAAAGTTGGGAGTGGGTTGCGCCCAGGGTGGGGCGTCTTACCCCCTATAGGGTTGCGCCCTTTTGGTACTTTCTGAAAGTTGAAAAATATAGGATCTCATCCGAATTTCTAGCTGTATTCCTTGTCCATGTAACTAGTGCATACTCTGAAATAATTAATAATGACAAGATCTGGCAGAAAAAAGCGCAATAGTTCCTGAACAGTCGAATCTCGCTTAAGGGGGCGTCTTACCCCACTCTACCCTACGAAAAATAGCTCACTTGATGTTTTCACATCCTCTCCACGGCATTCCTCACTGTATAGCGCATACGCTGAATCGAAGCCAGGCATCGATGTGTGTTTTTTGCTGTGTGCGAAGTGATATCACAGCACGCACGCATCTCTCACTGGCTCTGGCTTCGACGTGAAAACGACAGCTCGTACGTTCCCTAATACAACTTTCCTTACGCATTGCGCGCGCTTGGCCAATTACTCAAGACAAAGGGAAAGTGATCTCTCCATCTCTCTCTCTCTCTACCATTCCATACAATGGATGAGATAGAATGGCGTCACCTCTTGAGTAACGGCGACAGACGAATCCATTTCTGTGGTTTAGTTCAATATTTATGAGAAATTGAAATGTCTGTGGTGGGAACACCTTATCTGTCATCTTCAAGACAATGAGCTGTTGAAATGAGATATTGTTACGCAAGATCAAAGTATTGTTCACAATCTGCCGTGCTTCATTATCTATAATTTGTCATATTCTCTCAATCTTACGTCATCGGCACAATTTCAACAATAATAATTGCTGTCACTGTGACACACGGTCACTTTCTGACTAAGGTAACGCTTCAGTTGCCTGATACACCCAAGCGCGTTTATGCAAAAAGTCTGAGGTCACATGAACTATTATGAAACAATAACTACATCAGCAGAATCAGTCAGCTGCATCTTGTAGCGTGATCATGAAGAACATGGACATAACCTATCCTTCCCAGCAGGTCCAAATCCTGATTGTTCTTATTTGGCTCATCAACGCATTTCTTATGGGCTTCGGCATCAATTGCCCATGGTCCGTTCAAACTTTATTGCTTCCTCAAAACTCTTCGAATATCTCGGCAGGGCTGCTTACAAACTACCAATACGAGTTGTACGTTGGACTGCCGTATTTCGTAGCAATGTTTCCAACTATCTGTGGAGGTTATATCGTCGATGTCATTGGAATGCCGAAATGTCTCATCATATTCTCCGTTTGCTGTCTGTTTGGTATGACGATTGAGACTATGGGCGCATCATTAAGATTTTCGCACCTTTTCACTGCGCTCTGCTTAATTCTTGGTGAATGTATTTATTTAGTTGGATATAGTGTACTGCTGGTGATACGCAATTATGTACCTGTCTTCTATTTTGAAAGCGGCTGGAAATCAATCGTCGCAGGGATGCTGAACTGTGCTGGTAGGTTCGGAAATGTAATCACAACTATAGCCTCCCCTCGATTCGGTCTCGCATATGGTGTCCGAGATGTTTTCTGGTTGTTAACAGGACTGATGCTTCTGCTTTTGTCATGTGCAATAATTCTTTACATCATTTCAAAGGTTTCAGACAGCTTCAAGGGCACAGAAGAATCAAACAAGCTCCTAAGACATTCTTTACCTGTGACGGGTTCAACAGCTGATGCACTGAGATCATTCAAGGAAGAATACTGGTTCCTCCTGGTTGGAGCTACGTGCATGCGAATTACCTACATCACAATGATCAGCAATTCAGTGGAGATCCATCGCGTATTATTCAATATACCAATTGTTAGAGCATCATACAGCGTAATGCTTGGTGGCATCACAGAGATGATAGTGTCGATATTATTTGGCTGTTTGGCGGGATGCACCAATAGAAATTTGATGTTTGGACTGGTAGGGAGCATTTTTGGACTTGCTGCGTATTTTATTTTGATTTTTCAATTCACAACTCCTATCCTTGCATTTATTCTCCTCGCATTTAGTTACAGCTCATTATATTGTTGCATATTACCAACATTGCAAAATTATGTGCCGACTCAGTTCTTGGGAATGGCTTTTTTTCGCTCATTATTGCATGTGGTTGCGTATGTACAGCAATCCTATCCTTCATATTTAGCGGCATATTAGCAGAGAAGAAACAAAGCTCTACTAAAGGACGTTGGATAACCTGCATAGTAATGGCAATGGTTCTATCATCCATAGCAGTCATCTGCAACATTGTTCTTGTAGTTCGAGAGCGAAGTGCTGCATGGAATTCTACAACTGCTACACCATCAATCAGATGTTGCTCTGAATGCCCTGAGAAAGACGATGAAACGCTGACTATTGTATCAAAAAATGTTAATGACCCCAATAAGAGATCCAATGAATAGAAATAAAAAACGAATAGATTCGCTGTTATCAAGGCTGTGTCAGGATATTTCGGTTCTTCAGTATTTTCGCCTCCATGCTCGAACAACTAATGTACGAAATGGTTTGCTGAATTTTTGGCCGAAGGTGTTGCGATTAAATGACTTCATCCATCTTTATGTATACAGAAAGAGCGAATTTCTCTCAGCACCATTTTGTAATTTATCCAGCATTGGTTCTTCATTATAACTTTGACCCGTCTACAAGCTGTAGGAAGTAATAAAACCGAATTGCGATGTAATGATCTTATTTAATTTTTATAACAAAACTTTTTCGGCTCACACGTTCTTATCAATGTTATAACACATCTAAGAATTTATGATTTTATATATTTTTTTTCCTTATTTTCCTCCTTCTTCCTCATTTTCTTTCCGCTACCTTCTCACATGTTACTTTTCTTATGTACTTCAATTTAATTATCTTTTAACTTATTCGATTCTTTATTCTTGACTTGCACGTGAGTTTTTACACTAGGTTGTCAATCGCTGTGTCTTACTGTAATGTCTTTATCACGTGTCATTCCCGTCTATGCAATGCAGAGAGCGTTAATTACGAGAGGCGACACTTCCCATTCAGCGCATGTTAAAAACGGGCAACATGCGCTGGTCTCCTGTTCTTCCCTAATGATTACACCTGACATCAGAAAGCTGACCGAATTCTTAAAATCTTCTGTTACTCTGAAACAGGTGCGATGATCCTGCGATCTATCAGCGGGAGGCCAATTTTCACAGACTCACGGAAGTCATAGTGGCTGCATCATAATCAAGTCTACTTTTCATTGAAGTTCTTCGATAAGCATATCAAGTTAGTTAATATAGCTTTTTAAATGAAATGTAAACTTTTGTTTTAGAAGCAACACTACATTATCAGTTCGATGAAATACAGTTGATGATTTCAAAAATTGATCTCATCCCTTGCTTAACTGATCAAGTCATGGAATATTACATGATGTGAATGATATGTAACAAGATAATGCATCAATTAGAAATTATTTGTTGAATATTGTGCGTTAAAATATGTATACTGCATCAATAAATGAATCCACTACTGTCGTTCATCATAATATTTCAAAACACCTAAAAACAAGACATGAATATGTGAAATTAGATTTGAATTTTCTAATGGCCCAAAAAATTACCCTCTTTATTTGAGATAAAAAACAATATCATAGTTATCCTGACATGATTTTTTTCAATTTTCTCTCCTTCCTCAGCATCTCCTGAACAGATCTGTTTTTCTCATTTGTTAATTTACAATGATGATGCAATCTGAGACCTAAAAAAACAGTTGAAACTTTATGGAATGCATCATGATGTTTATGATCTTCTGGAAGCAAACCATTGATCTTATCGGCAATCTTCAACTTCAAATTTTTCATCACATTTAGTCCTAGACAAACATTCGGTACATTATTACGAAAAACAATTTCCCATTCTTTCAATATACATATGAAGCTTTCGCTAGGACATAGAAGTCCTCGGTTTGCGTTCTTGTACTGTTTGTGCTTCACATATACGGATTCACAGTTACTTGTATCAGTTAGTACATCTTTACAAGTCCGACACAAATCAACTTTATGAAGTAAATATCCACCGATGTAGTATAAAACTTCCGTCTGAATGGTATCCAAAGTCGTGGTTGTGTCCTGAAGTACGGAGTTGATCACGGCGTCGATTGTATCTTCCTCGATGGCGTAGTTTTCAGGAGGCTTATTCGGAAGTTGATTCCGATCTGGCGTCTTGGCATGTAGTAGCGATTGCCTCTGAGTTGCCAGATCCAGGAGAAGAGTGTCGTCGTCCTCACTACAATTAGAGTTCGAACTTAACGGCCTCAGGAGCTGAGAAATCGCACACGCTTTCACAGCAGACACGAATTGAGTGCTCTCTGGAGTCTCATTTGGGCCATTATGACTGCGAATGACAGCAAAGAGGTTCTCGACATGATCTTGAGTGTATCTTCGAGTTCCCACATACTGCATTTCCGTGGTAAGAAAAAGATGGTCCACAATGCGAATTAGGCTCGATATTGAGATCAGCCATGTAGTAACAAATGGCATTGAAGTTTTGACGATGCCCTTTCTCGATAAATTCCAGCTTGATATCCACTTCATAGCTTCTTCCAGAAACCGCTTCTTCGAGGGCCAATCAGTCCTGGTGATAGGTGACCTTGATCCTCTTTCAAACGCTGAAGAGTTTAAGATGTCAAACAGTTCATTTATCTTCTCGCAGAACTCGGCGTATGAAGCGCTGCTGATGACATCCTTTCAAAATGTACGTAAGTTCTGATTGCCTTCCCCGTCGTTCGACTCAAAGTCTCAGCTGCGATGTCAACACGCATATTTTTACCCATAGGTAAATTGACGTGGACAGAGTTCAGTCTGGGAGCAAGACGTAGTTGGGCTTTGGCGTCACTAGATCTCTCAAGGTCATGTAGTTTCAAGACATGACCCCACTCCACCATTCTATTCTCATAGAGGATTGTGTAGTGCCGAAATAATACATTGCGAGTGTTCTTCAAACAATGAGGTACGTCGATCACAACGTAGAGAGGTTCTCCATCACAGGATTTATTAGGTAGGGATAGTGTGGTGTCACTCCTTGATTACGTATACTTACAAATTGTGTAGTTTCTTGATCGCAAACGATGCAAATGATTTTCAGACCAACTTCACAACACTTGCGAAGACAGTCAAAAATTATTTGAAGAAAACTTTCCTGTTTCACTGAGTGGCGTATCAAATAATATCCGATTAATTGTTTCCAGCGTGATCGAACTCATCTCACCATTACGGCCATCCCTTCATCATCAACTTTTGGAGAACGACCGAAAGACCCAGCTTCTTCATAGCCTTTGATGAAATCTTAACTTTCATCGTACCGCATGACCGGTGAAATTTTCATCGCATCTAATGATAGAGTAGCCATGCGATCGTCTGGTTTCATTGCATTCAACTTCTTAGCCATTAGATCCATTAGTGTAAGGCAGGGTCCAGAATACACAAAGACGTCTTCTATCGATCGCTGCAGAGTTCGCACACTGGGTAAAGCGAAACTTTGACTTATTAGGAATTTGTAGGCCGCTGTAGACCGGAACTTTATTCCCAGTGCCATCTCGATGATTTTTGCGGACTCCAACGCATTTCACTTCGATTCAGTTCCACCGCTTTCAGTTGTGCCGCGAAAAAACATCAAACTTTTTCTGGCAGTTTTGCAACGTCGAAGTTAGAGGTTCCTGCTTGACGGATCGATTTTACAAATCTTAGTCTCTTTACTGTTCTTCTGGACTTTGACAACGCACTTTGAAGATTTCGAAATTTTCGGACGTGACGAGGGCTAGATACAGTGCATGTAGGAGCACTAGAAATAGATGGAGGATCTGTAGTTACACGTGGAGTTTTCGGAGGACCGCTGTCAATGTCAGGACGTGATAGAGGAGGTTTTCGAGGAGTGGGTTTCGTTGGTGGATGAGGAGCGTTGACGATCGTGGGAACAGCAGTTGGTAGCACTCTTGAGGAGGTATGACGATCCTTAGGGCACATGTACTGGGAATCCTCAAAATGAGAAGAACTCGGCGGTGAGGTTTTAATAGTTCCTTTAAAGGCAACGAATCTAATGAAGAGTTCCTCAAATTTATCACCCACTTTTTGCATAGTTCATTGTTTTTTGGGAATAAATGAAACCTGATACGATGACCCTCTGATGTAGTCTCAGAAATACTTCTATTATTGCAGCCAAAAGCCTGACACAGTATTCCACGACCAGGCATGACGAATAACGTGTAGAAAGTGATTCATAGTTCTCATTTAGATTATTAACATACCAACATGTGATGTTAATATTTAGTCGCTAACGAATTGAGGAAGAAAATGTACACTGTGAATGAGATGGGCGAATAACGTAGGCAAAGTTATTCTCAACCATATGTTCTCAACTCTCATTTGATTGATTAGCTAACATTCCAACATGTGTTGCAAAGTTGGTCGCTGACCAGATACACGTATTATCTCTGGTCGCTGACAAATCGAGGTAGGAAGTGTAAACAAACAGTAGTCAGTGAAGGAGCCCGCCTGCGGTGCGGAATTATCTGAGTGTCGCCTCTCGTTATTTACGCTCTCTGATGCAATGTGTCACTGTCAGTCGTTTGTGAGCTTTTGTCAGACCGTGATTTCCTGCAGCCAGGATGCAGTTCCGTGTATTGGTCTATAAAGAACGGACGAAGCGCCGAGCAATATAAATGATATTTTCATTTCAACACCGTATAAAATCATGAATTCTTTAATTATCAGAAATTCCTTTGACGATACTCTGTGGATGAACCAATGAACTTCCAAATTCTGAGATTCATCGAATAGGCCTAGAATATTATAAAAGTAGATTTTTTTTTTGGAATCTACCTACATGTAGCAGACTATGAAATTCCTATAACAGCAGACTATATGAAATTCCATGTTGATTATTCCATGAAGATGTTTCCGCTTTATGTTAGAAACATAATAAACAAATGTATTTAGGCATCAAGATGCTATTCTTTATTTAAAGCACTTAAAACTTATAGGCTACAAAGTTATAAAACTTTAAAAGTCCCCAGTACTTTGTTGAATTTGCGAGTTGTGATATTAAACCTGCAAAGCTTTCCACAACTTTTAAATATACCTTCAAGTTTCATTAAAAAGGTAACCCGCGATGTGATGCTTTCTGAATTCTCAAGGTATTTTAAATGAATATCTTCCTAAAGTGTTCAGAGTGACTTAAGTTCGATGCTTTAAGCCATCAAAAAATGTCGTTAATATGAACAAATCATATCTTTCCAGGATTACCTTAATAAATTTCCTTTGGCTTCCTTTGTCTGTGCATTCAAAAGCAGTGTATTTGACAGCAGTAAAGTTAGTAAGTTTAGCTATATCTAAAAACGCATTTACCGTAATCTGATCATTTAAAAACCTAAGTATTTGCTCATATACAACAATGATCGCTAAAAAAGTGCGTACATATTATAATAAGCTTTGCAGAAATACTGTAAAACAATCAGAATATCTATAGCTGTTGATAATTATTAAATGCCCAGACATTTTGTAAATTGACAAGCTAATATTAAAGTATATATTCATCAGCATTAATTGGCAGCAAATTGACAATTATCCTGCAGTTAAAATGATGGAAAGTGCATGATATGCCTGGTCCACTGATAACAGCAATATCCGCATCAAATCCAACATTTGGACTGCCTCTACCTGTGTTGTCAGGCAGGTCTATTTGCTGTGCGTGCGAGCGCGCGTGGGGAGAATGTTAGTAGACACATTCAACGAGGAACTGAAAAATAATGAAGGAGAAGAAAAACTACTTTATCCAGCAAGTGGCATTTTAATGTCCTAACGATTATCGGTTGTCCTGCCCTAGAAATAATTGTACTCCACCTGCCAAGCACCTGTCCCATTGCTCAGATGTATTATCATCACTTTCTGATGCTAGGTAATCGACTCTAGTTCATATAATCATAAACTTTAAAGAATATTTTTGTCCATTCAAGGTTAAAGGATAAAACGAAGAATTGATAGAAGCGATCGGTGAAACAAACTTCTTTCATGAATTGAACATTTGCAAGACTTCATTGTGTTGAGATGGCGCGGTTTTCCAAATAAAAGTCATTAAGTAAAACTCCTGTGTATGTTCATGGCCACGCTTGTTCTCTCGTGAACTACAACAAGTGATGCATACATTCAATGTTCAATATTGTGTTGACCCACAGAATTAGATTGTTTACCTGCATCACTTTGCTAGAAGTGCAAACTGATTCAAACAGATGGCACATGCAGGAACTTAATAAGTGGGCAAAAAGAAATTTTTAATACCTTAGAGATAGGAAAAATAGTCGTCCGTCGCTTGCGGATTGCTCTGAATTCCTTCAAAATGCTCCGATCGCCACGACTCCTTCAGATTCGAAGAATTCAGATCACTGCGCAGAAGTTTTCTCCATAATGTTGGGCCCTCCGATCATTTTAAAAAAAGTTAGCAGGCGCATGAAAAAACGTTCACAAACTTCTCTGTAGAACTTGACATCGTCTGTGTCTCTTTGCTGTGTGATCCGGTTAATAACAATCACTGAAACTTTGCACAATTTGACGTGTTTAATGTTGAACTGGTTGCTCATTGTTCGATTGCTATGGTATTTAGTCAGGAGATTGTGCCATTTCAATAACGTTACATGTTCCAATGTTTCCCTTCTAGTCAGACAGAAGAAGAGACGACCGGTCTAATTCTGTGTGTTGACCACGACTGAGAATATCTACGAAACTGATGAGACCATAGAAATTGACAACAATAAAACCTCTAGAATGGAAATTAAGCTTCATGAAATGCACAATAACGGCACATAAATCGCGCGCATTTTCACTTAGATGCACCTGCCAACGTCTGTATCATTGGGTTAGAATCAGTCACATGAGTAAATCGAAGCTTTTAATTGGTTCTTCATGCCCCAACTTAGTTCCCCCGGATGTGCCGCGACCTTGAGTCAATTTCCATTCTAGCGAACTTCAGATAAACAGTATATTTCTATGGATGAGACTGTCCCTATCTTCTAACAATGGAAGTACCAACAAAAGCAAGCAAAATCGATTCGATGTTAAGAGTATTCATGCCGATTGATAAAGTATATTGCTAACCAAATCTCTACCCAGTCAATACATAACTAACCGACGAAATACAAGTAGAGCCAGAATATTAGATATTTCTCAATCATTGTCAATTTGATTACAGGTGAGTTACTTGATATCTTCATTTTTACCTGATTAAATGCTTGCTACTGTATATCTGTCCTTGCATTATATTGACCGGCTCTCCAAAACGTATTAAGAAAACTTATAAATCAATTGTGATTATTATATAAAAAAGAAATTAATCCAGAAAAGATGCAAAATCACAGCTAAGATTTATTCATTCATAAGAATACTAAGACGTGAGATAATGTTAATATTATTGAACATGCATGTTTTTCAATATGCAGATAATTCATGATCAATTTTGACATTTGAGTTGTAATGCATGTAATTATTTACGCATGGCCTTTTCTTCCGATCCGTATCATCATTTCACTTACTTGTACATCTCATCCTCCATCCATTATTCATTGTATATGGACATTTTTATCATTTCATCACTCATCACATCAATGTTATGTATATTTGTACTACGTTTTCCAAGTTGGAAATAAACGTTTTGACTTTTGACTTTTGACATAGTCCTTCTCATATTCTCATAGAAATCTCATTGTACAGAATCTCACGATATATCCAGCGTTCTGTGCGAAAGAAAATTTCGTACGATCTTGCAGTAATGCATCATTACTGGGAGAGAAACTACCTGATACCGAGTACCCTCATGCACAGTAATTCGTAGATTGCGGCGACATTGCTTTGGAATTATCATGAAAAAGTAACAGGTTAACTTAAGCGCGGCCCACTTACTGCGATATCTGAAGTAAACATCTGTAATGACTAACGACTTAGGCTATCATTTCATTATATTTCAATTCCCTCTAAGCAGCCCTACAGAATGGCTGTAGAATAATGCATGTCGACATCAATTTATCTCAAAATAGACTTAACATACAGATATGTCACATACATGAGCACAATCATCAAATTGTCAAAATGTGTGAAATATTATCGCCTCAACGCGATAAGTATCCGCTCTGACCAACACATTTCTTGCCTGTCTATCGCAAATTGTCATCAATGTAAACACCGATCGGCGGGCTTCAACGCCGTAAGCGTGAATTGCGGAAAGCAGTTTATCTGTTCCTCTCTAAATCTGTGATTGCAGCATAGAAGATCGGTATCTATGAAAAGACGGATGAAACCATCGATTTTCTAAAAATCAACGTTAATGTCGACAATACATTGTACACTTATTCTGAATTGGCTCAGCTATTTAGCTTAGGATACTGTGAGGGGAGGTGAAAAACGCACTCATACGAGGCGCACTCGAAAATTACCGAATGGCTGGTGGTTTGAACGATTGTCAAGAAAAGAGTCTGCCGTTCACCTGAGAAGCGCCATTGGACCACGGAGAAGTCCTACAACAGATCCTGTCTATCTTTCAGGGTTTATTCCAAAAGAGAAAACAGATGAAACCACAGAATTAGATGGTTTAACTCTTTCAGTTTACTAGAAGTGATGAATAATTCAAAACAATGGCACACACCGATACTTAGTAAGTGGGCAGAAAGGAATTCCTAATTCCTTAGAGATAGGAAAAAAGTCGTGCGTCTTGCGGATTGATGTGAATTCCATCAGAGTGCTTCGATTGCCACGATTCCTTCAGATTCGAAGAATTCAGATCATTGCGCATAAGTTTTCTCCATAATGTTGACCTTTCTGATCAATCATTAGAAAAGATAGCAGGCGCACGAAAATTAGTTCACGATGAGTTCACAATGCAGCACAATGCAGCCATACAGCAATGTGTGTTTTGGTGTGTCCGACGAAATGATATCACAGCACGCACGCCACTCACTCACTGGCTCTGGACGCCTTGTCCATGTAACTAGTGCATACTCTGAAATAATTAATAATGACAAGATCTGGCAGAAAAAAGCGCAATAGTTCCTGAACAGTCGAATCTCGCTTAAGGGGGCGTCTTACCCCACTCTACCCTACGAAAAATAGCTCACTTGATGTTTTCACATCCTCTCCTCGGCATTCCTCACTGTATAGCGCATACGCTGAATCGAAGCCAGGCATCGATGTGTGTTTTTTGGTATGTGCGAAGTGATATCACAGCACGCACGCATCTCTCACTGGCTCTGGCTTCGACGTGAAAACGACAGCTCGTACGTTCCCTAATACAACTTTCCTTACGCATTGCGCGCGCTTGGCCAATTACTCAAGACAAAGGGAAAGTGATCTCTCCATCTCTCTCTCTCTCTCTCTCTACCATTCCATACAATGGATGAGATAGAATGGCGTCACCTCTTGAGTAACGGCGACAGACGAATCCATTTCTGTGGTTTAGTTCAATATTTATGAGAAATTGAAATGTCTGTGGTGGGAACACCTTATCTGCCATCCTGAAGACAATGAGCTGTTGAAATGAGATATGGTTTCGCAAGATCAAAGTATTGTTCACAATCTGCCGTGCTTCATTATCTATAATTTGTCATATTCCCTCAATCTTACGTCATCGGCACAATTTCAACAAAAATAATTGCTGTCACTGTGACACACGGTCACTTTTTGACTTTTAAGGCAACGCTTCAGTTGCCTGATACACCCAAGCGCGTTTATGCAAAAAGTCTGAGGTCACATGAACTATTATGAAACAATAACTACATCAGCAGAATCAGCCAGCTGCATCTTGTAGCGTGATCATGAAGAACATGGACATAACCTATCCTTCCCAGCAGGTCCAAATCCTGATTGTTCTTATTTGGCTCATCAACGCATTTCTTATGGGCTTCGGCATCAATTGCCCATGGTCCGTTCAAACTTTATTGCTTCCTCAAAACTCTTCGAATATCTCGGCAGGGCTGCTTACAAGCTACCAATACGAGTTGTACGTTGGACTGCCGTATTTCGTAGCAACGTTTCCAACTGTCTGTGGAGGTTATATCGTCGATGTCATTGGAATGCCGAAATGTCTCATCATATTCTCCGTTTGCTGTCTGTTTGGTATGACGATTGAGACTCTGGGCGCATCATTAAGATTCTCGCACCTTTTCACTGCGCTCTGCTTAATTCTTGGTGAATGTATTTATTTAGTTGGATATAGTGTACTGCTGGTGATACGCAATTATGTACCTGTCTTCTATTTTGAAAGCGGCTGGAAATCAATCGTCGCAGGGATGCTGAACTGTGCTGGTAGGTTCGGAAATGTAATCACAACTATAGCCTCCCCTCGATTCGGTCTCGCATATGGTGTCCGAGATGTTTTCTGGTTGTTAACAGGACTGATGCTTCTGCTTTTGTCATGTGCAATAATTCTCTACATCATTTCAAAGGTTTCAGACAGCTTCAAGGGCACAGAAGAATCAAACAAGCTCCTAAGACATTCTTTAACTGTGACGGGTTCAACAGCTGATGCACTGAGATCATTCAAGGAAGAATACTGGTTCCTCCTGGTAGGAGCTACGTGCATGCGAATTACCTACATCACAATGATCAGCAATTCAGTGGAGATCCATCGCGTATTATTCAATATACCAATTGTTAGAGCATCATACAGCGTAATGCTTGGTGGCATCACAGAGATGATAGTGTCGATATTATTTGGCTGTTTGGCGGGATGCACCAACAGAAATTTGATGTTTGGACTGGTAGGGAGCATTTTTGGACTTGCTGCGTATTTTATTTTGATTTTTCAATTCACAACTCCTATCCTTGCATTTATTCTCCTCGCGTTTAGTTACAGCTCATTATATTGTTGCATATTACCAACATTGCAAAATTATGTGCCGACTCAGTTCTTGGGAATGGCTTTTTCGCTCATTATTGCATGTGGTTGCGTATGTACAGCAATCCTATCCTTCATATTTAGCGGCATATTAGCAGAGAAGAAACAAAGCTCTACTAAAGGACGTTGGATAACCTGCATAGTAATGGCAATGGTTCTATCAGCCATAGCAGTCATCTGCAACATTGTTCTTGTAGTTCGAGAGCGAAGTGCTGCATGGAATTCTACAACTGCTACACCATCAATCAGATGTTGCTCTGAATGCCCTGAGAAAGACGATGAAACGCTGACTATTGTATCAAAAAATGTTAATGACCCCAATAAGAGATCCAATGAATAGAAATAAAAAACGAATAGATTCGCTGTTATCAAGGCTGTGTCAGGATATTTCGGTTCTTCAGTATTTTCGCCTCCATGCTCGAACAACTAATGTACGAAATGGTTTTCTGAATTTTTGGCCGAAGGTGTTGTGATTAAATGACTTCATCCATCTTTATGTATACAGAAAGAGCGAATTTCTCTCAGCACCATTTTGTAATTTATCCAGCATTGGTTCTTCATTATAACTTTGACTCGTCTACAAGCTGTAGGAAGTAATAAAACCGAATTGCGATGTAATGATCTTATTTAATTTTTATAACAAAACTTTTTCGGCTCACACGCCCTTATCAATGTTATAACACATCTAAGAATTTATGATTTTATATATATTTTTTCCTTCTTTTCCTCCTTCTTCCTCATTTTCTTTCCGCTACCTTCTCTCATGTTACTTTTCTTATGTCTCAATTTAATTATCTTTTAACTTATTCAATTCTTTATTCTTGACTTGCACATGAGTTTTACACTAGGTTGTCAATCGCTGTGTCTTACTGTAATGTCTTTATCATGTGTCATTCCCGTCTATGCAATGTGTCACTGTCAGTCGTTTGTGAGCTTTTGTCAGAGCACGATTTCGTGCAGCCATGATGCAGTTCCGTGTATTGCTCTATAAAGAACGGACGAAGCGCCGAGCAATATAAATGATATTTTCATTTCAACACCGTATAAAATCATGAATTCTTTAATTATCAGAAATTCCTTTGACGATACTCTGTGGATGAACCAATGAATTTCCAAATTCTGAGATTCATCGAATAGGCCTAGAATATTATAAAAGTAGATTTTTTTTTTTGGAATCTACCTACATGTAGCAGACTATGAAATTCCTATAACAGCAGACTATATGAAATTCCATGTTGATTATTCCATGAAGATGTTTCCGCTTTATGTTAGAAACATAATAAACAAATGTATTTAGGCATCAAGATGCTATTCTTTATTTAAAGCACTTAAAACTTGTAGGCTACAAAGTTATAAAGCTTTAAAAGTCCCCAGTACTTTGTTGAATTTGCGAGTTGTGATATTAAACCTGCAAAGCTTTCCACAACTTTTAAATATACATGAGCAAAACAAAGAAAACTTATTGAATTATTCTTCAAGTTTCATTAAAAAGGTAACCCGTGATGTGATGCTTTCTGAATTCTCAAGGTATTTTAAATGAATATCTTCCTAAAGTATTCAGAGTGACTTAAGTTCGATGCTTTAAGCCATCAAAAAATGTCGTTAATATGAACAAATCATATCTTTCCAGGATTACCTTAATAAATTTCCTTTGGCTTCCTTTGTCTGTGCATTCAAAAGCAGTGTATTTGACAGCAGGAAAGTTAGTAAGTTTAGCAATATCTAAAAACGCATTTACCGTAATCTGATCATTTAAAAACCTAAGTATTTGCTCATATACAACAATGATCGCTAAAAAAAGTGCGTACATATTATAATAAGCTTTGCAGAAATACTGTAAAACAATCAGAATATCTATAGCTTTTGATAATTATTAAATGCCCAGACATTTTGTAAATTGACAAGCTAATATTAAAGTATATATTCATCAGCATTAATTGGCAGCAAATTGACATAATTATCCTGCAGTTAAACTGATGGAAAGTGCATCATATGCCTGGTCCACTGATAACAGCAGTATCCGCATCAAATCCAACATTTGGACTGCCTCTACCTGTGTTGTCAGGCAGGTCTATTCGCCGTGCGTGCGAGAGCGCGTGGGGGAGAATGTTAGTAGACACATTCAACGAGGAACTGAAAAATAATGAAAGAGAAGAAGAACTACTTTATCCAGCAAGTGGCATTTTAATGTCCTAACGATTATCGGTTGTCCTGCCCTAGAAATAATTGTACTCCACCTGCCAAGCACCTGTCCCATTGCTCAGATGTATTATCATCACTTTCTGATGCTAGGTAATCGACTCTAGTTCATATAATCATGAACTTTAAAGAATATTTTGTCCATTCAAGGTTAAAGGATAAAACGAAGAATTTATAGAAGCGATCGGTGAAACAAACTTCTTTCATGAATTGAACATTTGCAGGACTTCATTGTGTTGAGATGGCGCGGTTTTTCAAATAAAAGTCATTAAGTAAAACTCCTGTGTATGTTCATGGCCACGCTTGTTCTCTCGTGAACTACAACAAGTGATGCATACATTCAATGTTCAATATCACAATCTTTCATTAAGATTGTGAAGACTTCATTGTGTTGACCCACAGAATTAGATTGTTTACCTGTATCACTTTGCTAGAAATGCAAACTGATTCACAGATGGCACATGCAGGAACTTAATAAGTGGGCAAAAAGAAATTTTTAATACCTTGCAGAGATAGGAAAAATAGTCGTCCGTCGCTTGCGGATTGCTCTGAATTCCTTCAAAATGCTCCGATCGCCACGACTCCTTCAGATTCGAAGAATTCAGATCACTGCGCAGAAGTTTTCTCCATAATGTTGGGCCCTCCGATCATTTTAAAAAAAGTTAGCAGGCGCATGAAAAAACGTTCACAAACTTCTCTGTAGAACTTGACATCGTCTGTGTCTCTTTGCTGTGTGATCCGGTTAATAACAATCACTGAAACTTTGCACAATTTGACGTGTTTAATGTTGAACTGGTTGCTCATTGTTCGATTGCTATGGTATTTAGTCAGGAGATTGTGCCATTTCAATAACGTTACATGTTCCAATGTTTCCCTTCTAGTCAGACAGAAGAAGAGACGACCGGTCTAATTCTGTGTGTTGACCACGACTGAGAATATCTACGAAACTGATGAGACTGTCCCTATCTTCTAACAATGGAAGTACCAACAAAAGCAAGCAAAATCGATTCGATGTTAAGAGTATTCATGCCGATTGATAAAGTATATTGCTAACCAAATCTCTACCCAGTCAATACATAACTAACCGACGAAATACAAGGAGAGCCGGTCATTGCTACAGAATATTAGATATTTCTCAATCATTGTCAATTTGATTACAGGTGAGTTACTTGATATCTTCATTTTTACCTGATTAAATGCTTGCTACTGTATATCTGTCCTTGCATTATATTGACCGGCTCTCCAAAACGTATTAAGAAAACTTATAAATAAATTGTGATTATTATATAAAAAAGAAATTAATCCAGAAAAGATGCAAAATCACAGCTAAGATTTATTCATTCATAAGAATACTAAGACGTGAGATAATGTTCATATTATTGAACATGCATATTTTTCAATATGCAGATGATTCATGATCAATTTTGACATTTGAGTTGTAATGCATGTAATTATTTACGCATGGCCTTTTCTTCCGATCCGTATCATCATTTCACTTACTTGTACATCTCATCCTCCATCCATCATTCATTGTATATGGACATTTTTATCATTTCATCACTCATCACATCAATGTTATGTATATTTGTACTACGTTTTCCAAGTTGGAAATAAACGTTTTGACTTTTGACTTTTGACATAGTCCTTCTCATATTCTCATAGAAATCTCATTGTACAGAATCTCACGATATATCCAGCGTTCTGTGCGAAAGAAAATTTCGTACGATCTTGCAGTAATGCATCATTACTGGGAGAGAGACTACCAGTGTCATTCAAGGTGAACGTGCAGAAAATAGAAATCTAATAATATCCTCTTCACTCACACCATTACTTAAATACATGACGGTGAGTCCCGACTATTGTGACATTCTATTGTTCTCATGAAGAACATAGTTCATCGCCCTCTCATGTGGTGTCAGCACAGCACAATATAGTTTGCTGCGTTCATGACCGATCGTTCTCTCTCGATATCTCATAAATGAGCCAGACAATACGGATTTATACCAGAACGTCGCAGTTCCGATTTAGTCGCATCCGTTTTGGTCGCACTTCCGAATTCGTCGCAAAAGGTCGCAGAAGAAAAAAGGTCGCATCCGAGAACGTCGCATCCGAATTCGTCGGATCAAACGGGTAAGAGTACAAACGTTGCATAGTACTAATTTCTTAAAACTAGTCCAGGACGTCTGGTTCGTACGAAAACCTATATTCTTAACCAGTCCGAGACGTTCGGCTATTGTCAGTGACTGTCAAAATATTATGCGCGTAGTTATTATCAAGGATTTTCTGAATATTTATTAGCCTAGAAAGCTTCACATAGATATTTGCTGGAGGACAAAGATCAAATTAACACATAGAAAGCCATACTGAAGCTAAAGGGTGGCCATGACGACTTTTATAGAAGTAACATAGATCAACTGCGGAATCCTATTACGGCGAAAACGGACATGCGAAGGTTTTCGGATACGACGTTTTCAGATGCGATGAAATTGGAATTGCGACGTTTTCGTACAATCCGGACGATACACCGACTGGACAACATCCCATTGTCTGGTGAATTCTAAGAATTTGAAGGTGTCTGATGCTCTCTGCAATGAAAGAAATGAATTGACGCTAGATCAAATTACCCATGCAGAATCCATATAGTAGAGATTAAACAGAGTGGAAACTCTAATGAAAATATACATCATCACTAAACCGTTCCATATTTTGCATGAGTATTAGTTAACACATCACAACATAAGCAGCAACACTAGCTAACGGGGGCTAGGTCTGTAGTTAAGGCTGGTGATGAATGTCATTTTCAACTACTTGTGAGGACTATGTTAACGGTTGTACTGCCATAGATAAAAGTTCCTCCATGAGGAGAGGAGAATCATTGTTTGTCCTTGTTGTAAATATTTTTGAATTTTTAGACATTTTAGGATACAATAAGTTTCTCTTAAATCATATTTTGCACCTTTTAAAAAATTAACTAGTCGTTAGCTTGTTTTTTTAATTTTGTTACCTTGACGCACTTTGTTACGTTGAATCCCCCTGCCAAGAAGGTTCTCCTAGACCCCATTGCTCCAATGTCTTATTATCACTTTTTGATGCTAAGTAATCGACTGTAGTTCATACAATCATAAACTCTAAAGCACATCAATGCTTCGAGATGTTATTTTGATAATTGAAAAAAATCATTCAGGACACATTCTGAGTGAAGCTTTGAGATCCCTGCCGTCTGCATGTTATTAGCAAGAATGAAGCACTTTATGGCCAATATTGAGTCTGATTAAGTTGCTTTCTATGAGTGCAACAAGACTTTTGCATCGAAAGCACAATTGCATAACATAAAAAATGCATAGATTAAAAATATGCTCGCATGTTTGAATTATTATAGCGTGTGCACCTCATCACGCTAGTTGTACCTATAATCTGCTTCTCGAATATGATCACAATTTGCTGAAGAAAACACGAAACAAAGTCTTGATCTATAATAGAGCACTGTAACTGCATCGGGAGCTGCTAGAGTGCTGGACTAGAATTCAAACAAACTTTAGTCTGCACATGTATTGGCCTATACAAATCTGGAGGCTATGTCATTATGAAGAACAAGCTGAATCCAATCATAATCATTGCGTGTATTGCATGTGAAAGATATTCATGCGGCACCATAGAAATTAACAATACCATAGAAAGTCCTAGAATAGAAATTGCATGAAAATTATGGCACACTCCGGGGGAACTTAGTTGGGGCAAAAAGCAAATTTTGCGACATGGCTTTCTTGTTTTCGGGTTGGCATTTTTAATTATCAAGTCAATTTGTGATCTGGATTGTTGCCCCTTGTCCAAAGATCATGTTCACAAAAGCAATAGTGAATTCACAAAATACTGCAGCGACAGGATGACAAAGAAGGAAATCCTGTAAAACATTCTGTACGTTCATCATTTTGAAATATCGCTCCTATAATCAATCAAGAGTATAATCAAACACATACGCAACTTGTAATGTCGATTTACAGAGCATGCATTACTCCAGCTTGAAATCAGAGGCCAAGAAATCTCAGAGTATTCATTTTACTTAAAACGGTTCCCCTGTTCAATATATTTGAACAATTTTCAAAATCTTTGCATGCTTTTGAATATGAGCTTCCAAAATATCATCACACTATATCACATATGTCATTTAATGATTGATTGAAAGGATCCAGCGAAATTTCATTTATCTGATAAATGACTGTCGGTAAAGAAGCTTTCAATGTGTTTATTCCAGAAAGTGCTAGGCTTCTTAACCGCTAGAAGGAGAAATTATCCAATAATTAGAATTTTATCTTTGAATTCTTGAGATATTCTTATAACCAGTACGCCGACCACATTCGATTATGACTCTGTGAACCAATTTTTGATTCGCATTCCAGCATTGAAAAATTGGAAAATAGTTGTCAATGACTGGCACAAATAGACACAGCATATTAATCCATGGAATAGTAGGCTACTTCACATGAAACAATGCCGCCATCCCACTTAAAATTCTCTTTATGAAAATCCTGCAATTTGCTGTCAACAACTTCCACAGCCAACTTGGCAAATAGTTTGACTGTGATACAATGTTTTAGATCGAATCTGATCTACAAACCATAGATTTTTCCATATGCCATCATTGTACATAGGCAAGATATCAAACTTCCATTCTAGTGCACTATTATCCACTTCTCTTGCGGCACCGTTGTGGCTAATTGAGACACGGGGACAAAGAGAATTCTTTTTTCTGTCTTCTCCTGAAATCTATATTGTCAGGCTAACATGCGCATATCGTATTCAAGCTAAGGATTTGGGAGACAAATTGCAATGTTTAGCCAATAGTTAGTCTTCAAAAAGCTAGTAGGCCTACATAGGCTACCCGAATTCATTGAGGAAGGAATAATATTATTCATTTAATCTGATCACGTCAGGAGGGCTCAAGTTGTAAGTTATGCTCCCATTTCGTATAAGCCTATAGTATCGACCATCGTTCGCTTTGGTTTGCTGATTTTATGGTCTCGGAGGTCCGCATGCTGTTGTATGTGCCTGCTCATGTATCGTGATCGGCCTCGTGTTGCTTTTTCTCCGAGCAGGGTCACAGGATGGAACTATGGGATATATATTCAAAAACGAAGCGAAAAGATGCGGTTGATTAGGCCTACTCATTTTCTGTTTGCAGGTTTCTAATTTTGTAGAAGACCTTCACATGCTATGGGGTTTGGACATTCTGTTTCTTCTTAAACGTCCACACATTTCCTGATGGTGACATCTCCACCAAAAGTATTCCACTTATCGGGTCTTCTTGCTCACAGTCAGATATCAAAATGAGCACCTACATCATTATATGTAATACAAGCATCAGCTGATAACACCAGGATGGAATCTTCTGACTGGATCTTACATGTACACCAGTTCGGTCAGCGTCGTCGTGTAACTGTTGACCATGTCATCTTCGAAATCAAACGCTTCAGCATGGCGGGAATTCGGGAATTCGTCACTCAGCACTGTCTCATTTCGATCTACTCCTCACAAGTGAGAGAGAGAGAGAGAGAAATGTTTATATTGTATCGTCGAATAGAAATCAGAAATAAAATACACAGATAAAAGTAGCAGAATGACAATTTTGTTTAGTCGAAGCTAAGAACACATTCTTATACGCGTACAAAAGCAAGTATAAAACTATTAGTCACTTGCATTTAGTGTCTCGTAGATGACCTTGAAAGGGTGCTACAAATGCGTGGAAAAAAAGAATTTTGACGACGCAAAGTTCTACAGAATGGTACGGCGAGACGCCCACTTGGTAAATAACTGGGGAACAATTCTCTGATGGAAGTCTCTAATCTTTCCAGGCTGTTGAAGGTGTTGATAGCTTGCGACCATCTTCTAGCTTCAATGTCATCCAGCTTCAGATCACGCGATTTGATTTTCAGACAGCGCCTCTGAATCTTCTCCAGTCGGTTTGAGTCTGTTGAGGAGATTCCCACAAACGCTGGGTAGCAGTACTCTATCAGCGACCGAACCAATGCTTGATAAATGGTAGTGAAGTCATCAATACTAGTGACAGATCTGACCCGCCTCAGAATGTACATGCGTTGAGCACACTTTTTCTCGATGAACTTTACATGGCCTCTCCATCCAAGGTTCGCATCCAAATGAACCCCAAGAAACCGAAATCCGGTCTTGGAACTTGACAGTTGGGATGGCACCCTCGATACTGCAAATGCTCTTGAATCCACCGCGGTAATTCACTAGACCAGTGGTTTTCTCCGTATTCAAGGTCAATTCATTTGACGCAACCCAATCTGAAATATTGTGAAGATCACTTTCGATCTCAGCAAGATCCTTTGGAATGCTGGACTTTCGGACTCTTGATAAGAAACAAATGTCGTCAACATACTTGATTATGTGGTTCGAGGGGAAAATAGTCTGAAGCGATGAAATATAAATGCCGAACAAATAAGGTCCTAGGAGGGACCCCTGTGGCACGCCTCCTGCGACCTTCATCAATTCACTCTTCTGTCCATCAATGCGTACTCTCTGTTGCCTGTCCGATAAGTAGCTCTTCAATAACAACAGAAATTCCGCAGGAAGATTCATCTGACTGGCCTTGGAAAGCAGCTTTGAGTGACAAACTCTGTCAAAGGCCTTGGAGAGGTCAAAGCTGATCAGAATAGCGGCTCCCGTCTGTGGGTCATCGGCAAATCTGGTTAGGACATCGTGAGCATAGATGACAGCGTGAGTTGTTGATGATTTCTTCCTAATCCCGTATTGATTAGCACCAAGGTGAGCTGTTAGCTGGGGACGGATGCTTGATAGGATGACACGCTCGGCAATCTTGGCTGGAATTGGCAAGAGGCTAATCGGTCTGGATTTTTCTATTACATTCTCCGAGGTTTTGGGGATCGGGATTATGTCACCAATTTTCCAGATCAGTGGAAAACGTCTTTGGCGCAGGCATTCACTGATGAGGTGATGGATCGGCTCAGCGAGGACCAGAGAGCAGTTCTTGTAAACTGCAGTAGGCACAGAATCACTTCCAGTTGCCTTTGGTGGGAGTCGTGAAAGAATGCTCCAGATGCCCTCAACACTTAACTCAGGTAACCAGCAGTCGTCTGGAGACCCGTCGACGAAGTCAAAACTGGAGTTGTTGGCAATCCTACAGTAATAGTCATTGATCGTATTGAGCACCTCGGATGGATTACTGGAGTTTCTGAGCCAATCATTGGGATCTCTTCCAGATTTTCCCCTCTCCATGTTGACGAATGACCATAGACCCCTTGCGGAATCCGAGCATTTAGAGCGAAAGTAGTACTGCTTGGCCTTCAGAATTTCTTGTTTTACCTTGACTTTCAAACCATTGAACAACGGCCAGTTCAAACCATTGACGGTCACCTGAGAACCGGTTCGTTAGATGAAACGTCAATATAGTGCGGTTTCATTCATCAGGCTATTACAGCTGATCAACATGGAGTACTAGCAACACTCACACATCAATAAATATTTCAAGGGAGCGCGCATTGTTGATAGAACTTGACGGATTCCGTAACAGGGTCCAGGAGACCCTGCTTGGCAAGTGAACCACTTTTAGGTCGTAGCATTGAAACAAACAATAGTTGGCGGCTCAAACTTCACTACGTCAATTCCTGAAAAGTCTCGGAAGGGCTTTCAGATACATTCAGTATTTACTTTTCTACAGTTGTTTGAATATTGGAAACTACTGAAATGTTATGCCCTTAACGGCTCATGGGAGTCCTGATGCAGTGTAAGGGCGCAAATAGCCGGTCGATGTAGGACTGCTGTAGGCTTATTTGAGCATACCAATTGAGTCAATTTCGTGGTTGCTGAACATTTTGTACAGTTACGACGAGTCAGCAATTGGCTACTAGACGCCTATATCGGTGCATGTGATAGAGGTCTTCCATCTCTATAAGCCATGACGAAGTTTCCTCCCTCATTTTAGCCACAGTCCTAAGTGGACCATATTTAGCATTCATTGGTCATGCTTAAGCGACTTCGTAATGGAGCTTACGATGCCTATGCCGGCCGTGTATTTGTAAATCACTTGAACTAGATACAATAAAGTATACACTGTAAATCGCTCAATACCAAATATATTTAAAAGGATGCATACCAAAATAGTTTTTGGTATATTTCTGTATGCATATGTATTCTTTTCGTATGTTATTTCAAATGTGGTATGCTTTACATACTAAAGCCATACCAGCACAATGATAAAGGAAAGCATGAATGCTGTCTAATATATGTTGAATTAAGGACATTTGTCAATAAAGATCACACTAATGTTGCATGGTACTTAACTACTGTATTGTTCAAGAGTCAAACTTACAATGCTGAATTCGATTTCAATGCATGTAAGCCCTACGGCATTTCATAAATGATCAATAAGTATTTAACCATCAACAATTATGCATTATGTAATTTTGGAACTAAGCATATTATCAATCCGAAATAAAAACACAGTAAAATCCATGAACGCAAAAATAGTTATGTTTGAGATATATAAGTCAACATGGTTGCACAAAAGATATCGTTTGAATGAACTGATGTTGATCAACTTGGTTCATAAAGTAGAGCTACCAAAGCGTCGTGTTAAAGTTTCTAGGGAAGCAGCAACGACGACATGCAGCATAAAATTCGCAATAAATCAAATTTAGTTAAATACCACACTATCACGAGGAATTATTCACGACTGGTATTACTGAGAAAAGTTATTTGACAGTAGTATGTAATATATACATAGTTTTCGGTATGTGACTTAAAGCTCTTCATACGAAACACATACGAATGAGGACGAATTTGTATCGGGCTTCGTATGTAAAACATACCAAGAATTCGTATTTCATCGCAAAACAGCCGATCACAGATAAATTAGTTCGTATCGCTACATACCAATCACACACGAAAGTAAGTGAAGTTTCGTTTGAAAAACATATCGTATCTCTGTAAACATACAAGAATCTCGTATCGGATGTTAGTTTCAAATTGTATGTGAATTTGGTATATGCTTGTATGTACCGGTAATTTTCGTATCCAGCGATTTACAGTGTGCCTATTGTCATCGCTGCAAAATATATGCCCCACCGCTGCATGTTACTCACCGTTGGTATGTCAATGTTATTCCTTTTCAAAATGTTCCGTTTTGTGAAAATTTTATCTTAGGTGATGGTTGAATCAATAATCTCTGCGCGGTAGAGATTTTGTATATTTCATAATCCATGAATGCGGTGCAGAATCATGCGCTTTTTGGTGGTCTATCCATGCAATTGCTATATTTGTACGCCTTCCTTAATTGCTTCCTGTCAATAGTCGCTTCGGTCAATAGTTAAATCTTTTTCACCCTCTTTTCAGATAGAATTCATTTGTGTTCATCACAGAGTACACTTTGAATGACATGTGTTGGGATCTTGTTTCCTATTGTACCGGAGCATAGTTCCATGTAACTGGCAAGCAAGTTATTGGTCTGAAGCTATCGGGTGTTGGTTGTTCATCCGCATCTTCTTTTGCTAATCACTCGGGTATAGTTCGCGGTTGCCATGAAGATGTAGAATTTGAGATTTCCAATTAGCAAGTTAATAAAATTACGACGGACATTCATCAAGTGTCACTTTGAACCACAGAATTAGATTGTTTAAGCTTATCACTTTGCTAGAAGTGCTAACTGATTCAAAATAATGGCACATGAAGGAACTTATTAAGTGGGCAAAAAGAACTTCTTAATACCTTGCAGAGATAGGAAAAATAGTCGTGCGTCGCTTGCGGATTGCTCTGAATTCTTTTAAAATGTTCCGATCACCACGATTCCTTCAGATTCAAAGAATTCAGATCATTGCGCAAAAGATTTCTCGATGATGTTGGGCAGTCCGATCATTTTAAAAAAAGTTAGCAGGCACACGAAAAAGCGTTCACAAACTTCTCTGTAGAACTTGACATCGACTGTGTCTCTTTGCTGTGTGATCCGGTTGATAAATGTCACTGAAACTTCAGACAATTTTGCGTGTTTAATGATAAACTGGCTGCTCATTGTTCGATTTCTATGGCATTATGTATGTCAGCAGATTGTGCCATTTCATTAACGTTACATGTTCCAATGTTTCCCTTCTAGTCAGACAGAAGAAGAGACGACCGGTCTAATTCTGTGCTTTGAACACAATTGGCAAATTGCCTAAGATAATTGCGCTTACAATAATTAACAAATGCTGATTCTTGCAAGCACAATGTAAATAGAATAACTAAATATTGAGTTGCATCCTCAGTTGAAAAATGGGAACAGACCTGAATAGCTGCCATTTCATTCAATATCAGGAATCATCCGCAGTCCTACGTGTAGTTTACATCTCTCAACTTCGACACAACTCCCTATTTAAAGTTGCAGTCATGCCCTTTTTCAATAACATGCCAATTGCAAAGCTGGAACTTTAAATAGGGAGTTGTGTCGATGTTGAGAGATGTAAACTAGGCCTTCTGGTGGTTCCTGATATTGGATGAAATAGCAGCTATTCAGGACTGCTCACATTTTTCAACAGAGGATGCAACTCAATGTATATTTCATCATGAACTCAGGTTTCAATTTACTTTTGTCTACGAAAATGAACACATTCAGATTTTGCAAGCATCTTTGTGTCGTCAAACATAACATTTTAGCTACCCTAAACCTCATCCTCTCATACATCAGTGATCAGAAACATAACAGAAACATGATGAATCGGAGACATTTTTGCTTAATCAGAAATGTATTTTCTATCGAAACTCCAATCCTCTTCCCATTGGATTTAGACTAGTATTTTTTTTGGATCGTGTCTGACAAGAAGAGGACCAAGTATAACTCGGCAGACGCGCAGATTCCTAGTAGGCATAGGGTGTACACCATTCTGTGAAAGTCTCATTGTCGGCCTCGTTCCCTGCAGAAGCTCGTGCTGCCTGCCGGACTATGAGGTGTACATCAATCTGTGAAAGTCTCATTTTCAGCCTTGTTCCCCGCAGAAGCTCGTGCTGGCTGCCCGACTATGAGGTGTACACCATTCTGTGAAAGTCTCATTGTCGGCCTTGTTCCCTGCAGAAGCTCGTGCTGGCTGCCTGACTGTGAGGTGTACACCATTCTGTGAAAGTCTCATTGTCGGCCTCGTTCCCTGCAGAAACTTGTGCTGGCTGCCGGACTATGAGGTGTACATCATTCTGTGAAAGTCTCATTGTCGGCCTCGTTCCCTGCAGAAGCTCGTGCTGGTTGCCGAACTATGGGGTGTACATCATTCTATGAAAGTCTCATTTTCGGCCTCGTTCCCTGCAGAAGCTCGTGCTGGTTGCCGAACTATGGGGTGTACATCATTCTATGAAAGTCTCATTGTCGGCCTTGTTCCCTGCACAATCTCGTGCTGGCTGCCGAACTATGGGGTGTACATCATTCTGTGAAAGTCTCATTGTCGGCCTCGTTCCCTGCAGAAGCTCGTGCTGGCTGCCCGACTGTGAGGTGTACATCATTCTATGAAAGTCTCATTGTCGGCCTCGTTCCCCGCAGAAGCTCGTGCTGGCTGCCCGACTATGAGGTGTACATCATTCTGTGAAAGTCTCATTGTCGGCCTTGTTCCCTGCAGAAGCTCGTGCTGGCTGCCTGACTATGAGGTGTACATCATTCTGTGAAAGTCTCATTGTCGGCCTCGTTCCCTGCAGAAGCTCGTGCTGGTTGCCGAACTATGGGGTGTACATCATTCTATGAAAGTCTCATTTTCGGCCTCGTTCCCTGCAGAAACTTGTGCTGGCTGCCGGACTATGAGGTGTACATCATTCTGTGAAAGTCTCATTGTCGGCCTCGTTCCCTGCAGAAGCTCGTGCTGGTTGCCGAACTATGGGGTGTACATCATTCTATGAAAGTCTCATTTTCGGCCTCGTTCCCTGCAGAAGCTCGTGCTGGTTGCCGAACTATGGGGTGTACATCATTCTATGAAAGTCTCATTGTCGGCCTTGTTCCCTGCACAATCTCGTGCTGGTTGCCGAACTATGGGGTGTACATCATTCTATGAAAGTCTCATTTTCGGCCTCGTTCCCTGCAGAAGCTCGTGCTGGTTGCCGAACTATGGGGTGTACATCATTCTATGAAAGTCTCATTGTCGGCCTTGTTCCCTGCACAATCTCGTGCTGGCTGCCGAACTATGGGGTGTACATCATTCTGTGAAAGTCTCATTGTCGGCCTCGTTCCCTGCAGAAGCTCGTGCTGGCTGCCCGACTGTGAGGTGTACATCATTCTATGAAAGTCTCATTTTCGGCCTCGTTCCCTGCAGAAGCTCGTGCTGGTTGCCGAACTATGGGGTGTACATCATTCTATGAAAGTCTCATTGTCGGCCTTGTTCCCTGCACAATCTCGTGCTGGCTGCCGAACTATGGGGTGTACATCATTCTGTGAAAGTCTCATTGTCGGCCTCGTTCCCTGCAGAAGCTCGTGCTGGCTGCCCGACTGTGAGGTGTACATCATTCTATGAAAGTCTCATTGTCGGCCTCGTTCCCTGCAGAAGCTCGTGCTGGCTGCCTGACTGTGAGGTGTACACCATTCTGTGAAAGTCTCATTGTCGGCCTCGTTCCCTGCAGAAACTTGTGCTGGCTGCCGGACTATGAGGTGTACATCATTCTGTGAAAGTCTCATTGTCGGCCTCGTTCCCTGCAGAAGCTCGTGCTGGTTGCCGAACTATGGGGTGTACATCATTCTATGAAAGTCTCATTTTCGGCCTCGTTCCCTGCAGAAGCTCGTGCTGGTTGCCGGACTATGAGGTGTACATCATTCTGTGAAAGTCTCATTTTCGGCCTCGTTCCCTGCAGAAGCTCGTGCTGGTTGCCGGACATAAAAAGAGGAAAACTAAGTAATGCAATATAAATGTTAAAGCTGCAAAATTTGTGACATTAATTTATAAAATTTGCAAAACAAATTTCGTTGTTAATGATTAGAATTGGGCGCCAAGTCTGGAACAATGCATTAGCCTTGAGTACAACTGCTGTGAAGCCGCCATCAAAACACGTATTCTCAAAAGCTGTACATAAATATCTTACATGAGCATCTGAGCAATGCTCAAGAACACAACTCGCACGGGTCGCCAATGTATGCACAAAGTGCTACGACTACTCTATCGAGCGGTGTTTCACAAAGTAGTGTGTTAGCCCGATCATATTCACAATGCACATCAACAAGTGCTTTGAGATTAGCTCTTCCATCATTCACATTTCCAACAGCTGCAGTATCTTTAGAAGTGCACACGCGATGCATTTCCTGCTTCCATTAGCGACCAACAACTGCGTATTCGAGCAATGCTCTTAGAACAGCAGAACGATGGCCAGCGTCTTGGGGCACTAAATTCAATCTCCTGAAGAGCACTTCGATGCTAAGAAATGCGGGAAAGTCCGCTAATCGACGGGAAAATCCCCAATGTGTATGGTTTCGATTTTATTAAATGAACTCGAGGTGAATACAGTTGGAATTGTTTCCAAATGTGAGATATGCACATTTGTGCATTTTTCAAGAAATTGCCACGAAATTGACTAATCATGATAGTATATAATGCAGAAGGAAATGATTTTATTTTACAGATTGTCCGTGTCATGACAGCCTTGGAGAGGTAATGTTTGTTAAATTGGCAACTCGATGACCTGCTATTGCTTTCATGCTGAACCTCAAAAGAATCTTCTTAAGCGTGATCACATCACTGGCAACCTGCCACTGGTGGAGCAAAATAACAGAATCAGAGACAATGATTTCAATTAACTTTGAGAGATGTAAATGGGTCTACATCACCATTCAGATTCAAGAAGTGACACATAAGATAAGTTATACTACTTATAAAGGGGCTTCATCTTGGTAGTATATAAATTTGCGAAGCTTTAGCTTTTTAAAAATTGCTCAAATAATTTTTTGAACCATAGAAATGTAATCTCCGTAAAAAACTGAATCTTTTGATATAAAAACTTATAGTGTATACAGACACTTTTTTGAGTCGACACCAAAGATATTTAATATTATAAAGGGAATATTATATAGGAAATAGACGTGTTTTTACTTTGTGTGCAACGAAACCAGTGAAAATCAACTGATATTGCATGAATTTGAAAATATTTGTAAGCGAGAAACAAATATTTCTTTTTCATTGCCTCCCTTTAGTAATTACAGAACTAAAACGCATTTTAATAATAAATCAAGAAAGTTTTATTTATGTTTAAATACATCGTCCAAATTGCAATAGTCTATTCTACTTTTTCAGATGCTTTCCAAAACGCAGTTGTAAATGAGAGCATCTTGTTGATACGATTTTTTCAATTAGACTTGCATGCATTTATTTATTATTCAGTTTGACTATGAAACCTGATGAGCGCATGTTATATAGATATAGCAAAATGAAAAAATTTTGCAATTTCTTAGATAAAAGCAGAGTAAAGTTCACTTAGGCCTACAATTCACCAAATACATGACTAACTGATTATTCTGAACAGAAAAATGAGCCGCGTCTTTACTTTTGATCATGCAGATTGTTTATTTGTAATAAGTACGAAGCCTGGCTATGGTTGTAGGCCTACACTGGTTGTACATATGGATATCGTTACTGTGTCCACCGTTGCCCGGTAACGCCAAACGCGATTGCGAATCTTGGCAATAATCTAACGTGTAAATGTAATTTTGCGGTGAGAAATTACATGATACAACAGAAAAAATATATATGAATTATCAGAAAAATTGATATAAAATTGGCTTCAGCAAATGAAAACAAACAACTGCGTATGTTATACAATGCACATTGACAGACATGCGATGATCAATTCCACTTGGACCAGGCCCTCTGTTAATTATTTGTAATACATAGATCCATGTTGTAGTTTCAGCCTGGTGAATAACTCGGAGAGCGTTGTTGACATGGGTGTGCCTTATTAATAGCCAATTCCTCATTGTAATATTCGGATTCTCACTGAAATTGTTAATAGTCATGAATTCTGTAGAGGTAGGGAGTTGAGTGTTCATCAACACCCCATCAGTCTTCATCTAGACATTTTTTTTCTTCCAAATTGATAGTACTGCATTCAATTGCTGCATTACCGCTCGCATCTTCAACAATTTTTTTCAGAGAAACTACTGAACGAATATTCTTGAAACTTATCATATGATATCAGTGAATTATGCTTTACATCATGTGCCATTTCCAAGGCTTTTTGTCACATTGCACACCGTACAGCCGACAAAAGAGCAATTTCGCCCCATTGACGTAATGCTTTTTTTTGCCACGATAAGGACCGTACTAAAATGGGTTCAAATTCCTGCATCTATTTCTCATCTAGCCCTTTTAAACAATTAAATATCTTTGGTCGACACTCTACTGTATATATACTTACTCTATGCAATCTGCCACTGGAAGAGCAAAACAACATAATCAAAGACAATGATTTCAATTGACTTAAAAAGATGTAATGGGTCCACGTCACTATTCAGATTCAAGAAATGAGACATGAATTTAGTGAATCATAAAATCATGCCGGTGAAAATTGAATTAGAAACTTGAAATTTCAGCCAAGAAAGTACGAATAATATCGTGACTTTTTCAGGAAGACTTTCATTATAATACAATTCATGAAATTCCCTTGATAATCAGCTTGATTTCCGCTTCGTTAGGATGATTAGTAGCAAATATTCATTCCTTTTGATATCCAACTTGTTTCATACTACTTACAACGTGGAGTCATCTCGGTACTATTTAAATTGCCAAAATTTTAACTTTTTCAAAGTGCACAAATAATGTGTTGGACCACGGGAACGTAATCTCCGCAAAAAACTGAATCTTTTCATTTAAAAATTTTCAGTCTATACAGATACTTTTTTGAGTCGACACTCTACCTACACTGTAAACCGTAGACCGACAATTATCCTACAAAATTACTGACAAAATCAACCGACGATTGTCACCTCCAATATCCTGCGATATCCGACGAATTTGTAGATTCTCCACCAACATCGAAGCAGATGCTTTATATGCAAATTAACTAGACAAAATCTGTTGAATATTGATTCATCTTTTCGATTAGTGATTGATTTGACTTTTGGGCAATCTGTACTATTGTGTGGCAAAACAATGATTTATTTTGACATCATTTAATTAATTACCAACATTTTTGATAACATTTAAGCCATAATTCATTGCTATTCATTTTGTCGCTTTTTGTCAGATATTGTAGGTGTTCAGTGGCAATCATCCTACAAGAACTAACAAAATAGATCTTGTAGGATAAATGTCTGTCAATTGTCAATCAACGGTTTACAGTGTATATCCCTTCTCTATGCTCCCATGTCAGATGACTTGAAATTCGAGGATCATATCAGCAAAGGTTGTGTCGGAGTCAATAAAGAGCTAAATGTGCTATACGTCTTCCTAATTTAGTTTTCTCTCCCACAAGAAACAAATTTGCTTCTATTCTTTTTTAAAATTTTCATTCTACCTTGCAGAACGGGCTTACCTGGCAGAACGCCAGGGGAATCGCAAGACAACACGTTTTCACTCGATTTATAGGCCAGTCATTAATGAGCTCCAGATTCGCAATTCAGTAACTGAATAATTAATGACTATTATTCCTTGAAAATTATCAAATGAAACCAGCACGTGATCTTGTATTAACCCACCTTAAGTCAATGATTGGAATGAGCCATCAGAGGGTATGCAAGAAAAGCTTTGCTGTGTTATTCAATAGTTCTTCTTTACAGGCATTCTCTCTCACATATGTTTTCATTGAACTATTCATTGAGAAAATGGGTAGATATTTCAGGGGTGTGGTACAAAAATAATAATTCTGTAAGAGAGAACGTCTTGACGACCGAGAGGTACTTTTAAAGAACTCTTGCTAGTCACTGACAATTCAACGACAACACTCCTGAAGCGTTGAATCTAGGGATATATTTATCCAGAGATCGACAGCCTATGGCCCCCTCCCTGTGGGAACGTATCTTGCTAATATCAACAGATTATCTGGCGAGGTAGCGATTTTGTGGATAACTTTTTTAAAGGTTCATTTTCGTGTAAAAACTATCTCCGCGTGTAAGATTGGTCATCAACTGGTCATCATCTATCCAAAAACATGTGTAAAATTAAAAAACGACAGTTGGCGAAAAAGTTGCTATAATTAGTTGGTAAATATTTGTTTACTAATGCGAGCTGATTTTTCGCCAACCGGCGAAATCGTGGATATTGTAGCAACTAATTAGTGGTAAGTAGTAATGTTCGCATATTACCTTTACATGAAAATATATTGTATACTCAGTCTGATCTGATAAAAAGGGATCTTTTTTAATTCACGAAGGCATAAACTAAAAAAGTATTTATCTTCCATAAATGTCGCAGTAAATGCTATTATATTATTCAAATATTTGTCATTGTTGTAAATTATTGAATGTCAAGAGATGTTATGAAAATTGATATAAGCGGCAATCCACAATGAAATTGATAAAGTGAGTCACATTTTCAAAGCCAATGGCTAATTGTCTTCATTTGTCTTGGATACCACCAAAAAATTCCTAGATAAAAAATTTTCTAACCCTTCTGTCAAGTCTGATCAATCATACAGCCATGTTGTTAAAATTCCTTTTTTTGGACAACAGTCTTTGTTCTTTAAGAAGAGACTTCAGAGCATTTTTAATCGGATTGATCCTGACAGCAAAGTTAGGTGGGTGTTCACTTGCACAAAGTTGAAAAGCTACTTTTCGAACAAGGACAGAACTCCTTTAATGTTGAAATCAGGTGTTGTATATTGTTTCACATGTGAGGTTGACCCTCGCTCTACCTACATTGGTAAAACTCTCAGACACCTGAACATTAGAGTTAAGGAGCATAAGTCCAAAATCTCGGCGATCTTTGATCACCGAATGAATTGTAGTTGCAGATGTAACCCTGAAAATTTCAAAATCCTGGCATCAGATAGTGATGGATTTGCCCTAAATATCAAAGAAGCTTTTTACATTAAAAAATTGAGTCCTAAACTCAACAAACAAGTGAAATTCGATGGGTCGTTCTATAATTGTCGTCTTTTTTAAAATTGAAGTTCAGTTGTGTTTGGGTGCTAATGTGATTAGCGTTAGGCCATTAACAAGTTAATGTGTCTAAACTCTCTTCCTGCTGGTATTTCTGCACTTTTAGGCTGCTACTAGTAGTTTATGGTTTCACTAAATGTATTGTTCCATTCATGTTCAGTCCATTGTACATTGATTTTATTGATTTGTATCTATATTACGTAAGACATTCACCTTTTAACCTAATGATATAAGCGGATTCTCTTTATTCTTATCATTATCAAAGAATGATAGTCTGCACTTATTTCTTAGTTAGATTAGCCACATGTTGGTGATGGTGAGGAGGTGAGGGAGAAAATAGCGCCTCGGCTGTAGAGGCGTATTACTAAAGAAAATAAGAGAGAAAGTCAAAGTAAAAGGTGGCATACAGAGCGCGAATTGTCGCCAGCGAACTTCGCCAGCGAATATGCTAAAAATTATTACTGAACTATTGCATGATAATATGTAGCTGATTATCTGCCAGCTTTTAGCCAAATTCGTTCCCACAGGGCCTGCTCCTCTTCAAAGTTGCCGTTATATGCAGCCCACGAAGTCTGCAGTTATTATTGTTAAAATGATCAACACAATATTCATTGTGCAGGATTTTACACTCGTGTCAACAACTAACTGTTCAGCTGCATGATGTTGACGAAAATAAAAAAAACATTTCTATTCACAGACGCTGAACTTTAATTATAATGTCCTTCTAACCTGCTCGTCAATCAAGCCTGACTTTGTACCGTTCTCTAATGCAACAAATCATCAAACTTCACATTAATGAGTCAATATGGAGACAGCTTTTTTAGCCATTTTTTCACTTTTCGCATGGTCTGTGCACTCCATATTTTGTCTTTTTATTGTTGCAATCATGTTTTTTCAATGTTTTAATTATGCCATTATCATATCATTATTACCTCCATTGTTGTTCTTGTTCATCTGCTGGAAATATTTCTTACTAACGTTGTGAACTGTCATTCTTTCATTCTTCAGTTAGGCAGCTTAATCATTACGTTCGGGCAAGTCGCAATCATAGATAACCGTGCAGGCATAACTCAAAAGCCAGGTTAATCGACACGAATCGGTCGGTGTTCTGCTGCAAGCGCGAAGAAGAAAGAGGATTAGAAGACGGTGTGGTGCGTTCAATCTGTCTGGCAAAGGCAGTTGAACAGAAGGCCAGTGGTGATGATTAGGTGATCCATGCGAATCCAGAGACTCTGTTGCTGAACCTTGTATTTTGGGTTATTAAAGCCTAGCGTAACAAAAGTATCATTTTGTGAGCTTTGTAATTTCATTGCACGGCTTGCATATCTTGCTATCTTGTGTTGTATTACATTTAGAGAAAAGCAGTGAATTTGTTTACCTTTCTTATCAACAATATATTTAGAACAATGAATAATGACTGCTCAAGTTACAGAAGTTAAAGAGTCGGTGTCAAACAGCAAAAATGGAATTATAAAAGCTAGAAATCATCAAATCATTGTCCTACGAAGCTCCATTTAAGCAATCCTTATACATAAGAAAGGCATATCAACTTTGAAAAAAAGAACTCTAGGTTAGAACCTAAAATGTTTGCCATCAATGGCCAGCTCTTCCTGCCCAATTGTGAATTGCTTGTATGCCAAAAGCGATCGGGCATTGGCGATCATGCGATCATGCCACCAGAAGCTTTCTTATTATTGCAAATTTGACTTCAGAAAAACGGGACACTATATAATTTCCCACCAATGCGTGAAAATACATCTTTCGACTCCTTCCCCATTATCCAAAAGCAGACACCGCCATGGGTAGACATCTCCACCCGAATTCTGCAGATTTCGAGTCGTTGGAAGAATGCTTGCGACTTTCAGCGATGTCAGGGAAAGATCTTACAGTTGTACTCACTCCGCAAAAAAATTTTTTCTTCGAACCTCATTCATCCTCCATCGAACGTTATTCCACTACTGGCATGTTGAATCCTCCCCAGAGAGCCACATGGCCGCCGGCCAAGAATCATGAATGCAGCGGAAACATCATAGAATTATATGCTACCTCGCTACCATCGACCGTGAGGTGCTGGACACCGACATTCGGTCTTACAAAGTGAAATTTTTAATGAAAATAATTTTCGAATAAAAGATTTTTGAGAAGAATTTTTTTTATCTTTACTTAAGGCTGCTTCAAAATGGATCACCTATCGACTGGTCAACTATATCATGCAATAATTTGAAGGATTATGGACAGTTAAATTGGTTGAGGCTAACCTCCGGTAGATCATAAAGAAAAATAATGATACGAATACTATAGGCCTAACTAAAAACTGAAAGAAAAAAATATAACTTACTACTGCGTTTTAAACAAAATTATAAATCTAACAACTTACTTATGACATTAGCGTCTAAAAAGGAGTGATTATAGACATGACACTTGTGTGTCTGCTTATATACTTCAAACTTTGTAACTTATCTAAATCCCAATCTGCTATCAGTCAAATACAAATACAAACAGACCTGTCATTTCTAATGCGGATAACTGGTCAACCATGTGTGGTGTTACGCAAATGCTTCAATCGAAGTGAGAAGATGAAGCTGAAGATAATGAAAAGTAAAGAATTTAATCCCTCCAAAGGACCGATCTGGCTTTCCCACAGGTTACATGAAATGCAACTAAAACAGATAATCGATATATGCTGTGATAAAGTTGATGAGGACAAAAGCAATAGAGGTCATCAGCAGGAACTTGAGCAAGATTCACGTTTCGGCCCCTTAATTCCTGTACGTTCAAACTCGCTCAAGCGGGGCCCTGCTTTAAAGAAAGCATCCTCGAAAGAAAAATCTCGGACATGTAGTCAGATACATTGACGACGCCATCGAGATGATTCGAACTGACTAAACTGGAAATATGGAAAAGGAACTTAAAGAAAGTTCGGGCAGTTGTCCAAAAGTTGCTTAGCGGAGAAATAACCGTATTTCAATAAAGTCTCTCTGTGTATGTGTAACTGCTTTTCAGCACTGCGCTTAAGATCAAAGCGATTATAACCTCTCGCAATGAGGGTGGTATACTGCATGTGGTATACAAGATATACTGAATGTATTGAATCCTGCCTCAACTTTATCAGGCAAGTCAAAGGGTCGATGGAACTGTGGGAGAGGCGTTAGATAAGTAAAATATCCTGTATGAAAGACGACGCTTATAAACAAGTATTCGAAAAACGAGCGACAATAGCAGTGGGACCACCGATACTTGCTGCAAATCTGTGTGGACAAAATTGACGATGACCGTCCACCAAGCGGATCTTGTTCTGAATCATCGGCATCGTTGGTGCTGAGCCTACTGCGTCTGGACCACTTACTCAATGCTTTGCAGAAGCATTCCTCCGACTTTTCGGGGTTCATCCTGAACTTGGCAGAGGAACCATCTGGTGTTGCTGAAGAATTATTCTGTGATCGAACGTCAATTTTGCACAATGGAATTGACGTATGAAATATTGCACAGGAATCTCGGAATAGAGGCGAGAAAATGCGTTTTCTTTGCAAGCAACTTAGCAGATGAGCCAAAAATATTGCTGTGTAACAATGATGATGGATTTACTGCATCACGAGCGTGTTCTATATTATTTCAGCATCACAACTTCTACGCTTGTACATACACGCTGCACTAAAAGTCAGCGATCACGTGATCTGATGCTGTCAAAACATGGGGAATGTTTAGGAATACGCGCGAGCGAGGTTTATATAGTTTACACAGGTCCTATCGCATTGTGTATGCACACAGACACATGAGACGCAAAGTCTATATAACAGGACTGCCGGCAAGTGTTTGCAGCAATGTCACGCGTCGCCACGGATGTTTAGGGTCATGTGTAAATACGCGTAGTTTATACAGAGATGCCAAGGTTTCAAAAAAAAAATGCGGGAGACCCAACATCAAATGATCCAACAACAAAAATAGTAAAATTATATTAAATCATATTTAAAAGCCCTATCAACTTCCTATATTTCCTTCAATAAATGGAGAATATTTATTTGTCACAATTTCCAATAAAAAATATAAGAATCAAAAAATCAAAATAAGATTCTAATAAGAAGATGACGATGAAATTCATGCTATGATGATCATGGTGAGGGAATGGAGTAAAAATAAGAATAGGCCTAGCGTGATAGGCTAATCGAGAGCTTGCTGTTGCAGTTACATTTGAATGAGGAGGAAGAGCACACTAGAAATAACTATATGCCTACTTTTAAAATACTACTAAAAAAAATACGATGCGAATGCGATTAATAAGCAATTATGCGGGTGAGCGGGAGATTGACTAAAAATGCGGGAGACTCCCGCGAAATGCGGGAGACTTGGCATGTATGTTTATAGTGTTTGAAGTGTGGTAAATTACCGGTAAATTACCGATTTTTCGGGGTTTCCTGATTAGGCCTATATTTTGCTACGACGAATCATAGGGTAAGTATATTGTATATAGGTAGAGTGTCGACTCAAAAAGTATCTTTATACAGTGAAAATTTTTATATCAAAAGATTCAGTTTTTTGCGGAGATTACGTTCCCGTAGTCCAAAAAATTACTTGAGCTGAGTAGTTTTAAAATTGTCAAAATTTTGGCAATTTAAATACTACCGAGATGACTCCCCGTTGTAAGTAGTATGAAGCAAGTTGGATATCAAAAGAAATGAATTTTTGATAATAAGCATCCTAACTAAGCGGAAATCAAGCGGATTATCAAGGGAATTTCTTGAATTGTACTATATTGAAAGTCTTCACGAAAAAGTTGTGCTGAAAGATAGCATTCGTGCTTTCTTGACCGAAAATTCAACTTTTTAATTAAATTTTCACTGGCTTGATTTTATGACTCGATCACTAAATTCATGTTTCATTTCCTGAATCTGAATAGTGATGTGGAACCATTTACACATTTCAAAATTGAATGAAATCACTGTCTTTGATTATGTGATTTTATTGTGCCAGTGGCAGGTTGCCTGTGATATGATCACGCTTAAGGAAATACCCTTCAGGTTGAGCAAGAAAGTAACAGGAACAATTACCAACTTTATCCCCTTGAGTTCATTTAACCAAAAAAAATCGAAAGTAAAAAAATTCATTTTCTATGTCGAGAAATGAAAGTCCTGAAATGAATGTATTCATAATTCCATCTTCTCTTCCAAATATTATCGTATTACCAAAATTTCAACTTTTTAACACTAGAATGGTCAAGGTGTCATATCTGACACCAAAGAGTTTTGTTCGTATTGTATCTTCTAAAATAAGTTTCAGTTATGAACTTAAATTTAAACTTAAATTTTCACTGGCTTGATTTTATGACTCGATCACTAAATTCATGTTTCCTTTCCTGAATCTGAATAGTGACGTGGAACTATTTACATCTTTCAAAGTTGAATGAAGTCATTGTCTTTGATTATGTGATTTTTCTGTACTAGTGGCAGGTTGCTTATGATACGATCACGCTAAACCCTTGAAGTTGAGCAAGAAAGTAATAGGAACCTGTCGAATTGCTAATTTAGTAAACATTAAATCTCCAAGGCTGTCATGAGAATCTGTGAAATACCATCTTTCCATCTGCATTACAATCATGATCATTCAATTCCGTTGTAATTTCTGCAAAACTGCAAAGATTTGCATATCTCACATTTGGTGACAATACCATCTGTATCTCCTTTGAGTTCATTTAATAAAATCGAAAGTGTATACACATTGGGGATTTAATAAATGCGGAGTTACCACTCTACCTAATATATCTACTCTATGCAACGAAATTTCCAATGCAGTCGCAAGTTAACTGTCCTATTAATAATAGCTACTTAATAGCTACTGTCCCATAATTTGTTTATCGATAGTTTGAGAATAGCCTATGCATGAGCCATATGAAACTTCTTTTGATATTCACATTAGGGAGCCTTGACTTGAATGCCATAGGCTACTTGAATTTAATAAGCGTTACAGGCCTACCGGTTGACGCGTGCGCGTAAATGTGACAGCTAAGGTCTACATGTATGTTTTTGAGATAATATTTCTTAATTTACTCGGGAAATGAATATGCTGCAGGGTGCACAGCCACTTCCATAATTCATGGATCGATCGAATTCAACGCTGTTATACTTACTTTAAATTTAAAGATGCCTACTGGAATAGCGCGTGAAAAACTGTTTCTCAGGTGGCATGTTAAAGAATGTCAGCGTGTCTAGCATGTCTTATTAAATCATATAGCTTATGTATCTAGCCTATGCAAATTTTGACAGGTCGTCTCTTCTCCGTTTGACTAGAAGGGAAACATGGGAACATGTAACGTAAATGAAATGGCACAATCTGCTGACATAATACCATATCAATCAAACAATGAGCAGCCAGTTCAACATTAAACACGCCAAACTGTGCCAAGTTTCAGTGACATTTATCAACCGGATCACACAGCAGAGACACTGCCGATGTCAAGTTCTACAGAGAAGTTTGTGAGCGTTTTTTCGTGCGCCTGCTAACATTTTAAATAATGATCGGAGGGCCCAACATTATCAAGAAAACCTTTGCGCAGTGATCTGAATTCTTCGAAGCTGAAGGAATCGTGGCGATCGGAGCATTTTGAAGGAATTCACAGCAATCCGCAAGCGGCGCACGACTATTTTTCCTATCTCTGCAAGGTATGAAAAATTTCTTTTTGCCCACTTATTAAGTTCTTGCATGTGCCATTGCTTTGAATCAGTTTGTACTTCTATCAAAGTGATACGCTTAAACAATCTAATTCTGTGATGATACCATTCACTTTGTTATCACCAACCCTTAGCAGTACTAAAGAATGCCTGAATTTATCAAATTCCACGCTAGTTGCTATCTCTTCAACACGCATTTAAAATATTCTAATTCTGGTCTCTCATTGGTTGAGACGATCGCTATTGCTCTAGCTTATCAATGTCTTTATGCACCTTTATGATGATTGTAGCCTGCGCGCGGATTGTCAAATTTTACCAGGTGCCTACAATAGGGACGATATCTGCATATTATCTTCATTTTTCGAGCATAAAGTGAAAGCACTCCCTCTTTTTAATAATCGTCTATTGGTCTGTTGGTAAAGGTTAAAATAAAATAACGTGATAGTACCCTGACGTTTCGTCCTGCAAGGACTGGTTCACAGGTTTGACAAAGCCATGTACGGGGTTTGAAATTGGCTTATAAATACGAATGACCACTCGTCAGCTCCTGTTTGCGATTAATGCAAGGTTGATGAATGCTAATAAGCTTAGCTTCAGCAATACGGGTAGAAACTGGATCATAAAGACATTGCATAATAATGATGTCAAAATCATCAATAGTTAAAATCGACCAATAATGGTCTTTCTTCGCATGTTCTGAGAGGGCACTCTTGCTGTCCTGATTATGCAAACTACGTTTGTGTTCCGAATATCTTGCACTTAAAGTGCGATTCGTAGAGCCAATGTAGTTTTTGCCGCAATGTTTGCAAATGAACTTATATACAACATATTTTAAGTTACATATGTTAGGTTTGCCAATTATACCACAGAGATTACAATTACAGTTGTGTAAATTATTGCGATAGTTGAAGCATGAGCTAATTTGTCTGCCAGGTTTACTGACAAGATTAATAGGCAAATCATATTTATCGGCTAATCTGTTTAGTTTACGATTGGTACTATCGTTAATGTAATCCAGTTTCAAATTGACACTATTTTATTCTTATTTTTGCTGCCTATTTTCGTAGTATTATCACTACTGGTATGCTTCGAGTAACTTTGATTGAAGCCATTCCTCCTCAATCTTTTAGTCATTTTATTTTTATTCTTACGTACTGACTCATGCGTAGAACAACGCTTTTCAACATACGTGTAACTATTTTTAATAAAATTGGTCTTCACATGTGAGGGGACCCAACTATCATAGTGAAGGGTATTACCAGAATGGCAGTCTTTTCTATATAATTCATACTTTATCTGGCTATTGGCTATGCTGATGCTGATATCCAAAAAATTAAGAACGTTGTTCATAGGTACATCTATGGAAAATTTTATATTAGCTGATACCGAATTGAAAATGTCGAGGATACTATTCAAAATGCTAGGTTCATTTGGGATTCGTCTATATACCTCTTATATAGACATGGTTGTATATTGTGGCTAGAGCTTAATTTATTCAACGCCATGTTTTCAATGTGATTCATATAAATAATGGCAAAGGCTGGAGCATAGTGAGAACCCATAGGGCAGCCTTGAATTTGGAGATACGTTTTATTATTGTAATATACTTCGTTGTTGAATGTTATAAATTTTAAAAATTTCTCAATTTCACTATGTGAGAAGCCGTAACTATCGAAAGTGTTTTCGTGTTCTTTAACAAATTTTATGACGGTTTCGATACCATGGAGAAGAGGTATACTAGTATATAAATTTTTCACATCTAAGGAAATGAATGTTAGGTTGTTTTTTCTAGGTAACGAAATGTTTCTCAGATACTCGATGAGCTCGTCAGTGCTTTTTATGTTACTAATGACTTTTGGGACTAGATTATTGAGAATTTTGCTTAATAACCAATCAACCTTTTCAGTTGGTGTTCCTATCGATGAGGCAATGGGTCTCAATGGGAAATTCCCGTCATTTTTGTCTTTATGATCCTTAATCGTGCAATAAAATTTGGCGGGTTTACTACCACACGAAATAAGACGTTTGGAATCAATGTTAGGTTTATTCTTGCAAGTTGATCTAATTAGAGTATTGGCCTGTTTTCGATAGCGTTGCATTTAGATTTAGGTAATGGTTTATAAATATTAGTATCACTAAGGACATCTTCAACCCGTTGAATAAAGGATAACTTATCAGTGACAACTATACGGTTAGTTTTATCAGATGAGACTGCTAATAAATTGTTTGTTTTCATAAACGCTTCCGTTTTTTTTACCACATTGTCACAATACTTATACTTAGTGTTACGTTTCATATACGAGTATTCCTTTTCAAGAATTTTTTTAGCCTCGAATTGAAATAATTTCAAATTGTTCTCAGCTTCATCTTTCATTTTATTTGGAAAGAATACAGTATTCTTTTGATACGGTATATGTAGACGTTCTGCATTATCAGTATTTGCAAATGTTGAGTGCCATCTTAGATAATACGGCAAAGTATCAATAGCTATAAAATTACTGTTGAGGAGTTTGCGATCAAATCGCTGTAGATATCTGCATAGTCTTTCTGCATGATCTCTTTCTCTCTCTTTCTCATATTATAGTAATATTTATTACTAATTATAGTTATCAAAATACATTTCTTGAAACAATATTGTCTCCATGTATCTAAATTTACTACGCATAGATTTCATACTCCTTCTAACATTGACAGCTACAGGGTGTTCAGTAAAAAACCAGGAAATTTCAAATGTATGATTTATGTATTACAAAAACAATAATGAAGACTCGGAAATATCGATAATGTTCAAAATGAGAACCACTGACTTTGACACAGCGCTTCAAACGTTGTATCCATGCAGAAGTGGCTGAGTGAATGGTTCTGTCGGGTATTCCATTCCACGCTTCTGTCAAAACATCTTTAAGCATTTCAATGTCAGTTATCTGTCCACACCGTCGCTAAAGATGAGACAATAAAATACTTCACATGCAGAAGTCCATGACGTTTAAATCTGGGCTTTTTGAAGGCCAATCACTTGGTTCAATAAAATCAGATTTGTTTTCTCTAAACCAATTAATTGTTGCGACTGCTGTGTGGAGCTTTGCGCCATCTTGTTGTCACATCCATGGTTCATTTTGCATTAAGCGATTGATATCTTCGAAAACCCGAGGGCACATTTATTCTCGATGAACGTCCTGATTTACTGTCTTCTTCTTTTTTTTTGAATTTGGGATGTGATCTTGGCCGGCTTCAATAAAGTAAAGATTTGACTTCCCAAACCAGGAAACCGCAGCATAACAATCGACTTTTGCTGAGTGTCGATTTCTGCCAAAATATCGTTATCATCGATTGCAGTCTTTACGTTTACTGCTCTGTAGATACGCTCATTCTGCGAATTTAGGGGGGCGTTGAGCATGAAACTTGCTTCGTCAAAGAACCAAACCGACTTCCACGAATCTCCTGGTTGAAACTTATCGATCATAAGCATTGATTTTTCAAGTCTTCTTTCTTTATGAGCATCTTTTAGGTTGTGTTACACTTCATTCTTCGATAGCATTTTAGCGATGACATTTTGAGAATTTTGTCACTCACAGTCCCTAATGACATATTCAGTTGGTGTGATATTTCTCTTTGGCGTAACTGGCGTAACATCCAAATCCAAAACAGCAGTCCGTGCATTGTTGTCACATTTTGTGGCGGTGCCTGCTCCACGCTTGCGATGGGCTGCATTGCCTTCTTCTTTTATTCGCTTAGCCACATGGGTGAACTGATTCTTTGTAATTGTGCTGAAGAAGTTCGGCTGAATTTCGCCGCATTTACCAAGGCCCCAAGTAGGATGCTCAGTTTTAAATAACATGATCGCATGAACTAACGTTGTATGAATAACAACTAACATGTATGAATAACATGAACTTGACGCTGGAAATCAGTTAACTGAGGCATTTGCACAATATAATGAAATTGATGGTACTGGAATTCTTATTTCGTACTACGAAACAATACAAATCAACAAATTATATAACAGCTATAACAACCAATTACAATTCTTGGAATTCCCAGATATTACAAACTATGCAAGCATAAATTTGGAATTTCCTGCTTATATACTGAACACCCTGTAATTTGGATTGTATTTATAGAAAGTTAAGGATCTGCAGTGCATAATTTACAAAATATTATAAAGCGTGTGGCCCTTCCCTAGAACAGGCGTCAAACTTTTGATTACTATGGTCTATTTGGGTGAAATACCAACAAACTTCTTAAAAATGTCAATTTTTCATTTCTCAATTGCAATATCTATGACAAAGAATCAGACGTTGAGCAAAATTCAAGCCTTCATCAGAATCAGATTAAGGCAAGCGTGTATTTACTTAGAATCAAAGCACATTGGTGCGCTAGATTTGAAGTTATAAGGACTTGAATATAAATTACCGGTAATTTACCGATAAATTACCAGTAAATTACCGGTAAGGTAACTTAAAATAAATTACCGGTAATTTTTAAACACTAACTGCGATGCGTTGGACAAATTCAACCATGCCTATGACCATGTTTCTTAATACCTTGAGACGGTATGTACAAGTTCTGTTTAGCTACGAAAATTGAAATATGATTTTCACAAAGAATTGCTACAGAAAACCATGGAAATTTCATATAAGATTTGTCAGAAAATGTTTATTTCAACATAACGATTTCATTCCTTGACAGATGTAGACGATGAACTTCAGTGTATTGATCGATTACTGGGTCTAGGTATAGCGGCGCGGAAAAATTGGCAGCTTCAATATTGCTTGGGGAAATAGTAAATTAAGGCAAAAATCATAAAGTGAACAAAATTCATTTCTTGAAACAATGTTAATGTCCCCCTGTATCTAAATTCACTGCGTATCATAGATTGTATAATCCTCCTTACATTGACAACTAGTTTGGATTTGCAGAAAGTTATAAAGATTTGCAGTACATAGTTCATAAAATATTATAAATTTCGCGTGCTGAAACATGAAATTGCGTAATTTTGAAACGCAATTTCATGTTAAGCTAATTTCATTTGACATTTTAGCGAAAATATTTATTTAGTGAATTAAGTCTGATTAGATGCTAAATTATCATAATCGATAAATTAGATATCGAATGCCTTAACACTTTTTCACATACAAACAACCCACTTAGATAATATCATTTGTCATTGCTCATTTTGGGCTGCTATTCTGTAGTTACTTCTTTTCCATCAATATCTTACCATTCAAATCTTGAATTTTAGACAATCAAGATCAAAACAATTGGCCGAATTAGGCTGCGATGGAGAGTTAGTTGCCTAGAACCATTTTTTGCCGTCAAACTTTTGATTAGCAGGTCTATTTGGATGAAACATCAACAAACTTCTAAAAAATGTCAATTTTTTATTTCTTAATCGCAATTTATAATAATAATAATAAAGCGTTTATTTCAAAAATAATTGAAAATCGTACAGAAATATACAAATCATCACCATAGAAAGCTAAAAGTCAAGTTACAAGTTAAGAATGTCTCAAGAAAATAGTTATTACAAACTGCTATTAAGTAATTTAGTGACTCGTGGAAAGAAGGATCCTTGATACCTTTCAGTACGAGTAAGTTTGGATGTGAGATGCTTGCTGTGTAGGCTATATGAGAAAGAATCAGACGTTAAGCAAAATTGAAACCTTTACCAAAATCAGATTAAGCCAAACGTGCATTTGGTTAAATTCAGAGCATATTGGTGATCTATATTTGAAGTTGTAAGGACATGAATATAATATATTAAGGTAACTTAAAATAAATTACCGGTAATTTTTAAAAACTAGTAGTTTACACGTGAATTACGCGTAGTTGAGCGTGGCATGTCAAACATCATTACAATTCTCAAATTTCATTTGCTCCACATATCGCGATTTCGAAAAACACTTCATTGATTTTTGATAAATGTAAATTAATTTTTCATTGTATATTCTGAATCTATTTATCTAACGACATACTTTATAAGCTTACATTGTTTCAATAGAATCCAAGGACAGTCAAAGACGTATTATGAAAAACATGCTCAAATTTTTTCAATTGAACGTGCTTTTTACCCACCCTGGATAAAAGATTCATTGTGTCTTTCATTTTACAGATTGAAGTATGTTTAGAGACGATTCCATTCACAGCGAAGGTTTCCACTACATTTTGACATTGACTTGCAATTAACATGTCATCACAGCAGATTTGGAAGGTGCAATGTAGTTCAACCGCCTTGTTCAACTTCAGCTGCCTAGGTATTCTATGTCCCTAGGATAATATACCTCCGTGTTGCAAGTATTGGAAATTTCTGATAAGAATACTTTTGATGCAGCACTTACCCAGTCATATCGTAGGCACTATACAGTTTTATATTCCACAGTGCAGTAATCTCATGACAGCCTTGGAGAGGCAATGTCTGTTAAATTAGCAATTCGATGAGTTCCTATTACTTATTATTCCTATTAATAAATGTTCAGCTTTTAGTGATGGTAAACCATCGAATTGCTAATTCAACAAACTATAGTGCCTCTCCAAATTGACGTGACATGGAGTATTTGTGGAATGCTACTCCTTATTATGTATTGCTATCATTATCAGTCAAATTCGTTTGCATTTCTCCCCCAGGGATGCGGAGTCGTACTCCCGGAGTCCTATCATTTTTGCTGGAGTCGGAGTCATATCAATTTATAGGACTCTGGTCTATAACTAGACCCGAAATATAACACAAACAAATTATTTATTCTCGTGCTTTGTTGTCATAATGTCTTGTTGTCAACTTTCTCCGTCAAATAAAAGTACAGAGATAGCAGTACATGCAAAACTTACAATAGTTGAAGGAATCAACCGTGATAGTAAAAAAAGGATTGTCTTTTCATTCAGTGATTTAGTAGAGAAGACACGCCTTCATAATCTCGATCACACCTACGACCCCAAAGGTCACATCAGAGACAAAAATGAAATACTAGTTTGTTTGAGAACATTACCTCTTGCCCTCACGTTAATCGTGTGTGATGGCTCCTCCAAAGCGCATGTTAGAATCGAAAGTGTACTCATATTTTTTGAGAAGGATGGGGATTTTCCTCCTTGGTAGACTACCTATGATTCCTTTTATGCAGACCTTAGATAAATCTATCTGTATCCCGTTACCTACGAAAGGATTAGATTTATTTCCGTGCACGGAAGATTCCCTTCCCATAGGCCATTATCAGAAAAATACTGAATTATCTCTCCCAGAAATGTATTGTTAAGAAGAAATATTAGTCAAAAATCACAAGCTTCCCGACGTCACATATTCATGAGACTTTGGTGAGTCAAAGACATTGACAGCCAATGCTTATAGGGCTACCGGTAATAGGTATACAAATTACCGTTCATCAACTCGTGTTTGCGGTTCATAGTAGATGTGTAAAAGGCTTAGGTTCAGAAATCCCAGTATGGACAGGGTCAGTTTGACCCTCAAGGAAATCATTACTAAAATCATCAGAAGATGAAAGAGAATTAGGGTGACAGATAATATGTTCATTAGTGTTTGGATTCCGGGATTCCGGCGTATTTTTCTTGTCCCGAATCCCGGGAAACAGAGACCGGAAATCCCGGGATTCAATTTTCTTGAAAAAGAAGTTATTAGCTTACATAGTAGTTGTGCGAATCTGCGTTTATCATATTTTAGTTAATGATTGGCTACATAGTCTGTATAGAGACGTAAAAGGCTAGTAAGTAGCACCGTAAGCTGTGTAGTACATAGCACAAAAGCTAGCTATTCTGATTATGCATAGTACATTTGTCGTCTCATCTGAGGCAAGGACATCTAAATATAATAGCAGTCCTTGTCTGAGGTCATATTTCGTCGCGTCATTCGGCAGAATGACTCATGTGTTGAACTGTTGCTGAGTATGAATTGTATGATAGCATGATGTTAGAACTGAGTGATCGTGTGTGACGTCTTGGGTGTGACTACAGTATTCTGTACCACTTCAGTGCTATGATTCTGTGTGTGTGTGTGTGACTGCTACCGCAAGGCTTGCGCAAGGTCACGATTGGTGCGAGAAGCCAGATGACTGTCACCGTTTCCTTCCTTTTCCCATCTCCATGGAGATGAAAATTGATTTTGGTGTTTAGCGCTCAAGAAGAATGTCCGTAGTTTATAGACTACTCCTTCGAGTTGAGAGTTTAGTGCAGTACAACGTCTAAACCATGGATTCACCCGCCTGGAACTATTTTACGAAAGACGATACTGGCTCGAAGGCCATCTGCAATATTTTCAAAGCTTCTATCGGCTGCAAAGGATCATCGACTAGCGGTTTGCTAAGACAATTGAAGAACATTCATTGTGAGCTTGTGACCCAGAAACGCAAAGCTGATGAAGACATGGCTGATCAACCGTCACAGAGGAAGACAGTGAAGCAACAAATTCTAGATCGAGCTTTCATGTCTGCTAAGCGATCATCACTCGCAGAAATACTGGCAAGACTAGCAGCAGAGGACGGCATTTCAATACGCGCAATCACAAGGAGTATGAGGTACATCTAGGCCTAGGTCTAATATAATTAATTACATGTATATCAAACACAACTGGTTCATAAGTCAATAGGCCTACTAACTACTTTCGTAACTTTGTACCGGTACCGTACAAGAATTACCGCAGAATTTGTACCAAAATTAGAAATAATTCTATCAGTAAGCAACTGTAGCAGTTAGCAATTTTGACAACACAGCTTTCCCAGGCATTAATCGTGATTTAAAAAGCTTGCTTGATTAATTGCATCTCAAATGTACGGTACCGTAATTAAAGTGTCTCTAAATGCTATTACCTTTCCAATACAGCTCGAAAATAGCCACCAGTAAAATAAATTGGTAAATGCAAACCCTTCCAATGCACCTGAAAATAGTCGAGCTAGCAAAATTGCCAACAACATGGGACTTTTTGGGAATTTCGGTTTGTCCCGGGAAAAATCCCGGGATTCGAAGAAGCTTTATCCCGAATTCCCGGGATCTGAAATTGTCCCGGGAATTCCAAACACTACTTGCGTCAATTTCTATTAGGTTAAGACAATTTCATTCGTAAACTATTTTAGACTTGCAAGCTAATTGCATTACTGGTCCTTTTTTAAAATAATTTTCAACTGCCTCACTTAGAAATTAAGTTATCATCATACAATATTGCTGATCGTAAACACATTTGTATCACATAAGAAAGTTTGCAGGGTTTATAAATATGTGACCAGTTAGATTACGCTTATTATTCTGAGAAACAACCTATTCTACTTAATATACCTACTCTAAGTTACTACCAAACTGTGCAGCATCATGAAAAAAATGAAGTGTGAAATAAGGAAAAGTTACTAGAGATAGATGCTGAAAAGCAGTCAATATAGGATGGATTTCCATCTTTGATCCACCAATCCTTTATCACGATTAAACGTCTCATTGGTCATGATGTGCAATCCTTATTTGATGACTCATTTTCCAGGTTTGCTCAACATCAATAATTCAGAAACTTTGAAAGTTGGGTCTGTGATTCGCTGTGTGACAATGCTCTCTGATAGCCGCCGACCTGGACCGAATATCTGTGCCGTCCACCGGATCTGTCAATTTAAGGATCTTGTCCAAATTACTGATTGCATCCTTGCGGTCTATGGAAATCACTTTGTCAAAGTGATTCATAAAGGGATACCGAATCTAAGCGGTTAAAATTCCATTATTATTCACACTAGTAGTAAGCAAAACTCCACTTCTGGACCGCGCAAGATGGCGGCCATCGCTGCGTCCCCCCCCCCTCTGACACGGCAGAGTGTCGTGGTCGGCCGCCGTGGTGCTTCGTGTCTGAGTCCCCCCCCCCTGGAACGACAGAGGTTGTGGTCTGTCGTGGTGTGCCGGCCGGGTGGGTCCACGTTCACAACATGTTCGCTGACGTCCCCCCCCCCTCTGCAACAACAGAGTGTGAGACTCGGGTGAGTTGGTCCGACCGCCTGGTTGACGTGGGCGACCGTCTAGGTTGACGTGGGCGACCGCCAGGATTAGTCTTGAGGCTATAGTGTGTGATGTTTTTGGTGTGTAGCGCCCAAACGAAGCATCGGATGAGAAAACGGAGGCCAGATTCGGAATCTACGTGAAATTTTGGGTTAGGAAGGATTTTTCCAGCGAAATCGGAGAGAAAAAATTTTCGGCTGACGTCCCCCCCCCTGGACAGCTTGCTTCCAGTGGACGGATTTTGTCGTGCGATAGCTCGTTTGAAAGCTAAGAGTGAGACAAATTCAGTGAAAGAATCGGCTTGTTCGTATCTGCCTTCGTTTACATGTGAGACGCCATTTAAGATTTTGGGACATTAATGAAAAACGACAGAGTTAGAATTTGGGACGTTTTGGGCTGTAGCTTCAAAACGAACTATCGGATTGGTAAACGGATGCCAGATTTGGAATCAACTTGATGTTATTGTCCAATGAGGATCATCATCCAATGAGAATCAAGCATTTCTTTATAAATAGCGAGCCTTCCACAGTGAGAATCATTCCATCGTTGAATCACACGAGTGACGGACGCACATTTTCTCTCTCTCTAGTTCCCTGTTCTATTATCCAACTAAAATGGTAAGTCGCTACTTCCCTCCCTCTCCTCCCTTGAACGTAAACTTAATACAATCTTTTTTCATTTTCAGGCATCTACTCCATCTGCTGCACTAGTAGGACAAAATGGCGGTCAAACGTTACAAGGTTCGCTACGGTCAGATCATCTACAACTGAGGCCAGTGGAAGAAACATCCAAGGTACATAATCCTACACCGCTACAGCGTAAATTTAAACAAGCCTTGCGTTATGATGATCATAGCGTAGTACTCCAAACGGGAATGCTCCCTTCCACGGATGTCAAGATAATGCACAATCAGTATGGGGACTACATACTGATCCCCGTGAGTCCGTACATTCGCCACCAACTTGATATTATTGAGGAGTACGTGACATTAAATATGGACATTCCTACTCCTCTTGCTCAAGAGTGGAAGGCGAGAGATGACAAGGATACTCCCTATAGAAAGATTTGGGATGGTAATCACATTTGCCTACCGGTATCACATTGGTGTACTTACTATAAGAAGGAGGGAGATCATTCAATACCCATCAGATGTGATGAGCTCGGAGAAGGTACTTGGGATATCCTTTTCAAAGTGAATGGGCTATATTATGGTCGACACAAGGATAATAAAATAGCCTCTCTCTCCATGCATATGGAATCCATCCTATATATTCCGAAACCACCCAACGTGGACGACATAATTGATCAAATCCTTAACAGCAGTGGTACGAAGCGCAAGTCGGAGAAGAATGCTACATCAAAACGCAAATCAAAGAAGGAGAATTGCTAGTCCTTTCCTAACTCTACCCTATGACAATTCGCTTATGTGCTTTGAGTGTCGTAGACGTGGTCTTATTAGATACATTTTACTTCTTCGTTGCCATCATATCATTTGTGTATTTTGTCGTGAAAAGCATCGATGTAATTCTTCATTTTGTAATATGTTATAGAACGTTTCCTTAGATGTGTAAATTTCCGTTTTAGGCTTCTATCATCATTTTTATGGATTGTGAGGGTGAACCTGTACAGGAGCTCAGTGCTATTGCTATGAACAATTGGACATATCAGATTGTTAGTGTCTATCATCAACATGCCAACTGCGATCCCAATGTTGATCAATGGGCGAGAAAACACATTCATGGACTTAATCTGAAATATTTGCAAGACTATGGCTTTTCTTGTGAGAGTGCTCTTCTTATTGACTTTAAACGATGGTTAGCTGCTTTCAATGTTATACGCATCTTTTGTAATAATCCTGGTAAGGAGAGGAAAGTATTTCCCAATCTAATCATTGATGATATTTTGCTCCCACCTTGGGATAGTAGAGTGAATCAACATTATCATGAAGTCACAAAACGTTTTAAGGATTTGTGTGTTCCTATTTTGTCTGTTCGTTGTAGTAGCTACGTTCATAACCAATGCTTCTTTCCTCCTTACCTCAACACTGCCAAAGTCCTGTATGGTTATCATTGCTCGCTGTATGATAGTTACCAGCTGTATCTATTTTATCTCTTTCAAACCATTGATTTATAATGCATGCTTGTTACCATTATTCAATAAATGTTACTATGAGAAGAGTTGTTGTTTTCATGCAATGGATGGGTTAGATAAAGGGCGATCATGTCTTTCTCAAACGACTGCGGAACATTACGTTTTCATAGGCAAAGTTTAAAAGGAGCTGTTCAAGATTATGTGATAAAATTTCATAAAGATGAGACCGACATCGAAGCAGTGGTCGATGATGCTAGCACTCTATTTCTAGAGTTAATGAATACATTCTCTGATAGCATTATCATGGCGCGATTAGTTGCGAAAATTAAGTTTAGTCATTTTGGAAAGGAAGAGGTGGAAAGTCGCTCTTTCCATTTTGCTTCTTATTCAATGGAAGTGGTAGATCACCCCCAAGAATTTTTTAAAAGACATATGATAAAAATTGCTGAACGTCTTAACGCATTTAACCATCATGGTAGCAGTCTAGTGATTGAAGCGATTTCAGATATTCACATTCAACTTTCCATAAAGAAAAATTGAAAATGCAGTGGTACTTGATTGTAGCACAACTGGTTTTCGAGCTATGTCTGCTCACTCTCGAAGTATATTCCTTCTGTACATGCGTCTATTATTTAGAAAAGGCTAGCAAATTCATATCTTCAAAAAGACTTGCTATAGACATCAGTAACGGTGAAACTATGTGTTGCGATGTATGTAAGCGAAAGGATGGAAATGAAAAGCGCATCTTCAAGAGATGTAAGCATGCTTTTTGTCAACGCTGTTTCATACGTAATTGCATTCAACTTTGCCAATGTAACCACTGTGACATTGCTCATTTCGAGTGTCACTTATGTCGCAATAGTTAGTACCTATGCAAATGTGGTAAAGATAGGTTTTAGCAAAGACTAACACGGAAAATGGCGAAACGTAAAATGACGAAACGTAAAAGTCAAAAGTTTTCTTCAGCCATTCAAGCTCTCCGACGAATGAAAGCAAATCAGCGATACAATGCTATACGACATGCTAACGATAAATTCATTTGTGAAATTATTTCTCATGTGAGGAAGTTGAGGACGAAGAAATTAGCGCCAAAACAACGAAAGTTACTTAAGCGATATGCTACGAAATTGCGTTTCATCTCCAATCCTAAAGTCGCCCTTCAAAGAAAGAGGAAAACTCTAACACAAAAGGGCGGTTTCCTTTCAGCAATACTTCCAATGATAGCTCCTGCCGTGGGCAACCTATTGGGAAATATCTTTGGCTCTAAGCGTTAATTATGCAAATGTTGAGTCTCAAAGTAATAAAATGGATTTCAGACTTCAATGTGATAAAGTTCTGACTGTATCAGGTCCATCTCATGCAGGTAAAACTGTTTTCACGCTGAATTTATTGGATAAAAGAAGGGAGTTGTTTAAGGAACCTATCAATCGAGTGATTTGGTGTTATGGTATTTATCAACCGTCGCTGTTTCAGGAATTGCAAAGTCGCAACTTTATTCGACATGAAGGAATTATTCCAGTGGATAAACTTCAGTCTAATGATGTTGTTGTATTGGATGATTTATTAAAAGAAAGTAAGAATTCAAAAGATGTTACAGATATGTTCACTCGCGCAGCACACCATAAAAGGTGTTTTATCATCTATATTACACAAAATTTGTTTCCTGATGGAAAAGAAGCTCGTACACGAAACCTGAATACACACTATTATGCTATTTTCAAGAATCCGCGAGATAAAAGTCAATTTGAAATTTTAGCGCGACAAGTTGCACCCAGAGGATCAAAAGCCTTAATTGAAATTTTTCAAGCAGCTACTGAAAAACCATACGGTTACTTATTCATTGACTTTACGCAAGAGTGTCCGGAAGAATTTAGATTTCGAAGTGATATTTTGAAAACTCCCATGATTATCTACAAACTATGAGTTCTTATTCTCGCATGATTGTTATTCCTCAGGATGAATATGTACAATTGACTGCCATGCAGCAAGTAAAGCAACCTCTTGCAAATCAAATGTATAGGAAAGAAATAGATTATCAGCAAAATGTTCACATCAAAGATCCACATCGTGCTGTATTATTACAATCGGAAACTGTTGAGCAATTGAAAAACTTGAAGAATAAGATGCGTGACTCTGTATCGACTGCTACACCTTTAGCATCTCGCGCACATGCCATATCTCTTTTCAACAGTATTGAACCCCATCTCAATGTAAATGATAGAGGAGAAATCATTACAGATGAAAATAAAGTGATTGATGCTTCACGTTATGAAGACTTGATTCAGTATGCGACACGTAGAAAGCGCCGTCAGGGCTATGTTCCACCTGGTTGGTCATACTTTCTTAAACTATTGAAAAAGCATAATGTGCCAAAATTTGCTTTAAATAATGAGACATTGAAAGAACTTGATTCAACAGTGGCTACTACTCCAATGCTTCAGGCGATGAAAATGCCAACAAATTGGTTTAAGACGTCACCTGCTACATCCCCTCCCACACTCACTAAGCAAACAAGGGGAAGAACTCGACGTAGATCTGTATCGCCACTAAAACTGGTAAAAGGAAAACGTAAAACAGCTCCTCCTAGGAAATACATGTTCTCAGACTATTAATATGAAGCAGATGTGTTGCTTGCCATGTAATGAGCCGCCAGAGGTGAATGTCGTTGTCACTTGCACTTGCTGCGCCAGCTCTCATAATGAAACCCCTAAGCAATGTGAACACGATCGCAAAACCGCTAAAGCTAAATGCTGCAGTTGTTGTAAATGTAGAAAGGCAAGAAAGAAAAAAGATGAGAAGGAGGAAAAAGAGTCAGCCGTCATCGACTGAACGTTTGAAGTCAATCTATTATGATGTAAAACATCCGGCAGGATTTGCATCTATCAAGAAATTATCAAAAGCGAGTGGTCTTCCACAATCACAAGTGAAACGATGGTTAAAGGGTCAGGCTACCTATACACTCCACAAACAAGCGAAAAAGAAGTACCGCACCCGCCATTATATTGTTCATGACATCGATGAACAGTGGCAAGCAGATTTGTGCGATGTTGCCTCCATTTCAAAACATAACTCGGGCAATAATTTTATTTTAACCGTCATTGATATTTTCTCGCGTTATGCGTGGGCTCAACCTTTAAAAACTAAAGAAGGGAAAGGAGTAGCAAAAGCATTCCAAACAATTTTTCGAGAAGGTCGCATTCCAAAAAGAATTCAGAGTGATCAAGGAAAAGAGTTTGAAAATCAGCATGTGACAAGATTATTTGAGAGGCATGACATTGAGTTGTTTAGTGTAAAGAGCGCTTATAAAGCTGCACTCGTTGAACGTTTTAATCGCACATTAAAAAATCGTTTGTGGCGACATTTTACTGCCAACTTGACACAAAATTGGACAAAGGTTCTACAAGATACACTCCATGCCTACAATCACTCTATCCATCGTTCTATTGGACTCAGACCAGTAGATGTAAATGCTGACAATGTAGATAAAGTGCGCGAATCATTCCAACGTAAACGCACTCATGTGAAAAGTGATGTGAAAATTGGCGATAAAGTTCGTATCTCAAAAGTGAAAAGTGTTTTTGCTAAAGGGTACCTCCCGAATTGGACAGAGGAGGTATTTACAGTATCAAGGATTAATCAAAAAGACTCTCCGACCACCTACAAGTTGAAAGATTACGATAATGAAGAAATTGAGGGTAGCTTTTACCGCGATGAGATTGAGGTAGTCACTGAAAGTGAAACATATTTGGTAGAGAAAATCATTCGATGTAAAAAACGGCAAGGTGAAGAATGGTGTCTTGTTAAATGGACTGGTTATCCTTCAAGTATGAACTCTTGGATGCGTCGTGCCGACATCTTTCATCTAAGTGATCGACAGTGATTCATGCAAAGTTGTAACTAACAATGTTTAGGGTTTGAGCTATGAATCCAACTGCCTCATTTTATTCACGACCCTCCTACGTAAGTGGTGGAGGACAAATTTACATCGGTGCTCGCCGCCAACGTGGAGGTAGCATACTTGGTGCACTGAAATCTGTTGTAGCACCTCTCATATCCAATGTCGGTAGATCTTTAAAACGAAATGTTTTAAGTAATGCCGTTGGCTTTGCTGGTGATGTTGCTAGTGATCTTTCCAGAGGTAGAAGTTTTAAGAGCAGTTTGTTGAATCGTGGGAAGGAACGCGGTTTAAAAACATTGAAGCAGACCATTGCTGGTGTTACTCAAGGAAAGAAATCACCTAAACGAATGAGAAAAGGAAGGAGGAAACATCGCGGAGCTGGTAAGGTGCGATCTTCAGTCAAAAGGCATTCACGCAAACGTCGCAGAGGCTCTAATCATTCATCAGGCGCTAAACGACGACGCTGCTATAACTTCTAATCATGGAGTGTAAAACTTCCGGTTTTTGTTTGTTCGATCAACAAGCCATACAGACAGATATTCTTAGTTCAAGTATTGTAGATTATCATCCTCGAACAGCTGAGAATGCTGGCCCCATTGAATTTGTTATTCCTGGTGGTAGTGATGACTACATAGATTTGAGTTATGCGATGCTTGATTTGAGGTTTAGAATTCAGCAAGCAGATGGAACTGCTATTGACGATGCACATAAAGTTGGACTGAACAATTTACCATTGACTACATTACTTCGCGATGTTTCTCTAACGATTGGAGAGCAGCAGGTGGAAGGTGGTCAAAGCGATTATCCCTATAAATCATATTTCAATCATGTATCACAGTTTCATCCAGCAGCACAAAAAAGTCATATGGAAGCCATGGGATGGTACAGAGATGAAGCAGGAAAATTTGATGTTGAAACAAACAGTGGCTTTGTAAAGCGATCTGCTATGATTAAAGATAGTAGAGTATGTCAGCTATATGGTCCGCTGAATTTAGACTTCTTTAGACAGTCAAAGTTTTTACTCTGTAATACCAGCATGCGACTCAAGCTGACATTGAATAAGCCTGAATTTGCGCTGAATGCATTTGCTAAAGTTGACAATTTTAGAATTCATGTGGAAGATATTGCACTTTACATTCGTCGAGTAGTACCGAATCCAAGTGTCATTAGAGGGCATGCTGAAGGTCTTAACCGCCAAAATGCCATTTACCCCGTTCAGCATACAAAGCTTCTCACCTTTACAATTCCGAAAGATCAAAAGAGTTTCATGAAAGATGGCCTCTTTCCATCGGAAGCACCGAAGCTCCTCATGGTGGCAATGGTTGAAAATGATGCATTTAATGGTAATATAAAGAAGAATCCTTTCAATTTTAAACACAATCAGTTAAGTGAAATTGCTTTACGTGTTAATGGTGTGAGTCATCCTGGTCCACCCTACAAACCAGATTTTGCTTCGGATCAATTTATGCGCAGTTATGTTGATTTTATGGATGTCTTTGGCTTTTACAATACGGATGATACCAACGGACTGACTATGAAAGAATTTAAGAGTGGATATACTATTTATGCATTTGATTTGACTGCTGACAGCGATATTAGTGCACCCTATCGTCAAGCGAACGTGCCTCATAATATTCGTTTGGATTTGACGTTCAAAAGAACACTACCTGAGACGATCAATGTATTAATTTATGCAGTCTTCGATTCAAATATTGAAATTACAAAGTATCGTGACGTGATTCTTCAGTATAATCGTTAATGAGTTGGTTGACTGCTGACGATATTAAGACTAAAGTGCAGCGTAATGCAGACGAAGCGACGTTGAAAGCTTTCGATAATGTCTATTCACTCGATACCTTACCACCTGCAGTAAATCACTATCCCATCTTTATTGTGCTAAACACTCATTCACAGAATTTAGGCGGTGAGCATTGGAAAGCGATCTTTATTGGAGAAGACCGACGTGGTGAACTATTTGACTCTCTTGCTCAACCTCCAAATATACCAACACAGCAGTGGTTGAGAAAACATACGCGTCAATATCAGCGAAATGAACGCATACTACAACATCCACTTTCATCAACGTGTGGTGCTTTTGTACTGTACTTCATCTTAAAACGTTTACATGTATCTCGATTTGCATCTGTTATTCAAAACTTTTCATGTAATCCATCCTCTAATGAAAAAATGATTTGTAAGTTCTATCATGATTTGAAATAAAAACATCATGTTGGAAAAATTGTTTTTTATTTTACAATCCGCTGGGTACGTACATACTCAATGAGATAGTCTAGGATCATATTTGCTTGTTCATGAGATTTTAGTCCAGTAATGATCACTTTACTATTATGAAAGATTGCCACATGCACAGGCAACCAACAACTAATGAGAGCTGCAGGAAAAAGTTCGGGTTCATAACACAAACTGTAACTGCTGGTACGAATCTTCAAAAATGATAGACTGTCACTCAATTGAGTAGAGATCACCATATTGTCCACAGTCAGATTCGACATCACACACCTCTCCCTCTTCCATATCCGACGTAGTAGTCTCTGTAGCTCTAAGCGCATTGACTGCGCCGATGAATGAGAAAGGGCGCCGAGAATCTGTACAGTCCCATTTGGGAAGAGTTGAAGATTCCGTGAATTGTTCATCTTCACCACTAACATTTGAGGACGGCCCGGGTAATACTTGCTGTTTGGAAGCTGTTGGCGTAATGTTGTGAGATCGATTTTGGTGTAGAGTCTGAAGCGACGGAGAATGTTGACGATGGTGTAGCGATGGCGCTTCATGATGAAAAAATGAGTAAATTGAGCGATGTACCTTCCTTTTATACTTTTCCCAACTACCTTGATGAAATGTGAAGTTAGTATGAAGTTGGGAATGATAGAGTTGAATTCGCCGATTGTTGACGCGCAGCCAGATGCGATTTCCAATACGTGAATGTCTTTTCATATAGAAGTATTTCAAGTCCTTCATGATATGATGTAGAGATTGAAAATGACGATAAGATAAAACAAACTCTCTTCTCACATTTCCAGTTGAATCTTTGAAATAGACGTTTCGATCATGATCCGTTTCAATACGTTGTAGGGAATCTAATTTCCAACTCATGGTGCGTGGTAATCATATCTGATTAAGATTTGCATAGTAGGGCGATGAACTCACGACGAATAAATGTCATGATGGAGCGATGTATGTATCTTCTATACTTCTCCCAATTGTATTTGCGAAATGAGAAACAGTTTGCGGAATGAGAATGGTAGATTTGAATTTCATTTCTGTAATGTTGAAGCCAAACTTGATCACCCAAGGAGATGAATCTTAATGTTTCAAAATATTCCAAATCCCTCATGATATCATTGAGGTTGACAAATTGTCGCCATGTTAATGTAATTCCTCTTGATGTATGACCATGAGAATTTTTGAAATGTACGTTTCCATCACGATCAACTCTGATATATTGTAGAGAGTCCAAAATCCAAGTCTTCATGATGTTATGCAAAGTTGCAGATTAGCAATATAAAAATGTCGTTTTATCATATTTTGCTTAGCAATGCGGCTACAAAGAGATTTACTAGCAATCGAGCCGCACTCTTTTCTACTCCCATTGATCATGCACAACAGCTAAATGGGAATTGGGAAGTGGGTGTCACTCAACTTGTTTATAGCAACTGTGTCTATACTTTTGATCATGAGGTGATGACTATTAATATGAGGCGTACAGCTGCTTATCAATGTGAAAAGGGGTGCCGAGTATACATTCCACAGTGGCCAAAGAAAGATCTCTTATCATGTAAAAAGTTTATATATGATTTCTTGAATAAAGCGTGTAAACATATTGTCCAATTTACTCCGCACAATGATGATTATAATTATGTACATCATGTAGTTGAGAAAGATTGGATTGTTGGTTTAAGTCCAAGTTTAAGAAATGATTTAGGCTACCTCGCTAGCGCCTTAACAAGCTATGATAATTTTAACGTTAATTACCACATAAGTGGTCATAAACAGTTAATATATCGAGAGGAAGCTTATTATGTAGATCTTATTCCAAGAAATGAGAAGACGTTGGTGAAGAAGATTGTGATTAAGCCAAGAAAGACAAACATGACTCCTGAAACATTATTGAAGAAATTTAATTATCTCCTTCGAGTTGATGACAAACAAGTGGCAACATTGACTTATATTAAATCATCTAATCATATTGCAATAAGCAAATTAAATGATGATGATCTAGTATTAGTTTGTTCAAAAGATTTTCATCAGTTCTTACGACATCGTTCTGCAGCTGTTCATGGAAAATCTGATATGCAACATTTACCATGTGAAAGGTCAAATCAATTTGATACAGAATGGGCCGTATCTTTATACAGAAAGTGTGTAGAGCCTTTTGGTGGTTTCTTACATGAAACAAGAGTGTTGATGCCTCGCATTATTACTTCGGTTAAATTGGTTGTAGATTATTTAAATGAAGTGATTAATGAGCAACATATTTCATTTTCTGAAAAAGAAGGTACTTTGTCTCTCACTATAAATGGAAAAGGTATTGAACTAATTATGGATAAAACTCTAATGGACATTTTGGGTTTTGATCAAAATATCTTTAAAAGTGGTACTGTAACCAAAGCTAGCGCAGACATGTCGCTATCGCGTCGTATTAACTATTTTCAGATATATTCCAATATTGGTGAAGATGTACGTGTGGGAGATGTTGAAGCTCCATTGCTAGCAATGATACCATACCAGCCAAAAAGCTGCAGTATTTTATCTGAGCATACTTTCAAGAAAGTGCATTATACAAAGCTGAAATCAAACTACATCCCACAAATTGATATTGCCATTTATGATGATGCTGGTGCGTTGATTCCTTTTCATAAAGATGCTGTGACAAGTATTACACTCCATTTCCGAATGAAGAGTTAATGCAAAAGTATGCTAATATATTTTTCCAATGTGAATAATATGGAAAGTGAAAATAAGGACTCGTTTCTAATCTACTTGCCCAGTAATGCTTCTATGAATAAATTTCCCAAAAATAAACCATCAGACTATCGAGTAGAATTAAATCGGCCACTGCATTTAGAAGGTGAATGGGAAGTTGGCGTTTCTAGTATTTGCTATGATAGCAATATTCAGAATGTGAATGATTTGGAAGAAATGATATTGACTCCTCGCACCCATGATGGAATAACGATGAATAATGCATTTCAGTTCCCATACAATTTAACATCAGATGGAAAGTGGAACTATGAATGGATTCAGATAAAATCAGATTCTTATGAGCCATTTGGGAATGAGAAAATTATTAAGGCATTCAACAGTGGTAATACTTCCATCATGAAGAATAAAAATCAGAAAGCTTATGAGTTTACTATCTATCATTGGAGTGGGAGACAGTTCCTCCGCTTTCATTCTTTTACTAAAGGTCTTACGCTGAGGTTGGATAGTGAATTCTATCCACATCTTGGTTTTGGTCATGGACTACATCTAACGTCAATTGCTACTGCAAATGTTAAAAAAGTTTATTCAACTCGAATCAACAAATTTCATTATAGATTTAAAATATTTGATGAAGATGTTGTAGAATGCGAAGAACGCATCATTTTGAAAAAGCGTGGTGTTCAACCTTTATCACTTATTGAGTTAGTAAAACGATGGAATGAGACTGTGGGTAAGAAGTATGGAGAGAAAATTATGGCGGACAAAAATAAGTTGGTTATTCAGAAATATAATGACAAACTTACAGTTTATTTCTCTCCAACCTTGCGTCATTTTGTAAGACATTATACGCCTATTATTGGAAGCGGTGTGGTGTATGGTTCTCATGAATATCACACTAAAGCTGATTCAGTTAATGATGAATGGTGGGTGGACATCTATGGCGATCGCATCAAGAAAATTTACCAGTCTTATGAAGAATCTAAAGTTGCTATCAATATAATGCCGCGTCTATATCATACAGTTGAAAGCTTCATTCATGTAGTAAATCCTTATATACAACAGAAGTTGAAGCATGTGATGAAAAGTAAATATGATGTAAAGACACACCACATTTCGTTTTCAATTGAAAAACAACGCGTTGTTCTGAAACTGGGTGATGACATTCAATGTCAATTGAGTAAAAATTTGAAAAAACTCTTTGGCTTTTCAATGCTACAAACTGTGTTTGCTGCTGCGCATACGATTGGTATAGAAACACCAATGACACTTGATAAACATGAACAACACCTTTACATTCAAAGTGATTTGATTTTACCTATTTCTGTTGGCGAGAAAAAAGAATACATTTTACGTGATTTCATTCATGATAAAGACGCTTCATATGGAATAGTCGAGAAGATGTTTGAATCTATTTTCTATCATCCCGTCGTCAAACAAACTATACCCTCTATTGCTATCAAAATTACCAATGGTTTACAAGAGTGTATCCATGTGAAAGATACTAAATCCCTCGTAACTTTAGTGTTTCGGAAAACAAAGTGAAGTCATTGTGATATGTTTATTGAAATAAAAATATGTATATGAAAAAGTCTTTTCACAGATATAGGGGGAATGGGCTGACTGTAGGCATATATTCACAAGGAAGAAACGATCTCATGCGATACATAAAACAACCATGTATATCTACAAAAAGCAACATCAAAATACTGAGTTAAAGTTGATTATGTCAATACATCTCCTGAATGTGGTAGCGTGAGTTTTATTCTTTTGGGTGGAGGTATGTTTGTGTCAGGATGTCCATGTGGAAGAGATGTGTTATGTCCTATCCAACACCTCTTATCCTCCCATGCTGAAAGTGCTCGTTTCTTGAACGTGTACGTTTTCACAGTATGAACTTGAGATTTTAAGATTGTCATATTGACAAACGTTATAGTTTTATTTTTATAGGCCTTCTTATAGGACCGATGTTTCATTTTATGAACAATGGATTTTGATATACCTTTAGCACGCTTAATACTATCTGCACATTCTTTTAGTTTCATGGAATACATTTTAGGACGGAGGAGAATCATTTCATCTATTTCCTTTCCTGCTGTTTCATCCTTAAAACAACCAAGTTTGGCTTTATTCTGTATGGAATAGAGTGGATGAGTGGGATTGTAGTTAGATGTATCGAAATATTTTTCTAATGACTTACCTACTTCATTAAAATTTAAATCTTTTTGAGTGGTAATTCCTAAAAAGAAACTATCTGTATCACCACCCAGCAAGCGAACCTCTTTTACGAGAGGGCATGGTTTTAATATTTTGTAGAAGAGTTGATACATTTCAAGCTTGGAATAATCTAAAACGGCTTGCCCAATATAGATGGGTTTGCACAACTCAACTTCTGATTTAATCATTTTAACACCTACAAGATCCTCATCGATGATGTCTCTATCAATGAAAAGAGGTGATGAGGTCAATTTGTGATATTTTTGTTCATCAACGACTAGTTTGTAATTCATACGTTTTCTAACATCCTCCATGGTCTTTCCGAATAGACTATTATTCTTATATTTATAAAAATCCTTTTCAAAATTATTTTGGGCGAGTGCACGTTTTTGACTGTTACTATCTATGTAGGGTTTGAGGAAGGCTTTCTGTCTAAATTTGATAATGCGGTGAACTGACTTTAGAAGCATGCCCATTTCTAAATAGAATTTTAATATGCAGAAGTGTACGAGATAATTTTTCTTATCATATTGGGTGAGTAAAAGTTTGCGGCATGGTTTGTACCTTGGCTGTCCACACTCTGTTAAGTTATTATGAAATTGTGACATGAATGGTGAAAACATATCTTCAGTCACTTCGCCAGATTCAGGTGCGAGTGGGAAATCAGCAGTTTTATTTTTAATACTATTTGGATAAATCAAATCCACTTCAAAATAATATCCCCAATCACCTTCATCTGGAATATTCAGTATGTTTGAAGGGTTGGAGTAATACTCAAGCTCATTTTGATTTAACCAACTAAACTCGGAATGAGGTAGTGGTTTAGACAGTGAACTGCCATATAAATTATTTTGGTCATAGTACTTTAGGTGGATATGATCATCACCTACTGTTTCAGATTTTATATGATGTTTATTTACAAATGTGAGACCACCGCGTATTCCGCGCTCAAATATATTATACATCTCCGGGTCTTGTAAGAGATGAATGGTCTCACCAGTCATTTTAAAGGCTGATTTAAAGGACATGGCTGGTAGACTGACAAAGTGGATAGGATCTAATTTGTCTTCTTCTAATGCCACTCGTCGAAACTCCTGAAAGACATCAGCCAGCAAAATGACATCTAATTCTAAGTAAGCGATCATATAATCGCCAAACGTTTTACAATTAAATTTTAACCATGCCTCTTGAGCATGTTCATAGTCCTCTACTGGACAATCTTCACCCGTCAAATCGTTTTTGAATTTGTCAATGGAAGGAAGGGTTGTTTCATTTAGTTTAGACATTGAGCTAAAATACGCATAAGGAAAGACTCCTTTGCGAGTGATTATTTCATCCGTTAAGTTTGGATAGTGTTTCTTCAAAGTTTGACTATGGGGAAGAAACTTGAGATTACGAACGAGAGAAGCTAGTGACGCTGACATGAATTGAAATGAATCTAAAAATTTTATTTCGAAGAAGACTGTCTTATTTTCTTTAGTTTTATCTACTGGTACTTTTGCTGTCATTGCCATGAATTTTTCTCTCGTTTGTGCTATTACATTTAACTGCCACGATTTCATCTGGCTCAACCCTCCTTTTATGAGCATATGACTGTCATAGCCCTTAAAGTTATGAAAAATGACGGGTAGTACACGACGTCTCAACCTAAGTGAAAAGTTACATTTGGAGCAGAGTGCGTTTCTAAATTTACCAGTGATGTGATCATGATCACGCACTTTCTTAATTTTATCGTCATCAAACGTTTTATGACATTTAGGACAGGATGTGCAACTTTCAAATTTTTGTTTGTCTTCATCTGACATATGTAGTGACTTACGCTGCAATTGGGAATCATATGATTGTTGAAATTTTGCAGCTTTATCGAGAAATTCTAGAAATTTTGAAATGCAATCTTCACCTTGCCAAGTATGCATTTTGTTTTGTCTATTCCTAAAGTGGTCATGCCATACTTCATAGCAGGATATGGCTGCTGGCTTGTGGATGATATCATCAATGTAGCATTCTATGTCTGCGTAAATGACACGCAGGGGACTTAATTCGTCACCATTATCCCTATGTGAAAATATTTTATCTTTGGGCATGCGTTCCATTTGTAATTTACCTCGCTTGCACCATTCATAGTGAGTTTCAAATTTATCTTTACTCCAAAATGAGCGGATGCAGCGGTCGCATACAAAATGTTCACCTCTTTTAGAGTGCCCCAAGTGAGTGTACAAGCGAGAGATTTTGGGAATACCACAGTAGTGCCATTCCTCGCTATCATCTTGTTTTACTAATAAGAGGTTGACTACACGTTCATAACAAGTTGAACGTGAATTATAGCGGGCACCCTTCAACCCCTTCTCCCACACGTGAACGACAATTTTAATCTTATTATGTTTTTCGAACGTTTCTACATCTTTGATTTTCATGTTGTTACTATCACAACCTTCAAAGTCTAGTTCATCCTCCCACTGTCTATAGCTATAGGTGCGATCTCGATGCGCGTTGATATCATTATAGTGAAGGATGGATAGGACTGCATATTTGAAACACTGTGATTTACAATCAACATTGATGACAGCTTTCTTATTATACAACGTTTTTGGAAGTTTAAATGTGCCTCGAGCTGCATGACTTTCTAATAGGGAAATTTTGAATATGGCTGAGTCCACACCATCAAAAATGAGAGCGCTGTCGCGTTGATTGAATTTATCTACATTTGATTTTAAACATTGAATGTGAAAATTTAGCCAAGACTCGCAGTCTACAACTTCGGTTGCGGAAGAGGAAGGAATATGAAACTGTATTCTCTCCGTCACTTGACCCGTTTGAAAATCTATTTTAATATATTTTAGTTTAAGGTAGATGAGCGCCTTCATTCTAAAATTGTCTAAATTATTGAAGAGCGCTTCGATAATGTTAGAATTTTGAAGGAGCCACTCAGGAAAATCTACAATTTGAGTATTGGACTCCATGCAGTAGTCGCGTACTAAATTATTATGTGAAACATTAATGAGGGAGATGGTAGAGGTACCGTTGGTGTAGTGATCATTTGCATGCGTGTGTTGAAGTCTGTGCGAAGATCGCTGAAAGTGACTATCAAAAGAAAGAGGGCACAAATCGCAAGGAAAGGAGATGTCATCGTCAGAATCAACTTCACCTCCGGAGATTGACACCGCTTTGCGTTGACACACACGTTGTTTGATGTGTCGAAGGAGACTGTGCTTCCTTGTAAACATATGTCCGCAGTCGGCACATTCCCACTCGTTGCCTTGCCGCGAGAGTCCTGAGCTGGAACTCACATCACCTGAAAGAGAAATCATTCTTTCATCTCTGTTCAAGCCTCAGTGTAGTGTTACAACCTACCTTGACTCAATAACTCTAAACTTTCCTCGAGAAGAGAGGGCGTTGGTGATGAAGTTGATGCCTGAAATTGAGGAAGATGCTATTAGTCACACGTTTGAGGGAGATGAGAGGAAATTTTCAACTTACCATTTCAACGAAATCAAGTTTAAGGTTGATACTTCTACAAGATAGAGACTTCACTCAAATAATAGTCAAAGAGAGAGATCGTGCGTTCGTCACTTGTATGATTCACAGATTAAATGAAATGACCTGAATGTCACTTTGCTTATATACTTTCATCCTCTTCATTCATTGGATGTTCATTCTGATTGGCTGCTTGTGTATACTTAAGAATTAGAAAAATGTTAAAGTTATCATTATTCAAAGTCAGCATTTCAAAGACAACATGACAAGTCCTCCAACAACACCAAATACCGCATTGGAGTTCTCCTCTCCATATACATCAGCAAAGGTGCTCGTTACAGCAAATGCACCAAGAAAGGCGAAGGTGGAGAAGACATACAATCTCGACAATATACGAAAGTTATCATTATCGGAGGAGGATGAAGAGGAGTTGCCCGACCTAACAGGCATACGGTGGAAATATTTACAATATGATGCCGAAGGGGTGATGGAGATGACCAGCAAGTCGCACTTGCATCAAATATGGGAGTGGTACACCCCTAACTCCCAACCGCGAACCGTGGCGGAGTGGGCGTACATTGAGAAAGTGAGGGACGCTGCAGAAGAACGTTTAAAGCAGCTCAACTGTTTTTGTAATCTATGTGAAGCCAGACTCTGGGACGATATTGACGATGAAGACCTTTTGAAATACATGCCATAATAAATGTCTATTTCGTATTATCTTTGCTTTCATACTGACTTACTTGAATGGGGTTTTAGTGAATAATTTAACCATGTATACTTTTTCATTTGGAAATAGTAGCACGCTTAGTCTAACTTGTAAATCTTAAAACATTTCATATGGGCGATGATGGTAGATAAAATAGTGTCAAATAAATTAAGATAGCTTACACTTCTGATACAGGGATAGCAATCGACTGCGATCCATGTGTAAAGAGCTTGTTAGACTACGGATGGGCTTAAGTGGATGATTTAAGCATGTATACTTTTTCATTTGGAAATAGTAGCACGCTTAGTCTAACTTGTAAATCTTAAAACATTTCATATGGACGATGATGGTAGATAAAATAGTGTCAAATAAATTAAGATAGCTTACACTTCTGATACAGGGATAGCAATCGACTGCGATCCATATGTAAAGAGCTTGTTAGACTACGGATGGGCTTAAGTGGATGATTTAAGCATGTATACTTTTTCATTTGGAAATAGTAGCACGCTTAGTCTAACTTGTAAATCTTAAAACATTTCATATGGACGATGATGGTAGATAAAATAGTGTCAAATAAATTAAGATAGCTTACACTTCTGATACAGGGATAGCAATCGACTGCGATCCATATGTAAAGAGCTTGTTAGACTACGGAAGAGAGAAGTGTGTTATGTTGCGTGTGGCGCGTGAGTGTCCTCCCATTTCATTCCATTCATCAATTCGTCTCATTGATAGAGACAGGTAGAACTCATGGTTCTCATAACGTATGCAATGGAAAGTTTTAGGCAACCTTCGACAGTTGGCTAAATGTCGCCCTGGCGCGAATGCATACTACGTTGAGACAGAGGCAATCACTTGCAAACATGACGCAGAGAGGTTTAACAAGATTGACCATTGCCGAATGTCCCTTGCGGTATACATAGCTACGGGTTTCACCGCCGCCCTTTACAGGAACGCCCGTCGAAAGGAAGTATTACACCGAACTGCATTTGCAACGTTCAAGTTGACTGATAGCAGATTCAACTAAATGATAGTATTCGCCAGTCCGAAGACTGCCCAGGGCAAACCGCGAGGAGGTTCTATCATGTCTTGCCCCATGGTGGCCCTTAAGAGAGCCGATGGTTCGTTCTCGGGAGTAACAAGATGACTATTGGCTGGAATAGTCAATGGGTATGACGCTTAGGTTCTCGTATACCCTATACCGCCTAAGCCGTGGTGGTGCATCTGGCACCTTTCGGATGCGGGTGGTATTTGGAGTCCACACCTCATCCGTCCAAATGATCCTCTTGATCTTCCCCTTCTTCTCATCCTCATCCCACTCGTCGAGGATGACGAACTCGGGAATGGCGTTCTCTTCATCAGTGAAGACGGGAATATTGTCGGCAGATGTCGCTTCCATCGTGACTTCAAATTGAATGAGAAGCGCTACAATCTTCTGGCTTATATAGGGTTTTCAACAATGAATTGCTCAACAGCGAATCAGAATGCTTCAGGGATAGCAATCGACTGCATAATGTTCAAGTTGACTGATAGCAGATTCAACTTAATGATAGTATTCGCCAGTCCGAAGACTGCCCAGGGCAAACCGCGAGGAGGTTCTATCATGTCTTGCCCCATGGTGGCCCTTAAGAGAGCCGATGGTTCGTTCTCGGGAGTAACGTCATCTTACACCCTACCAATTCTGCTGAGAGAGTCAAAGACTCTCTCTTTGGTAGCACTGTCGACTTCCACACTAACTGGCATGTGAGTATAGAGTGGAATGTAGCGCCATTCCGTTGGATTGGCAGCAGTTGCTGTCATCGGATTGCCAATCCGAGCAAGATTGTTGTGGACTCTGTCTTGCTCCTCTAGCCTGACGAACTCCTCAAATAAATTTCGCGGCCTTAACTGCGGTCCGCGAGGAGAGCTAACTTGACTGTTCGGCGTCTGCATGATTGAAATGAAATGAAATGAGAGGCAGTGGTTTATATACCCCTCTAACGCGACGCAACGTTCAAGTTGACTGATAGCAGATTCAACTTAATGATAGTATTCGCCAGTCCGAAGACTGCCCAGGGCAAACCGCGTGGAGGTTCTATCATGTCTTGCCCCTAGGTGGCCCTTAAGAGAGCCGATGGTTCGTTCTCGGGAGTAAATTGATGGGGTGGTGAAGGCGGGCAAAGATCTGCAATGAAAATGATATGTATTAGAATAGGATATACTATCTTATTTGCTTTTCACTTACCAAGTTAGTCATCCTTAGGTAGTCTCGCGCGTTTCCGAATCGAAAATTTATGGAGATGGCCGCGCATTCGTAAGCTTGCATGGAGACACTTCTTGCTCGGATGACCGTTGTAGCAAATAATTGACTCGTCCAGATTTTTATTTACCAATACTTCGCCGGCCAAATGATTGTCCCGAATAGGGATGTGAAATTCAAACAAACGATCCTCATTCACACGTTCCCACTCATCCCTCATGCGCTCCAACTTCTCACACGCCTGCCTCTCATCACCCCGCCGAGCCACAGTCCTCTCCAACTCAACATTCCTCGCTCTCAACACACTCATCTCCTTCATCATCTCCTCAAACTTCGCCTCTGCATCTCTCATTCTTCTCTCCGCAGCACTCGCCCTCTTCTCACACGCATCATTCTTCTCTTCCAACTCTCGCGTCTTATTCTTCAAATCAGTCACACAACGCCTCATTCTAATGTTTTCATCCGCCACCTCCTTCGACTTCAAATCCTTCTTTTTCAACTCATCCAACTCCTTCACAACTTCATCCTTCACTTTCTTCAAACTCTCAAACTTATTCACTAACAACTCATGCGCCATCTGCTGCGAAACATGTCTCTTCTCTTCATCCTTCAACCACCTCGCCGACTGCATACGAATCCCACCACTCTTCACTTTTGGGGAAGATGAGCTCTTCGGGGGGTCGGTGATGACGATGTTGGACACCTCCGATGACGAAGAGCTCAACTTCCTCACACGCTTCCTCACACGCTCCCTATCTAAATCCACATCATCCTCATCATCACTCTCAAGCACTCTCTTCCGCTGCTCAATCTCACCCTCCAACGACGCAACCGCTCTCGCCAACTCATCATTCTCAACAACATTCTCAACAACATTCTCAACAACATTCTCAACAACATTCGCAACATTCGCCAACATTCGCTCCCTCTCTTCCGCAATCAACTGCGTAAATCTCAAATCAGTCACTAAACCACCACTACAGTCAGCATGCACTCTGTAAAACTGCACCTCATCCTCATCACCCTTCAGCACTCTACACTTTACGCAAGCAACCCTATTCAAGACAATCATGTGGCCGGTGCCCGCCTTCTTCACATGAGCTTTGGCGTCCGCACTGCGATTAACTCGCCCACAAGAGCACATTTTGATGTGATATTTACGATTTTTGTCATTGGCCATCTTAGATTTTATTGTGAACTGTAAGATAATGAAATTTGTATAAGTTTGGAATCATGTAGTACAGTCATATTCCTAAAGAGTGTAGTGAGTGGCACTCGATCCCGTCGACAGCCCGAAGGCCTTGTACCGATCACTAGGGAAGTGAGAGATCTTCCCCGATACCCGCTCTTTACAGCTGAAGACATCATTGTCACTGCCCCGAAGTGGTAACAGGAACGCCGAGTCAAAGGTAGTGATCAGTAGCTGGGATCTAACCCCTCAAAGCTGCCTTAGACTTAGTTAAATTTCAAATCTGATAGCATATTTGAACTCAGGATACTTGAAAACCTTAGTCTATATGTTAAAACTTTGAAAAAAGTGAAAATTAAGAATTTTTAAAAAATTCCGCATTTTACTACTCATACTACTTTTAAAAAATTTTATCAGTAGTAAAGACACTATCAAACTCTATCATACAAACTTTGAAGTAGCAAGATAGCTTGCCTACTTCAAAAGATAGAGTCCTTTGCACCCGATATCGGGAGCTCAGAGCGACGACCGTCGCTTACCTCGTCTTTCGATGAAGTGATCAGACTTACGTTGTCGGGGGTTTATATATGCTCGGAAGAAAACTTAAAATGGCTCTATCTCCAAAAGTATTCATCGTAGCGACATGCGGTTTGTTGCAAACGATTTGTCTCATCATTCTTTACAATATGACACCTGAACCATTCTCATATGACCACGGGAAGTTGGTCCGCCAGCACATGTCCATGTAACATGCCACAAGTGAAAAAATTCCTAAGTGTGAGAGCTCCAGTGTGGTGAAAATTTTGAAAAATTTAAAACTTCCGAATTTCAACCTGGGACCGTCACCAAAACATTTTTCATCAAATTTCACTGACCTCCCCCCCCCTCGTTCAGAGAAATTTGATGAAAAATGTTTTGGTGACGGTCCCAGGTCGAAATTCCACACTTTGGAAAATTTTCAAAATTTTACCCATACAAAGTCACTCTGACACTTAGGATTTTTTCAGGTGAGCGAGCTCCGACCTAAAATCTTGTAACCGCTCTAACTTTTGAACGAAGACAGATAGGAACAAGCCGATTCTTTCACTGAATTTGTCTCACTCTTAGCTTTCAAACGAGCTATTGCACGACAAAATCCGTCCACTAGAAGCCAAGATAGAAGCTAGCTGTCCAGGGGGGGGGAGGTCAGTGAAATTTGATGAAAAATGTTTTGGTGGCGGTCCCAGGTCGAAATTCCACACTTTGGAAAATTTTCAAAATTTTACCCATACAAAGTCACTCTGACACTTAGGATTTTTTCAGGTGAGCGAGCTCCGACCTAAAATCTTGTAACCGCTCTAACTTTTGAACGAAGACAGATAGGAACAAGCCGATTCTTTCACTGAATTTGTCTCACTCTTAGCTTTCAAACGAGCTATTGCACGACAAAATCCGTCCACTAGAAGCCAAGATAGAAGCTAGCTGTCCAGGGGGGGGGAGGTCAGTGAAATTTGATGAAAAATGTTTTGGTGGCGGACCCAGGTCGAAATTCCACACTTTGGAAAATTTTCAAAATTTTACCCATACAAAGCCACTCTGACACTTAGGATTTTTTCAGGTGAGCGAGCTCCGACCTAAAATCTTGTAACCGCTCTAACTTTTGAACGGCTGGTCCGATTGACTCGCAACAAAAAATTGTTGTCGAGCAGTTTTTTCTCCTCTTTCAAACGAGTAGCTGTAAGACAAAATCCGTCCACTAGAACCAAAGTTAGAAGATTGCTGTCGGGGGGGGGGGGTCGGTGAAATTTGATGAAAAATGTTTTGGTGGCGGACCCAGGTCGAAATTCCACACTTTGGAAAATTTTCAAAATTTTACCCATACAAAGCCACTCTGACACTTAGGATTTTTTCAGGTGAGCGAGCTCCGACCTAAAATCTTGTAACCGCTCTAACTTGTGAACGGCTGGTCCGATTGACTCGCAACAAAAAATGTTGTCGAGCAGTTTTTTCTCCTCTTTCAAACGAGTAGCTGTAAGACAAAATCCGTCCACTAGAACCAAAGTTAGAAGATTGCTGTCGGGGGGGGGGGGGTCGGTGAAATTTGATGAAAAATGTTTTGGTGACGGTCCCAGGTCGAAATTCCACACTTTGGAAAATTTTCAAAATTTTACCCATACAAAGCCACTCTGACACTTAGGATTTTTTCAGGTGAGCGAGCTCCGACCTAAAATCTTGTAACCGCTCTAACTTGTGAACGGCTGGTCCGATTGACTCGCAACAAAAAATGTTGTCGAGCAGTTTTTTCTCCTCTTTCAAACGAGTAGCTGTAAGACAAAATCCGTCCACTAGAACCAAAGTTAGAAGATTGTTGTCGGGGGGGGGTCAGTGAAATTTGATGAAAAATGTTTTGGTGACGGTCCCAGGTCGAAATTCCACACTTTGGAAAATTTTCAAAATTTTACCCATACAAAGTCACTCTGACACTTAGGATTTTTCAGGTGAGCGAGCTCCGACCTAAAATCTTGTAACCGCTCTAACTTTTGAACGGCTGGTCCGATTGACTCGCAACAAAAAATGTTGTCGAGCAGTTTTTTCTCCTCTTTCAAACGAGTAGCTGTAAGACAAAATCCGTCCACTAGAACCAAAGTTAGAAGATTGTTGTCGGGGGGGGGGTCAGTGAAATTTGATGAAAAATGTTTTGGTGACGGTCCCAGGTCGAAATTCCACACTTTGGAAAATTTTCAAAATTTTACCCATACAAAGTCACTCTGACACTTAGGATTTTTCAGGTGAGCGAGCTCCGACCTAAAATCTTGTAACCGCTCTAACTTTTGAACGAAGACAGACCACACCTCTGTCGTTCCAGGGGGGGGGGACTCAGACACGAAGCACCACGGCGGCCGACCACGACACTCTGCCGTGTCAGAGGGGGGGGGGACGCAGCGATGGCCGCCATCTTGCGCGGTCCAGAAGTGGAGTTTTGCTTACTACTCACACTTAATTATGATCAGTCAATTCCGTGGTGATTTCTTCAAAAGTGCGACAATTTGCATATCTCACCTCTGATAAAGAATCGGCCAGCCAACGCTAGGTCTTCCCTGAGCATGAAATTGAGGTCCTATCACATTGTTTATCCTCTGATACATGCAGACACATGAGACGCAAAGTCTATATAACAGGACTGCCGACAGATGTTGCAGCAATGTCACGCATAGCCACGGATGTTTAGGGTCATGTGTTATTACGCGTAATTGACCGTGGCATATGTCACCTAGTGTAAATCCGCGCATTGCTGATCTTTAGCAAGACGCATGCGTTCCCAATGTAAGGCTGCTACCAAAAGTTGATAATGTAAAATAAGGATAGATGATCTAAAAAAAAGTCTAATGACAGGCCTGCTTTGAAAGCTTACATGCATAAATTTGTCATCTCTGACAGTCTGTTGGAACAATTATCAATCAAGTAGCCTATACGTGCTTTAATCAGATCACTTGCAGGTCGAGATAAGGCCTTATTAAAATTCTGAATTGAAACAGCGGTCATATGCACGTCCACACTTAGCTACAGTATCAGAATTCAGAGCTTGTCTTTCAACTATTTCAGAAACAAACAGGCTTGCCGTGGGAATGGGAATTCCCATAAGATGGGAATCTTGCTTCAGGTCATAGGAATCCCATGGGAATTAAGTGAAGATTTTGATCACCAAAATAAGATAAATTTAAATCTTATTTGAAAGTATCAACTCTTTTTTGGTTTGCAAAGGTTGTGAGAAAGCGAGAATGCAGGCTGTAGTTGCACTCATCTTACTGGATGACTAGCGAAGCCGCTCATGAATGACGCACAGATTGAAGTGAAAATACAACATTTATACATGTACATTGTACAGGTGTGGCCAGAGTAAGCAGGCTGTCCTTGTCTGAAAAAAGCATGATTCTGTCAGGGTGACGAAACACGGGCCGGTAACCATCATCATAACAATTCTTTTCTTGGCTTTCTTGTTTCTTGAATATAAATTTGTCTTTTTGCATTTGTAGCTTTATCATCAAAGTTAGATAGAATTGGAATTACACCGTAACTAAATACATGGGATGCGAGCGAGCGTATTATCACATATTCATAAATCAGTAGTTGTTTTCTGTTGATAAGTCATAGAAATATGCGTATGCGAGGTATTGACTTCATTGCTTGTCTAGGCACTGTACTTGTATTGTAAACTTAAATGTGATATTGCGATGAGTTAGAAGTTTGCCATGTTCATCACAAGTACGGCACCGTATGAAGTGAATCAGAGTGAATAGACATGCGAATATGTGTATGTATAGGTCTATATGTAATCGAAGACTATTTCGATGAAGTCGTCTTTATTGATTGACTAATCCCTGACACAAAATGATAGATATTTTTGATAATTAGTAAAAACTTGCAATTTTTGGAAATTACAAAATAAGATAGATTGATATGCCAATACTTTTTCATCCAAAAGATAGGTCAACTAAAAGCGCTTAATCTCATTAGTTCAATTACGAAAATCCGTTAATCGACTTGTAGTCCGAAAGAAGAGAACCATAAACCGTATATAGGAAGAGTAATGAGCCATGGGGATTCTGATGGGAAATACTGAAAAATCCCGTGGGAATGGGATGGGAATTCAAAATCAATTCCCACGGCAAGCCTGGAAACAAATGAAACTAATTTTGGTAGGAATTGGATCATTGATTTATAAGTTTCTTGAAACAGCTCGATTGCTTGATGTAAAAGTTGAAAGACTTCAACTAATTTATTAGCATAGCGCGCGCACAGAAACGAATGGAAAGGTGATGGTTGAAAAAGTTGTATTCAAGTGAAACTGAGTGATTAAGCTTTAACTGAAACTAAGAATCTTGTAATGTTCGTAGCAATGAATTTCACGGTGTGCCCAAAATAAATTTAGTGGTGTAACTAACAGTACCCGGCTTAGATTCTACTTTTGTAGGTTCGTATGGACCTCTCTGATAACTTTAAAGTAAATTTTAAAATCTCTCATCGAGGGCTCTCTTCTGTAGGCCTACAAATCCAAAATGGCGACATGATTACCATGGCAGGTGAGAAAAATAATTTTGAGATGACCCGTCTCAGATTTCAATTAGCTAAATCACTTAGACTAATATGGATCCAATACTGTTCAAGCATGTCGATTTTTGAGGGATTGACCGAGGGCTTTCTTCTATAGGCCTAAATCTGATTACCATATACGGCAGGTGAGAAAAATGATTTTCAGATGACCCGTCTCAGATTTCAATCTCATAGCCAAAAATGGATCCAATATTGTTCAAACATGTCGTTTTTGAGAAATCGACGTGGGCCTTTCAATACAACCCCAATGATATAAGATATGGCGATTTAACTTCCATGCATGGCAGTTGTTTTCACAAATTGACAGCATTGGTGTCATCAATTGTCATTAAAGCTTGTTATAATTTTTTATGGTCCTAGATACCGATAATTACCTACATTTTCTGTACATGATTAAATTAAAAGGAGCCTTATTAGCAATAACTTCTAAAATATGCTTCCATGCTACAGCAAATGCCTTCAAATAGCTGAAAACGTGTGTAGACCCTACCATGCACGCTGTTGATGTTTTTCAAATAATTGTCGAAGTTTACCCGTCATTATATGTGTTGGCCGCTGTAGTGGCGGATTGCTTGCCACAAACGAGACGAAATCTCAGGATGATTTATATACATGTAGTTCACTATCAAACACTTACATGTCTCGTTAAAATATGATTGGATTTGAATATTTGAATCTATATCTATGATTGCATTCATTCTTTTAATGTCGAAATCTACATATACATGTTCTACATCCACCATTAAATATTCGCGCGCTAACCGATCTTCAGCAGAAGTCCAAGCGAAATTGGTGCAACATTAAAACTCATGAGCTCTTCATTGAGCCGCTGAAATAGATTCGAATTTAATTAGCCGCATGAGAATGATGTACAGTACATAACATGCAAGCATCAGTGACATTGAAACGCACTTCTTGATTGTTGACATGCAATGGATACGGTAGATAGCGCTGGATATGATTCTCTACCATCAATAGCCAGAGAACTGAAATTTAGTGATTCTTACGGTATATAGCTGAAGTTGAGGACTGTACATAATACAACATAGCCTAAGTAGCGTTGCAGATTCAGTAATAAACGCCATGGAAGCAGGAAGCTAAGTTGCCGTCTTATGCATCTCTGGGGTTTCAGAGAAAAGTCGATTTCTCAAAAAATGACATGTTTGAACAATATTGGATCCATTTTTGGCTATGAGATTGAAATCTGAGACGGGTCATCTGAAGATCATTTTTCTCACCTGCCATATATGGCAATCAGGTCGCCATTTTGGATTTGTAGGCCTACAGAAGAAAGCCCTCGATGAAAGATTTTAAAATTTACTTTAAAGTTATCAGAGAGGTCCATACGAACCTACAAAAGTGGAATCTAAGCTGGGTCCTGCTAGACCACTAAATTTATTTTGGGCACACCGTGTTTCACTATATTTTCTAAAAGATGACGCCACATAGCCTACTATTATTTTATTCAGTATCAAGAAAAGACTAAACAGTTCTCAGAAAATATTTATTCGAGTCCTCTGGATTCGAACTTCGAATACATCTGCAGCTGTTCAAGGCTAGTCCTGGGTTTCACGTCGTCTAACGCTTTGAATAAATCGTTCACTGTCACTTCCGCTTTCTCTCGTCCTCTTGGGCGGAGATAATCCTCCATTCCCACATGCTTTGCTCTCTGAACCACACTGACCACCTCGGCACCAGAAAAGGAGTCTGTCTTCTCCACGAATCGATTTTCTTCATCAGCCGACAGTTGAATACCGAGGCGTGACAAATGAACTTTGAGAATACCTCTACGAGTTTCCGCGTCTGGTAATGGAACGTAGATCATTCTGTCCATCCTACCTGGCCTCAATAATGCCTGGAACGAAAACAGAAGTAAAATGAATATGCATGAAAATCCTGCAATGCCCTGATACAGGGAACAACGTAGAGAGCACTTCAAGATTAAGAGGCGTGAATTCATGCAATTTTATAAGCGCGAAGACTTTACCTACATGTAGCTCATGTTTTTAAACGCACCAAAAAAATATCAAAACGAATAGAAAGTTTAAAAAGCACTAAGTTGATTAATAATCGACTTTTAGAAAAGACAATGAAATGAGGAACACGTTTGGTAAATACGTTCATATAGGAATACAATCATTATACCCCACATCTATCGTATAGAAAAATGAGTGCTTTCCAGTCGTACCTTGATAATCAATTGATTTCTATGCCAAATCAAATCTAGCATTCTAACCATAGAAATGGATCTTCATCTCATATATATGTCTTCCAAACGTCTACGGATAACTATGTAAGTGTTCGCTGCTTCATATTTTTGACATAGCCATTCAGTCCCTTCCATTCAATATTTCAATGCTATTCTGCTGTCAATTGTGATATCAAATAAAACTGCTTACAAGCGCTGGCGAAAAAGTAGTATCATAGCTGTCGCCACAAATCAATCATTTTCATTCCATACTTCCCTTATATACTTACTTTGATTGCGACTATTTCAGAAGATCAATTCCATGGACGACTTTGCTATCATCGATTCTAATTTTGAAACATACAGTGCTTGAGCTCATTGTTTATCAAAAATGTGATGGAAATAAATAAAAGTACCTCTCTTCAGCACATTCTGATACACCCTGCCATTTTAAGTGCAACGAGATAGAAAAATCAGCGTGCGTCGTGCAAATTCAAACAGAAATGGTTTCAGTCAATCACATTTTTAGTCAGATTTTCATGGAAATCTACCAAATTTTGTTAGAAATCACTTTGTTCATCGTTGTGTTCATCATTGTGTTGATGACTCTGCATCTCTGCTATAACTCATTCATTGTGCTGAGGACTCTGCATCTCTGCTATAACTCATTCATTGTGCTGACGACTCTGCATCTCTGCTATAACTCATTCATTGTGTTGACGACTCTGCATCTCTGCTATAACTCATTCATTGTGTTGACGACTCTGCATCTCTGCTATAACTCATTCATTGTGCTGACGACTCTGCATCTCTGCTATAACTCATTCATTGTGCTGACGACTCTGCATCTCTGCTATAACTCATTCATTGTGCTGACGACTCTGCATCTCTGCTATAACTCATTCATTGTGCTGACGACTCTGCATCTCTGCTATAACTCATTCAATGTGTTGACGACTCTGCATCTCTGCTATAACTCATTGATTGTGTTGAAGACTCTGCATCTCTGCTATAACTCATTCATTGTGCTGACGACTCTGCATCTCTGCTATAACTCATTCATTGTGTTGACGACTCTGCATCTCTGCAATAACTCATCATTGTGTTGACGACTCTGCATCTCTGATATAACTCATTCATTGTGTTGACGACTCTGCATCTCTGCTATAACTCATTCATTGTGCTGACGACTCTGCACCTCTGCTATAACTCATTCATTGTGTTGACGACTCTGCATCTCTGCTATAACTCATTCATTGTGTTGACGACTCTGCATCTCTGCTATAACTCATTCATTGTGTTGACGACTCTGCATCTCTGCTATAACTCATTCATTGTGTTGACGACTCTGCATCTCTGCTATAACTCATTGATTCTGTTGACGACTCTGCATCTCTGCTATAACTCATTGATTCTGTTGACGACTCTGCATCTCTGCTATAACTCATTCATTGTGCTGACGACTCTGCATCTCTGCTATAACTCATTCATTGTGCTGACGACTCTGCATCTCTGCTATAACTCATTCATTGTGTTGACGACTCTGCATCTCTGCTATAACTCATTCATTGTGTTGACGACTCTGCATCTCTGCTATAACTCATTCATTGTGTTGACGACTCTGCATCTCTGCTATAACTCATTCATTGTGCTGACGACTCTGCATCTCTGCTATAACTCATTCATTGTGTTGACGACTCTGCATCTCTGCTATAACTCATTCATTGTGTTGACGACTCTGCATCTCTGCTATAACTCATTCATTGTGCTGACGACTCTGCATCTCTGCTATAACTCATTCATTGTGCTGACGACTCTGCATCTCTGCTATAACTCATTCATTGTGTTGACGACTCTGCATCTCTGCTATAACTCATTCATTGTGTTGACGACTCTGCATCTCTGCTATAACTCATTCATTGTGTTGACGACTCTGCATCTCTGCTATAACTCATTCATTGTGCTGTTGACGACTCTGCATCTCTGCTATAACTCATTCATTGTGCTGACGACTCTGCATCTCTGCTATAACTCATTCATTGTGTTGACGACTCTGCATCTCTGCTATAACTCATTCATTGTGCTGACGACTCTGCATCTCTGCTATAACTCATTCATTGTGCTGACGACTCTGCATCTCTGCTATAACTCATTCATTGTGCTGACGACTCTGCATCTCTGCTATAACTCATTCATTGTGCTGACTACTCTGCATCTCTGTTATAACTCATTCATTGTGTTGACGACTCTGCATCTCTGCTATAACTCATTCATTGTGTTGACGACTCTGCATCTCTGCTATAACTCATTCATTGTGTTGACGACTCTGCATCTCTGCTATAACTCATTCATTGTGTTGACGACTCTGCATCTCTGCTATAACTCATTCATTGTGCTGACGACTCTGCATCTCTGCTATAACTCATTCATTGTGTTGACGACTCTGCATCTCTGCTATAACTCATTCATTGTGTTGACGACTCTGCATCTCTGCTATAACTCATTCATTGTGCTGACGACTCTGCATCTCTGCTATAACTCATTCATTGTGTTGACGACTCTGCATCTCTGCTATAACTCATTCATTGTGTTGACGACTCTGCATCTCTGCTATAACTCATTCATTGTGTTGACGACTCTGCATCTCTGCTATAACTCATTCATTGTGTTGACGACTCTGCATCTCTGCTATAACTCATTCATTGTGCTGACGACTCTGCATCTCTGCTATAACTCATTCATTGTGTTGACGACTCTGCATCTCTGCTATAACTCATTCATTGTGTTGACGACTCTGCATCTCTGCTATAACTCATTCATTGTGTTGACGACTCTGCATCTCTGCTATAACTCATTCATTGTGTTGACGACTCTGCATCTCTGCTATAACTCATTCATTGTGTTGACGACTCTGCATCTCTGCTATAACTCATTCATTGTGTTGACGACTCTGCATCTCTGCTATAACTCATTCATTGTGCTGACGACTCTGCATCTCTGCTATAACTCATTCATTGTGCTGACGACTCTGCATCTCTGCTATAACTCATTCATTGTGTTGACGACTCTGCATCTCTGCTATAACTCATTCATTGTGTTGACGACTCTGCATCTCTGCTATAACTCATTCATTGTGTTGACGACTCTGCATCTCTGCTATAACTCATTCATTGTGTTGACGACTCTGCATCTCTGCTATAACTCATTCATTGTGTTGACGACTCTGCATCTCTGCTATAACTCATTCATTGTGTTGACGACTCTGCATCTCTGCTATAACTCATTCATTGTGTTGACGACTCTGCATCTCTGCTATAACTCATTCATTGTGTTGACGACTCTGCATCTCTGCTATAACTCATTCATTGTGTTGACGACTCTGCATCTCTGCTATAACTCATTCATTGTGTTGACGACTCTGCATCTCTGCTATAACTCATTCATTGTGTTGACGACTCTGCATCTCTGCTATAACTCATTCATTGTGTTGACGACTCTGCATCTCTGCTATAACTCATTCATTGTGTTGACGACTCTGCATCTCTGCTATAACTCATTCATTGTGTTGACGACTCTGCATCTCTGCTATAACTCATTCATTGTGTTGACGACTCTGCATCTCTGCTATAACTCAACGACTCTGCATCTCTGCTATAACTCATCATTGTGTTGACGACTCTGCATCTCTGCTATAACTCATCATTGTGTTGACGACTCTGCATCTCTGCTATAACTCATTCATTGTGTTGAAGACTCTGCATCTCTGCTATAACTCATTCATTGTGTTGACGACTCTGCATCTCTGCTATAACTCATCATTGTGCTGACGACTCTGCATCTCTGCTATAACTCATTCATTGTGTCGACGACTCTGCATCTCTGCTATAACTCATTCATTGTGCTGACGACTCTGCATCTCTGCTATAACTCATTCATTGTGTTGACGACTCTGCATCTCTGCTATAACTCATTCATTGTGTTGACGACTCTGCATCTCTGCTATAACTCATTCATTGTGTTGACGACTCTGCATCTCTGCTATAACTCATTCATTGTGTTGACGACTCTGCATCTCTGCTATAACTCATTGATTCTGTTGACGACTCTGCATCTCTGCTATAACTCATTCATTGTGTTGACGACTCTGCATCTCTGCTATAACTCATTGATTGTGTTGACGACTCTGCATCTCTGCTATAACTCATTCATTGTGTTAACGACTCTGCATCTCTGCTATAACTCATTCATTGTGTTGACGACTCTGCATCTCTCCTATAACTCATTCATTGTATTGACGACTCTGCATCTCTGCTATAACTCATTCATTGTGTTGACGACTCTGCATCTCTGCTATAACTCATTCATTGTGTTGACGACTCTGCATCTCTGCTATAACTCATTCATTGTGTTGAAGACTCTGCATCTCTGCTATAACTCAGTCATTGTGTTGACGACTCTGCATCTCTGCTATAACTCATTCATTGTGCTGACGACTCTGCATCTCTGCTATAACTCATTCATTGTGTTGACGACTCTGCATCTCTGCTATAACTCATCATTGTGTTGACGACTCTGCATCTCTGCTATAACTCATTCATTGTGCTGACGACTCTGCATCTCTGCTATAACTCATTCATTGTGTTGACGACTCTGCATCTCTGCTATAACTCATTCATTGTGTTGACGACTCTGCATCTCCGCTATAACTCATTCATTGTGTTGACGACTCTGCATCTCTGCTATAACTCATTCATTGTGCTGACGACTCTGCATCTCTGCTATAACTCATTCATTGTGCTGACGACTCTGCATCTCTGATATAACTCATTCATTGTGCTGACGACTCTGTATCTCTGCTATAACTCATTCATTGTGTTGACGACTCTGCATCTCTGCTATAACTCATTCATTGTGTTGACGACTCTGCATCTCTGCTATAACTCATTCATTGTGCTGACGACTCTGCATCTCTGCTATAACTCATTCATTGTGTTGACGTCTCTGCATCTCTGCTATAACTCATTCATTGCATTGACGACTCTACATCTCTGCTATAACTCATTCATTGTGCTGACGACTCTGCATCTCTGCTATAACTCATTCATTGTGCTGACGACTCTGCATCTCTGCTACAACTCATTCATTGTGCTGTCGACTCTGCATCTCTGCTATAACTCATTCATTGTGCTGACGACTCTGCATCTCTGCTATAACTCATTCACTGTGCTGACGACTTTGCATCTCTGCTATAACTCATTCATTGTGCTGACTACTCTGCATCTCTGCTATAACTCATTCATTGTGCTGACGACTCTGCATCTCTGCTATAACTCATTCATTGTGTTGACGACTCTGCATCTCTGCTATAACTCATTCATTGTGTTGAAGACTCTGCATCTCTGCTATAACTCAGTCATTGTGTTGACGATTCTGCATCTCTGCTATAACTCATTCATTGTGCTGACGACTCTGCATCTCTGCTATAACTCATTCATTGTGTTGACGACTCTGCATCTCTGCTATAACTCATCATTGTGTTGACGACTCTGCATCTCTGCTATAACTCATTCATTGTGCTGACGACTCTGCATCTCTGCTATAACTCATTCATTGTGTTGACGACTCTGCATCTCTGCTATAACTCATTCATTGTGTTGACGACTCTGCATCTCCGCTATAACTCATTCATTGTGTTGACGACTCTGCATCTCTGCTATAACTCATTCATTGTGTTGACGACTCTGCATCTCTGCTATAACTCATTCATTGTGCTGACGACTCTGCATCTCTGCTATAACTCATTCATTGTGCTGACGACTCTGCATCTCTGATATAACTCATTCATTGTGCTGACGACTCTGCATCTCTGCTATAACTCATTCATTGTGTTGACGACTCTGCATCTCTGCTATAACTCATTGTGTTGACGACTCTGCATCTCTGCTATAACTCATTCATTGTGTTGACGACTCTGCATCTCTGCTATAACTCATTCATTGTGTTGACGACTCTGCATCTCTGCTATAACTCATTCATTGTGTTGACGACTCTGCATCTCTGCTATAACTCATTGATTCTGTTGACGACTCTGCATCTCTGCTATAACTCATTCATTGTGTTGACGACTCTGCATCTCTGCTATAACTCATTGATTGTGTTGACGACTCTGCATCTCTGCTATAACTCATTCATTGTGTTAACGACTCTGCATCTCTGCTATAACTCATTCATTGTGCTGACGACTCTGCATCTCTGCTATAACTCATTTATTGTGTTGACGACTCTGCATCTCTGCTATAACTCATTCATTGTGTTGATGACTCTGCATCTCTGCTATAACTCATTCATTGTGTTGACGACTCTGCATCTCTGCTATAACTCATTCATTGTGTTGACGACTCTGCATCTCTGCTATAACTCATTCATTGTGTTGACGACTCTGCATCTCTGCTATAACTCATTCATTGTGCTGACGACTCTGCATCTCTGCTATAACTCATTCATTGTGTTGACGACTCTGCATCTCTGCTATAACTCATTGATTGTGTTGACGACTCTGCATCTCTGCTATAACTCATTCATTGTGTTGACGACTCTGCATCTCTGCTATAACTCATTGATTGTGTTGACGACTCTGCATCTCTGCTATAACTCATTCATTGTGTTGACGACTCTGCATCTCTGCTATAACTCATTCATTGTGCTGACGATTCTGCATCTCTGCTATAACTCATTCATTGTGTTGACGACTCTGCATCTCTGCTATAACTCATTCATTGTGTTGACGACTCTGAATCTCTGCTATAACTCATTCATTGTGTTGACGACTCTGCATCTCTGCTATAACTCATTCATTGTGCTGACGACTCTGCATCTCTGCTATAACTCATTCATTGTGTTGACGACTCTGCATCTCTGCTATAACTCATCATTGTGTTGACGACTCTGCATCTCTGCTATAACTCATTGATTGTGTTGACGACTCTGTATCTCTGCTATAACTCATTCATTGTGTTGACGACTCTGCATCTCTGCTATAACTCATTGATTGTGTTGACGACTCTGCATCTCTGCTATAACTCATTCATTGTGCTGACGACTCTGCATCTCTGCAATAACTCATCATTGTGTTGACGACTCTGCATCTCTGCTATAACTCATTCATTGTGTTGACGACTCTACATCTCTGCTATAACTCATTCATTGTGTTGACGACTCTGCATCTCTGCTATAACTCATTCATTGTGTTGACGACTCTGCATCTATGCTATAACTCATTCACTGTGCTGACGACTCTGCATCTCTGCTATAACTAATTCATTGTGTTGACGACTCTGCATCTCTGCTATAACTCATTCATTGTGTTGACTACTCTGCATCTCTGCTATAACTCATTCATTGTGTTGACGACTCTGCATCTCTGCTATAACTCATTCATTGTGTTGACGACTCTGCATCTCTGCTATAACTCATTCATTGTGTTGACGACTCTGCATCTCTGCTATAACTCATTCATTGTGCTGACGACTCTGCATCTCTGCTACAACTCATTCATTGTGCTGACGACTCTGCATCTCTGCTATAACTCATTCATTGTGCTGACGACTCTGCATCTATGCTATAACTCATTCACTGTGCTGACGACTTTGCATCTCTGCTATAACTCATTCATTGTGCTGACGACTCTGCATCTCTGCTATAACTCATTCATTGTGCTAACGACTCTGCATCTCTGCTATAACTCATTCATTGTGTTGACGACTCTGCATCTCTGCTATAACTCATTCATTGTGTTGACGACTCTGCATCTCTGCCATAACTCAGTCATTGTGTTGACGATTCTGCATCTCTGCTATAACTCATTCATTGCGCTGACGACTCTGCATCTCTGCTATAACTCATTCATTGTGTTGACGACTCTGCATCTCTGCTATAACTCATTCATTGTGTTGACGACTCTGCATCTCTGCTATAACTCATTCATTGTGCTGACGACTCTGCATCTCTGCTATAACTCATTCATTGTGTTGACGACTCTGCATCTCTGCTATAACTCATTCATTGTGTTGACGACTCTGCATCTCCGCTATAACTCATTCATTGTGTTGACGACTCTGCATCTCTGCTATAACTCATTCATTGTGTTGACGACTCTGCATCTCTGCAATAACTCATTCATTGTGCTGACGACTCTGCATCTCTGCTATAACTCATTCATTGTGCTGACGACTCTGCATCTCTGATATAACTCATTCATTGTGCTGACGACTCTGCATCTCTGCTATAACTCATTCATTGTGTTGACGACTCTGCATCTCTGCTATAACTCATTGTGTTGACGACTCTGCATCTCTGCTATAACTCATTCATTGTGTTGACGACTCTGCATCTCTGCTATAACTCATTCATTGTGTTGACGACTCTGCATCTCTGCTATAACTCATTCATTGTGTTGACGACTCTGCATCTCTGCTATAACTCATTGATTCTGTTGACGACTCTGCATCTCTGCTATAACTCATTCATTGTGTTGACGACTCTGCATCTCTGCTATAACTCATTGATTGTGTTGACGACTCTGCATCTCTGCTATAACTCATTCATTGTGTTAACGACTCTGCATCTCTGCTATAATTCATTCATTGTGCTGACGACTCTGCATCTCTGCTATAACTCATTTATTGTGTTGACGACTCTGCATCTCTGCTATAACTCATTCATTGTGTTGATGACTCTGCATCTCTGCTATAACTCATTCATTGTGTTGACGACTCTGCATCTCTGCTATAACTCATTCATTGTGTTGACGACTCTGCATCTCTGCTATAACTCATTCATTGTGTTGACGACTCTGCATCTCTGCTATTACTCATTCATTGTGCTGACGACTCTGCATCTCTGCTATGACTCATTCATTGTGTTGACGACTCTGCATCTCTGCTATAACTCATTCATTGTGTTGACGACTCTGCATCTCTGCTATAACTCATTCATTGTGTTGACGACTCTGCATCTCTGCTATAACTCATTCATTGTGTTGACGACTCTGCATCTCTGCTATAACTCATTCATTGTGTTGACGACTCTGCATCTCTGCTTTAACTCATTGATTGTGTTGACGACTCTCCATCTCTGCTATAACTCATTCATTGTGCTGAGGACTCTGCATCTCTGCTATAACTCATTCATTGTGTTGACGACTCTGCATCTCTGCAATAACTCATCATTGTGTTGACGACTCTGCATCTCTGCTATAACTCATTCATTGTGCTGACGACTCTGCATCTCTGCTATAACTCATTCATTGTGCTGACGACTCTGCATCTCTGCTATAACTCATTCATTGTGTTGACGACTCTGCATCTCTGCTATAACTCATTCATTGTACTGACGACTCTGCATCTCTGCCATAACTCATTCATTGTGTTGACGACTCTGCATCTCTGCTATAACTCATTCATTGTGTTGACGACTCTGCATCTCTGCTATAACTCATTCATTGTGCTGACGACTCTGCATCTCTGCTATAACTCATTCATTGTGTTGACGACTCTGCATCTCTGCTATAACTCATTCATTGTACTGACGACTCTGCATCTCTGCTATAACTCATTCATTGTGTTGACGACTCTGCATCTCTGCTATAACTCATTCATTGTGTTGACGACTCTGCATCTCTGCTATAACTCATTCATTGTGTTGACGACTCTGCATCTCTGCAATAACTCATCATTGTGTTGACGACTCTGCATCTCTGCTATAACTCATTCATTGTGCTGACGACTCTGCATCTCTGCTATAACTCATTCATTGTGCTGACGACTCTGCATCTCTGCTATAACTCATTCATTGTGTTGACGACTCTGCATCTCTGCTATAACTCATTCATTGTGTTGACGACTCTGCATCTCTGCTATAACTCATTCATTGTGTTGACGACTCTGCATCTCTGCTATAACTCATTCATTGTGTTGACGACTCTGCATCTCTGCTATAACTCATTCATTGTGTTGACGACTCTGCATCTCTGCTATAACTCATTCATTGTGTTGACGACTCTGCATCTCTGCTATAACTCATTCATTGTGTTGACGACTCTGCATCTCTGCTATAACTCATTCATTGTGTTGACGACTCTGCATCTCTGCTATAACTCATTCATTGTGCTGACGACTCTGCATCTCTGCTATAACTCATTCATTGTGCTGTTGACGACTCTGCATCTCTGCTATAACTCATTCACTGTGCTGACGACTCTGCATCTCTGCTATAACTCATTCATTCTGTTGACTACTCTGCATCTCTGCTATAACTCATTCATTGTGTTGACGACTCTGCATCTCTGCTATAACTCATTCATTGTGTTGACGACTCTGCATCTCTGCTATAACTCATTCATTGTGTTGACGACTCTGCATCTCTGCTATAACTCATTCATTGTGCTGACGACTCTGCATCTCTGCTATAACTCATTCATTGTGTTGACGACTCTGCATCTCTGCTATAACTCATTCATTGTGTTGACGACTCTGCATCTCTGCTATAACTCATTCATTGTGTTGACGACTCTGCATCTCTGCTATAACTCATTCATTGTGTTGAGGACTCTGCATCTCTGCTGCATCTCTGCTATAACTCATTCATTGTGTTGACGACTCTGCATCTCTGCTATAACTCATTCATTGTGTTGACGACTCTGCATCTCTGCTATAACTCATTCATTGTGTTGACGACTCTGCATCTCTGCTATAACTCATTCATTGTGTTGACGACTCTGCATCTCTGCTATAACTCATTCATTGTGTTGACGACTCTGCATCTCTGCTATAACTCATTCATTGTGTTGACGACTCTGCATCTCTGCTATAACTCATTCATTGTGTTGACGACTCTGCATCTCTGCTATAACTCATTCATTGTGTTGACGACTCTGCATCTCTGCTATAACTCATTCATTGTGTTGACGACTCTGCATCTCTGCTATAACTCATTCATTGTGTTGACGACTCTGCATCTCTGCTATAACTCATTCATTGTGTTGACGACTCTGCATCTCTGCTATAACTCATTCATTGTGTTGACGACTCTGCATCTCTGCTATAACTCATTCATTGTGTTGACGACTCTGCATCTCTGCTATAACTCATTCATTGTGTTGACGACTCTGCATCTCTGCTATAACTCATTCATTGTGTTGACGACTCTGCATCTCTGCTATAACTCATTCATTGTGTTGACGACTCTGCATCTCTGCTATAACTCATTCATTGTGTTGACGACTCTGCATCTCTGCTATAACTCATTCATTGTGTTGACGACTCTGCATCTCTGCTATAACTCATTCATTGTGTTGACGACTCTGCATCTCTGCTATAACTCATTCATTGTGTTGACGACTCTGCATCTCTGCTATAACTCATTCATTGTGTTGACGACTCTGCATCTCTGCTATAACTCATTCATTGTGTTGACGACTCTGCATCTCTGCTATAACTCATTCATTGTGTTGACGACTCTGCATCTCTGCTATAACTCATTCATTGTGTTGACGACTCTGCATCTCTGCTATAACTCATCATTGTGTTGACGACTCTGCATCTCTGCTATAACTCATTCATTGTGTTGACGACTCTGCATCTCTGCTATAACTCATTCATTGTGTTGACGACTCTGCATCTCTGCTATAACTCATTCATTGTGTTGACGACTCTGCATCTCTGCTATAACTCATTCATTGTGTTGACGACTCTGCATCTCTGCTATAACTCATTCATTGTGTTGACGACTCTGCATCTCTGCTATAACTCATTCATTGTGTTGACGACTCTGCATCTCTGCTATAACTCATTCATTGTGTTGACGACTCTGCATCTCTGCTATAACTCATTCATTGTGTTGACGACTCTGCATCTCTGCTATAACTCATTCATTGTGTTGACGACTCTGCATCTCTGCTATAACTCATTCATTGTGTTGACGACTCTGCATCTCTGCTATAACTCATTCATTGTGTTGACGACTCTGCATCTCTGCTATAACTCATTCATTGTGTTGACGACTCTGCATCTCTGCTATAACTCATTCATTGTGTTGACGACTCTGCATCTCTGCTATAACTCATTCATTGTGTTGACGACTCTGCATCTCTGCTATAACTCATTCATTGTGTTGACGACTCTGCATCTCTGCTATAACTCATTCATTGTGTTGACGACTCTACATCTCTGCTATAACTCATTCATTGTGTTGACGATTCTGCATCTCTGCTTTAACTCATTCATTGTGTTGACGACTCTGCATCTCTGCTATAACTCATTCATTGTGTTGACGACTCTGCATCTCTGCTATAACTCATTCATTGTGTTGACGACTCTGCATCTCTGCTATAACTCATTCATTGTGTTGACGACTCTGCATCTCTGCTATAACTCATTCATTGTGTTGACGACTCTGCATCTCTGCTATAACTCATTCATTGTGCTGACGACTCTGCATCTCTGCTATAACTCATTCATTGTGCTGACGACTCTGCATCTCTGCTATAACTCATTCATTGTGTTGACGACTCTGCATCTCTGCTATAACTCAGTCATTGTGTTGACGACTCTGCATCTCTGCTATAACTCATTCATTGTGTTGACGACTCTGCATCTCTGCTATAACTCATTCATTGTGCTGACGACTCTGCATCTCTGCTATAACTAATTCATTGTGTTGACGACTCTGCATCTCTGCTATAACTCATTCATTCTGTTGACTACTCTGCATCTCTGCTATAACTCATTCATTGTGTTGACGACTCTGCATCTCTGCTATGACTCATTCATTGTGTTGACGATTCTGCATCTCTGCTATAACTCATTCATTGTGTTGACGACTCTGCATCTCTGCTATAACTCATTCATTGTGTTGACGACTCTGCATCTCTGCTATAACTCATTCATTGTGTTGACGACTCTGCATCTCTGCTATAACTCATTCATTGTGTTGACGACTCTGCATCTCTGCTATAACTCATTCATTGTGTTGACGACTCTGCATCTCTGCTATAACTCATTCATTGTGTTGACGACTCTGCATCTCTGCTATAACTCATTCATTGTGTTGACGACTCTGCATCTCTGCTATAACTCATTCATTGTGTTGACGACTCTGCATCTCTGCTATAACTCATTCATTGTGTTGACGACTCTGCATCTCTGCTATAACTCATTCATTGTGTTGACGACTCTGCATCTCTGCTATAACTCATCATTGTGTTGACGACTCTGCATCTCTGCTATAACTCATTCATTGTGTTGACGACTCTGCATCTCTGCTATAACTCATTCATTGTGTTGACGACTCTGCATCTCTGCTATAACTCATTCATTGTGTTGACGACTCTACATCTTGCTATAACTCATTCATTGTGTTGACGACTCTGCATCTCTGCTATAACTCATTCATTGTGTTGACGACTCTGCATCTCTGCTATAACTCATTCATTGTGTTGACGACTCTGCATCTCTGCTATAACTCATTCATTGTGTTGACGACTCTGCATCTCTGCTATAACTCATTCATTGTGTTGACGACTCTGCATCTCTGCTATAACTCATTCATTGTGTTGACGACTCTGCATCTCTGCTATAACTCATCATTGTGTTGACGACTCTGCATCTCTGCTATAACTCATTCATTGTGTTGACGACTCTGCATCTCTGCTATAACTCATTCATTGTGTTGACGACTCTGCATCTCTGCAATAACTCATTCATTGTGTTGACGACTCTGCATCTCTGCTATAACTCATTCATTGTGTTGACGACTCTGCATCTCTGCTATAACTCATTCATTGTGTTGACGACTCTGCATCTCTGCTATAACTCATTCATTGTGTTGACGACTCTGCATCTCTGCTATAACTCATTGTGTTGACGACTCTGCATCTCTGCTATAACTCATTCATTGTGCTGACGACTCTGCATCTCTGCTATAACTCATTCATTGTGTTGACGACTCTGCATCTCTGCTATAACTCATTCATTGTGTTGACGACTCTTCATCTCAGCTATAAACTCATTCATTGTGTTGACGACTCTGCATCTCTGCTATAACTCATTCATTGTGACGACTCTACATCTCTGCTATAACTCATTCATTGTGTTGACGACTCTGCATCTCTGCTATAACTCATCATTGTGTTGACGACTCTGCATCTCTGCTATAACTCATTCATTGTGTTGACGACTCTGCATCTCTGCTATAACTCATTCATTGTGTTGACGACTCTGCATCTCTGCTATAACTCATTCATTGTGCTGACGACTCTGCATCTCTGCTATAACTCATTCATTGTGTTGACGACTCTGCATCTCTGCTATAACTCATTCATTGTGCTGACGACTCTGCATCTCTGCTATAACTCATTCATTGTGTTGACGACTCTGCATCTCTGCTATAACTCATTCATTGTGTTGACGACTCTGCATCTCTGATATAACTCATTCATTGTGCTGACGACTCTGCATCTCTGCTATAACTCATTCATTGTGTTGACGACTCTGCATCTCTGCTATAACTCATTGATTGTGTTGACGACTCTGCATCTCTGCTATAACTCATTCATTGTGCTGACGACTCTGCATCTCTGCTATAACTCATTCATTGTGTTGACGACTCTGCATCTCTGATATAACTCATTCATTGTGTTGACGACTCTGCATCTCTGATATAAATCTTTAATTGTGTTGACGACTCTGCATCTCTGCTATAACTCATTCATTGTGCTGACGACTCTGCATCTCTGCTATAACTCATTCATTGTGTTGACGACTCTGCATCTCTGCTATAACTCATTCATTGTGCTGACGACTCTGCATCTCTGCTATAACTCATTCATTGTGTTGACGACTCTGCATCTCTGCTATAACTCATTCATTGTGTTGACGACTCTGCATCTCTGCTATAACTCATTCATTGTGCTGACGACTCTGCATCTCTGATATAACTCATTCATTGTGCTGACGACTCTGCATCTCTGCTATAACTCATTCATTGTGTTGACGACTCTGCATCTCTGCTATAACTCATTCATTGTGTTGACGACTCTGCATCTCTGATATAACTCATTGATTGTGTTGAGGACTCTGAAACTCATCATCAAAAGAAGTTGTAAAGGGTGAACGGGTTCAATCATTGAGTCAGGTGAAACCACTCCACCACATCAAACTCTAACTCTGTTCTCAGCAGAGATTCCTATTGAATTTTAGAAGAATATTTACCGCATCAAGTTTGTCGGGCCGGTTCGTGGCCCCGAGGAGGCAGATTTGTGCCCGTCCGGACACACCATCAAGAGCTGTGAGTAACTCAGCGAGGATTCGGTCGGAGACTGGATTATCCGTGCTGTCTGTACGTGTAGGGAGCAGTGTATCTATTTCATCAATGAACAGAATGGCAGGGGCAGCTGCACGGGCGCGCATCACGATCGATCGCATCATTGCCTCACTCTCGCCAACAAACCGCTTGAAGAGATCGGATGGATTGAGAGAGACAAAGCTGAGACCAGTCTCCGTTGCCAAGGCCTTCGCCATCATCGTCTTGCAGCATCCAGGAGGTCCGTAGAGCAACACCCCGGCAGGAATCCGCAGTTGGAATTGCCGGTAAACTTCCGGCTGTGATAATGGCACGTATAGAAGCTGCTGCAGCTCAGTCTTGAGTTTCTCCATGCCACCGATATCGGCCCAGTGCACCGGCTCTGTATCCGATATCAGACCGCGCAAGCCAGCAGGAGGTACGGCAGCGCGAGCCGCTACGAAATCCGATGCCTTCAGAGAAGCATCACTGCGACACAGGGCCACTTCCAGAGCTGCAGAGGAAACGGACAATCACAGAAACATTTTCATGCATTGAAGGACGGTAATAATGCAACTCGCGTCCAATTATGTGCGAGAAAAATGCATTCAATTACAGTAGTAGTTCTTTGAATATTAGACGCGGCTACTATTCGAAGTTATGAACCCAGGCAGCTAGACAATGCAGTTCGCATCTATGTAGATGTTTACATCGGTGTTATTCATTTTGCATACTAAGCAATATCTTCATTTTATAATGACTCCACACATGTAACCATAGAGTATGATCAGAAATATATTACCGGACAGATGTAAATGCACCATGCAAGTCTACATGTATATAAGAAATACCGGCATATATTAAAAATGTAAGAAGCATGTCTGATAATGAAACATTGAATGTGGGACTCTTTAAAACCCTACCAGTCATGCTTAAGATCTGTTCTCCTGTATGGTTCGGAAACATGGCCTCCGACAAACAAACTGATGAACACCTTGAGAACATGTGATCTAACGATACTCCGCTTCATAGCAGGTGTAAAATGGAGAGACAGTATCCCAAATGAAGAGGTATTAATGAGGTGTGATCTGAGGGACTTAGAAATGACGATCCGTAAAAGTTGACTCCGCTGGTTTGGACATGTGAAGAAAGCGGACAACATCATGAAAGAAGATGAAAAGATGGAAGTAGGCAGTCGCCGACCAGCAGGAAGACCAAAGAAGTCATGGAGGAGTTACATCAAAGATCTCAAGAAGCTCAAAATCAAGGAAGATCTTGCCTTGGACCGAAACAGCTGGAGACAAGTCACCGACCGTCCAACTCCGTCAGGAAACTGAAGGACGCTAATCGAGGAGTGACTGAGTTTAATAGTAGCCGTCCTCGACTTGATACCGCAGCCAAGAATGACAGGTTTGAGATGGTCACTATTACACGAGATGCGGTGAAACGTACAGAAAATTGAGGAAGAGGTAAAGACAAATACTGGAGTTGTGGGCGGTGCACCGAAATGTGCGCATTTCGATCAATATTTCACTGCATAGTCTCTTTCAATAGTGCTGCCATCCGGTGTTGGTAGAGAAAGTGGCGCTTGAGAGTTATAGAATCTGGCTGCGCTATTTCCTTCCAAAAATTATATCATCTTGCTTGCATTTTCAGTACTATAAGCTCTGAAATGTTCAGTGAAAGTCCCTCATTCTTGTGTTGTAAGGAGAAAAACTGTGTGAAAAAATCAATTGGCAGCTTCAATCCTATAACCGATATGAGCATTCCTCATATTGCTAATCGTAGCGTTCCTCATATTGCTAATCGTAGCGTCCTCATATTGCTAATCGTAGCGTCCTCATATTGCTAATCGTAGCGTCCTCATATTGCTAATCGTAGCGTTCCTCATATTGCTAATCGTAGCGTTCCTCATATTGCTAATCGTAGCGTCCTCATATTGCTAATCGTAGCGTCCCCATATTGCTAATCGTAGCGTCCTCATATTGCTAATCGTAGCGTTCCTCATATTGCTAATCGTAGCGTCCTCATATTGCTAATCGTAGCGTTACTCATATTGCTAATCGTAGCGTCCTCATATTGCTAATCGCAGCGTTCCTCATATTGCTAATCGTAGCGTTCCTCATATTGCTAATCGTAGCGTCCTCATATTGCTAATCGTAGCGTTCCTCATATTGCTAATCGTAGCGTCTTCCTATTGCTAGTCGTGGCGTCCTCATATTGCTAATCGTAGCGTCTTCCTATTGCTAGTCGTGGCGTCCTCATATTGCTAATCGTAGCGTCCTCTTATTGCTAAGAAAGACCTCGAGATAGTCATACCGATTGTTACAACATATCTTTGCGAGCATTCCTTCTCAATAATGGTAGATATACAAACGAAGAAAAGGAGCAGACTTTGTTGTTATAAAGCCTCGAATTTCTGAAGTTGTCTTTAACAATCTCTCAACAATCACATTGATTTGCAGTAAATGTTGATTTTCTTTTGTTTTTTCCTTGAAACTCAGAACCTTCTATCAGAAGAACAATATGGCTTCAGGCACTCTCGATCAACTGCAGATCTTCTTTCATATGTCACTGAACATGTGAGTCGTGTCCTTGACAGACAAGGTGAGACGAGATCAGTTGCCTTGGATATTTCCAAGGCATTCGATAAAGTCTGGCATCAGGGACTCCTTATGAAGCTCAAGTCCTATGGAGTTGCTAATCAACTCCACAAACTTCTTGCTTCTTTTCTTAGTGATCGGCAGATATCTGTCGTCTTAGATGGCCAAAAGTCTTCCACCAAGTTTGTCAATGCAGGAGTTCCTCAAGGGTCAATTTTGGGACCCACTCTTTTTCTGCTGTACATCAACGACCTCCCAGACTGCCTAGTGAGTAATTTGGTGATGTATGCAGATGACACAACACTCTTCAATTCCAATGAGCGACTCGCTAAGAACACTCAGCAACGTCAGCAGCTATGCGACGTTCTTAATGAAGACTTACGCAGGGTCTCAGAATGGGGCGCCAATTGGCTTGTTTCCTTCAATCCTTCAAAAACTCAGAGTATTCTGCACTCACGACTTAAAGGAGATGATGATCATAGCATTAAGATGTCAGATAATAGGATCAGAGAACAAGATTCCATCTCCTTCCTTGGATTGGCGGTTACGAAGGATTGTCATGGAACCGTACATCCAATCCATTAGCAAGCAGGCAGCTCAACGCATTGGTAGTCTCTATCGTGCCAGCAGCTATCTTCCACCACAGACTGTCTGCTATCTTTACAAGTCCACTATTCGTCCTCTGATGGAGTATTGTTGTCATCTGTGGGCAGGCGCCCCACAAACGCATCTTAACCTCCTTGAACGGGTTGAGAAACGTGTCAAGAATCTCATGGGTGAAAAACTTGCTAGCAAGTTGCAGCCGCTCTCCGTCAGACGGATGTTGCTTCACTCAGTCTCTTCTACAGGTACTATTTCGGTAGAAGCAGCTCTGCAGTAAATGAGTGCGTACCCAAACCTAAGATCTTCTCCAGAAGCACACGCAGAGCTAATGCACTCACATGCTATCATGTGAGCTTAGAACGTGCACGTACTGTGAGTCGCTCGAAAAGCTTTTTTGTTCGCACGGCACAGCTTTGGAATCAGCTTCCCCAGACCACTTTCCCTGACCAATACAATCTTGATACTTTCAAGAGGCGTGCGAACATGTTTCTGATGGGGACAGTTTAATCAGATTAGAAGATCTGTTGTTTTTTTTCTATTTTTATTTATTTAAAATAACACAATTTTTACTTTTCATTGAGTAACCCCTAGCTTCGTTCATGGCTCATAGCTGTGCTAGGGGTGAAAATTCAGTAAAAAAAAAAAAAAAAAAAAAAAGTGAAATTCATATATTGTTGGTTTCGTTCTTGAACACAATGATTTTGTGTGCAAGTGATGCATGGTGCATTCTGTGCACTAATACATTATATAGTAGGCCTAATTATAGTTATAGAAATATATTTTGAATTTGATGAAAAAGCACATCATATTTTTCCAACTACGAAGGGTTCAACGAATGCATGTATGCAACGTGTGGGGTTCAGTACCGCCAACAAGGTCAAGAACCACTTATCTAGCATTTAAGATTTTGAAAACGCCTTTGATGGATATCACTTTGTATATAAAGAACAACACCAAGGTATTCATGATGACCCGATATATTTCGCCGGTTCTAGACGTGGGACACACCGGAATAAATGCTGACAGAAGCGTAGTGAACATCCTTATAGGTTAACACATGACAAGAAGTAAAAATGAATTCTAAGGTAGAAAATAAAGTCAATGCGGATAATACTGATAGACAGAGTGCAGAGTAATACATATAAAAGCACAAAAAAGGAGGGAGAAGCTAAAGAAAACACCAGAGAAGTCACCAAGGCAGCAGTAAGCTAATGACAGTTTCTTTTTGAATGCACAAGTCAGGTTGTTTTACACTGATGAAAAGTGATAACCATAATCCACAGTTTGGACCGAAGAAGAAGATCATCACACTTCGGGTCCCATTCAAAGGAGATGTGTTGAACAACTACATCAAACGGCAACTAAGACAGGACGTAAGCGCTGTTTACTCTACCGTGGAGCTGCGGGTGGTTCCAGTGACTAAACCACTCTTGTGCCAGAATCCCAAAGATAGAATCCCATTGGACGCCGAATCTAACGTACTGTAACAGTTCAACTGTACTTTCGGTAGCAAGTATGTCGGTCGGACAGAGAGGAGACTATCTCAAAGGATTTCTGAGCATGTGCCACGGTGGTTGCTGAACGGGGACCGACGTTCCAAAGCTGCAAGCGCCATCACTCGTCATTTACAGCAATGTACCCCATCAAAGACAGCCAAGTCATGCTTTACTGTGTTAAGGAGATGTCGCGGAAGACTGCATTTGTGTGTCTTGGAAGCACTTTTTATCAGTGTAAAACAACCTGACTTGTGCATTCAAAAAGAAACTGTCATTAGCTTACTGCTGCCTTGGTGACTTCTCTGGTGTTTTCTTTAGCTTCTCCCTCCTTTTTTGTGCTTTTATATGTATTACTCTGCACTCTGTCTATCAGTATTATCCGCATTGACTTTATTTTCTACCTTAGAATTCATTTTTACTTCTTGTCACGTGTTAACCTATAACGATGTTCACTACGCTTTTGTCAGCATTCATCCCGGTGTGTCCCACGTCTAGAACCGGCGAAATATATAGGGTCATCATGAATACCTTGGTGTTATTCTTTATATACAAACTTATCTAGCAGTTTCTATGAATTAATTGCGCGATTTCTGATTAGAGAAAATCATTATTGCCCTGAGCAGATATTCCAATCAAAGTATTTCGTTGTTTTGAAGATGACTTTGGATATATTCTTGCATCAACTCACCAGCTCTTGTGAATCGAATTACATCGGCTCCAGAGTATCCATGCAATTGCTTGACTGCAGCATCTTTGACTTCCTCGCTGATCGCTACCTTCCTATCAGTGATGGAATGAAGAAAAATGTCTCTTCGTACTTCAGGTGAAGGAAGAGGAATGAACAGCTCCTTCCCGAAGCCTACACGTAAGGATTTGTTCATGTTTGCAGGATCAGAAGATGTCCCAACGATAACCAGCGGTTTTCTCTGCAATTATTGAAGACATGAAACATCAACATGACATCGATTTATGATAAAACCTTCGTATCAATTTGAGCTGTCTAGAATGCTCACTGCTATGACATGTATGGAAGCCAGCTTTCTCGAGCAGAGCATGTCAATAATAATACATTATAAGTTTCAATTTATTTCCCTTCCCGTCTATAGTTGGGTCGGCTAGCCATGACATGTACAGTAGAATTCGCATATATCGGCTTCGGCTATATCGGCGATTCGCCTATATCGGCGCATTTTCGCTGTCCATGACAGAAAAAAGTTCATTTATAACGGCGGATTTCCTGGAAATCCTCAAGCGATGTGTTTGCCTAGAAGAGTCACTAGAATGACAGAATTTGTGGACGCGGATGGCTGTAGATTCTGTTAGGACTATCCGATTCTAACTATTCTAGTGGCATGTGAAAATTTAGATCTTCTATAATTCATCTCGATCATGTTTGGGGGTTTGATCAAAATTGTAGAATCTAGCAGCCGAGGAAAGATAAGTAGGCTTGCCACTGTATCTCACTGATAATTCTCACATAATTAGTCTTTCATTCGACGTGATGATTGCATTGTTCAGAAAGGCACAATTTTTAGATATCTATTGAATACATAGACACAATTACATGTACATGTACTGTACATGTTGGACAACAAGTCAATATATGTATTTAAGTATAGCAACGCAATAATTCATCAGTCAATACACGTATATGCATTGTATGATGCATGGCATGATCTCAGAGCTCGTGTAGATTTCACAAAACTTCAAAATTCAGGGAGTTCGCGTATATCGGCGGTTTTCGTCTGTCCCTTGAGGCGCCCATATATGCGAATTCTACTGTATTTCGTTTTCTACTCTGTACTAGGGTAAGTTACTCTGTGCTATTAGTAATAATCTGTATTCATACGCTCTTGACTTCAAGTAACCTAATTATTTAAACGATTCTCCACCAGGGTAGTTGTTTAACTTTGGTTTCTTCCGTTTCCTGGATTCTTTGAATTTTTGACCGTGTCGTGTTTTAATATAATTACTTCTAAGACGAAGACCATGTCGGCCACAGAATTAAATATTTTGTTTATCTGCTTCGGTTTGCTAGAAGTGTGATTAATACGAAATTGCCGGCACATCGAGGAACCTATTAAGTGGGCAAAAAGGAATTCCTAATACCTTACAAAGATAGGAAAAAAAGTCGTGCGTCGCTTGCGGATTGCTCTGAATTCCAGCAAAGTGCTTCGATTGCCAAAATTCCTTCAGATTCGAAGAATTCAGATCATTGCCCACAAGTTTTCTCCATAATGTTGGCCCTTCCGATCATTATTAAAAAAAGTAGCAGGCGTACGAAAAATAGTTCACTTGATGATCCTCTACTCGGCATTGCTCACTGATAGTGCATACATTGAATCGAAGCCACGCATCGATGTGTGTTTTGGTGTGTGCGAAGTGATATCACAGCACGCACGCATCTCTCACTGGCTCTGGTGTCCTCTGCTGATAGCTTATTGTTTGCCATTTCCAATAGCAAGCGATACACGAATTATCCATTCGAGAAGGAGCAAGTTGTCTAATTCTGTGATGTGCCACTTCGATATAAAGGTTACATACAATTCTGCCTTTCTAGGAAACCGAAGCGCGCGCAGATGAATCTAATTCTGTGATGTCGGAAGAACCTTGTTGCAGTCAGAAATCAAGCCATCGTCGTGGATTCTCACATAGAAATGGATCACACGCCTACACATGTGATGAAGAAGGAATGTCAATGATAGACTCACCTTCATTTCTTCCATCTTCTGAATCACAATCGCTGCCAACCGGTCATCCATTGCATTCACGTGTCCTGACTTGTCATCATGATGTGGAAACTGTTCATCGATGCGATCAATCAGCAAAATCGTAGGAAGACTGCAAAACAGGCGAGAATTAAGCTATCATGCATCAGACTTTCAAGCCCAATTTAGTTCAGTGAAGAAATGGTAAACAATGGATCTCATACCATCACCTTCAAACCATACCCGACCTCATCCCACCACCTTCAACCCAACACCGACCTCATCCCACCACCTTCAACCCAACACCGACCTCATCCCACCACCTTTAACCCAACCCCGACCTCTTCCCACCACCTTCAACCCAACACCGACCTCATCCAACCGCCTTCAACCCAACCCCGACCTCATCCCACCACCTTCAACACACCCCCGACCTCATCCCACCACCTTCAACCCAACACCGACCTCATCCCACCACCTTCAACCCAACACCGACCTCATCCCACCACCTTTAACCCAACCCCGACCTCTTCCCACCACCTTCAACCCAACCCCGACCTCATCCAACCGCCTTCAACCCAACCCCGACCTCTTCCCACCACCTTCAACACAACCCCGACCTCATCCGACGGCCTTAAAACCAACACCGACCTCATCCCACCACATTCAAACCAACCCCGACCTCATCCCACCACATTCAAACCAACCCCGACCTCATCCGACGGCCTTAAAACCAACCCCGACCTCATCCCACCACATTCAAACCAACCCCGACCTCATCCGACGGCCTTAAAACCAACCCCGACCTCATCATACCACATTCAAAACAAACCCCGACCTCATCCCACCGCCTTCAATCCAACACCGACCTCATCCGATCGCCTTCAACACAACCCCGACCTCATACTAACACCTTCAAACCAACCCCGACCTCATCCCACCACCTTCAAACCAACACCGACCTCATCCCACCACCTTCAACACAACACCGACCTCATCCCACCACCTTTAACCCAAACCCCGACCTCATCCTACCCATCTTCAACACAACCACGACCTCATCCCACCACCTTCAACCCAACCCCGACCTCATCCCACCACATTCAAACCAACCCCGACCTCATCCGACGGCCTTAAAACCAACACCGACCTCATCCCACCACATTCAAACCAACCCCGACCTCATCCCACCACATTCAAACCAACCCCGACCTCATCCGACGGCCTTAAAACCAACCCCGACCTCATCCCACCACCTTCAACCGAACACCGACCTCATCCCACCACCTTCAAACCAACACCGACCTCATCCCACCACCTTCAAACCAACACCGACCTCATCCCACCACCTTCAAACCAACACCGACCTCATCCCACCACCTTCAAACCAACACCGACCTCATCCCACTACCTTCAACCCAACACCGACCTTATCCCACCACCTTCAACCCAACCTCGACCTTATCCCACCACCTTCAACACAACCCCGACCTCATCCCACCACCTTCAACACAACCCCGACCTCATCCCACCACCTTCAACCCAACACCGACCTCATCCGACCACCTTCAAACCAACACCGACCTCATCCGACGGCCTTAAAACCAACCCCGACCTCATCCTACCACATTCAAACCAACCCCGACCTCATCCCACCACCTTCAACCCAAACCCGACCTCATCCCACCACCTTCAAACCAACACCGACCTCATCCCACCGCCTTCAAACCAACCCCGACCTCATCCCACCTCCTTCAACCCAACCACGACCTCATCCCACCACCTTCAACCCAACCCCGACCTCATCCCACCGCCTTCAAACCAACACCGACCTCATCCCACCGCCTTCAAACCAACCCCGACCTCATCCCACCTCCTTCAACACAACCCCGACCTCATCCCACCACCTTCAACACAACCCCGACCTCATCCCACCGCCTTCAACAAAACCCCGACCTCATACCACCACCTTCAACATGCACGCGACCCCATCCCACCACCATCAACACAACCCCGACCTCATCCCACCACCATCAACACAACCCCGACCTCATCCCAACACCTTCAACACAACCCCGATCTCATCCCACCACCTTCAACCGAACACCGACATCATCCCACCACCTTCAACCGAACACCGACCTCATCCCACCACCTTCAACACAACCACGACCTCATCCCACCGCCTTCAAACCAACACCGACATCATCCCACCACCTTCAAACCAACACCGACCTCATCCCACCACCTTCAAACCAACACCGACCTCATCCCACCACCTTCAAACCAACACCGACCTCATCCCACCACCTTCAAACCAACACCGACCTCATCCCACTACCTTCAACCCAACACCGACCTCATCCCACTACCTTCAAACCAACACCGACCTCATCCCACCACCTTCAAACCAACACCGACCTCATCCCACCACCTTCAAACCAACACCGACCTCATCCCACTACCTTTAACCCAACACCGACCTCATCCCACTACCTTTAACCCAACCCCGACCTCATCCCACCACCTTCAAACCAACACCGACCTCATCCTACCACCTTCAACCCAACCCCGACCTCATCCCACCACCTTCAACCCAACCCCGACCTTATCCCACCACCTTCAAACCAACACCGACCTCATCCCACCGCCTTCAAACCAACACCGACCTCATCCCACCGCCTTCAAACCAACACCGACCTCATCCAACCACCTTCAAACCAACACCGACCTCATCCCACCACCTTCAAACCAACACCGACCTCATCCCACCACCTTCAACACAACCCCGACCTCATCCCACCACCTTCAACACAACCCCGACCTCATCCCACCGCCTTCAACACAACTCGACCTCATCCCACCACCTTCAACCTAACACCGACCTCATCCGACCACCTTCAACACAACCACGACCTCATCCCACCACCTTCAACACAACCACGACCTCATCCCACCGCCTTCAAACCAACACCGACCTCATCCCACCGCCTTCAACACAACCCCGACCTCATCCCACCACCTTCAACACAACCCCGACCTCATCCTACCACCTTCAACACAACCCCGACATCATCCCACCACCTTCAACACAACCACGACCTCATACCACCACCTTCAAACCAACATCGACCTGATCCCACCGCCTTCAAACCAACACCGACCTCATACCACCACCTTCAACCGAACACCGACCTCATCCCACCACCTTCAAACCAACACCGACCTCATCCCACCGCCTTCAAACCAACACCGACATCATCCCACCACCTTCAACCGAACACCGACCTCATCCCACCACCTTCAAACCAACACCGACCTCATCCTACCACCTTCAACCGAACACCGACCTCATCCCACCACCTTCAAACCAACACCGACCTTATCCTACCACCTTCCACCCAAACCCGACTTCATCCCACCGCCTTCAATACAACCCTGACCTCATCCCACCACCTTCAACCTGACACCGACCTCATCCCACCACCTTCAAACCAACACCGACCTCATCCCACCGCCTTCAACCGAACCCCGACCTCATCCCACCACCTTCAACATGCTCGCGACCCCATCCCACCACCATCAACACAACCCCGACCTCATCCCACCACCTTCAACACAACCCCGACCTCATCCCACCACCTTCAACACAACCCCGACCTCATCCCACCACCTTCAACACAACCCCGACCTCATCCCACCACCTTCAACACAACCCCGACCTCATCCCACCACCTTCAACACAACACCAGCCTCATCCCACCACCTTCAACCGAACACCGACTTCATCCCACCACCTTCAACCCAACACCGACCTCATCCCACCACCTTCAACACAACACCAACCTAATCCCACCACCTTCAACAGAACCCCGACCTTATCCCACCACCTTCAACCCAACCTCGACCTTATCCCACCACCTTCAACACAACCACGACCTCATCCCACCACCTTCAACACAACCCCGACCTCATCCCACCACCTTCAACACAACATCGACCTCATCCGACCGCCTTCAAAACAACACCGACCTCATCCGACGGCCTTAAAACCAGCCCGACCTCATCCCACCACATTCAAACCAACACCGACCTCATCCCACCGCCTTCAATCCAACACCGACTTCATCCCACCTCCTTGAACCCAACCCCGACCTCATCCCACCACCTTCAACACAACCACGACCTCATCCCACCGCCTTCAAACCAACACCGACCTCATCCCACCGCCTTCAACACAACCCCGACCTCATCCCACCACCTTCAACACAACCCCGACCTCATCCCACCATCTTCAACACAACCCCGACCTCATCCTACCACCTTCAACACAACCCCGACATCATCCCACCACCTTCAACACAACCACGACCTCATCCCACCACCTTCAAACCAACATCGACCTCATCCCACCACCTTCAACACAACCCCGACCTCATCCCACCGCCTTCAACACAACCCCGACCTCATCCCACCACCTTCAACATGCACGCGACCCCATCCCACCACCATCAACACAACCCCGACCTCATCCCACCAACATCAACACAACCCCGACCTCATCCCACCACCTTCAACACAACCCCGACCTCATCCCACCACCTTCAACCGAACACCGACATCATCCCACCACCTTCAACCGAACACCGACCTCATCCCACCACCTTCAACACAACCACGACCTCATCCCACCGCCTTCAAACCAACACCGACATCATCCCACCACCTTCAACCGAACACCGACCTCATCCCACCACCTTCAAACCAACACCGACCTCATCCCACCACCTTCAACACAACCCCAACCTCATCCCACCACCTTCAACCCAACACCGACCTCATCCCACCACCTTCAAACCAACACCGACCTCATCCCACCACCTTCAAACCAACACCGACCTCATCCCACCACCTTCAACCCAACACCAACATCATCCCACCATCCTTCAACCCAACACCGACCTAATCGTACCACATTCAAACCAACACCCGACCTCATCCCCACAACCTTCAACCCAACAACGACCTCAGCCCACAACCTTCAACCCAACCCCGACCTCATCCCACCACCTTCAACACAACCCCGACCTCATCCCACCGCCTTCAACACAACACCAACCTCATCCCACCACCTTCAACCAACCCGACCTTCATCCCACCGCCTTCAACCCAACATCGACCTCATCCCACCACCTTGAACACAACACCGACCTCATCCCATCGCCTTCAAACCAACACCGACCTCATCCAACCACCTTCAAACCAACACCGACCTCATCCCACCGCCTTCAAACCAACACCGACCTCATCCCACCGCCTTCAACACAACCACGACCTCATCCCACCACCTTCAACACAACCCCGACCTCATCCCACCACCTTCAACACAACACCGACCTCATCCCACCACCTTCAACCCAACACCGACCTCATCCCACCACCTTCAACACAACCCCGACCTCATCCCACCACCTTCAACACAACCCCGACCTCATCCCACCACCTTCAACACAACACCGACCTCATCCCACCACCTTCAACACAACCCCGACCTCATCCCACCACCTTCAACACAACACCGACCTCATCCCACCGCCTTCAAACCAACACCGACCTCATCCCACCACCTTCAACCCAACACCGACCTCATCCCACCACCTTCAACCCAACCCCGACCTCATCCCACCACCTTCAACACAACCCCGACCTCATCCCACCACCTTCAACACAACCCCGACCTCATCCCACCACCTTCAACCCAACAACGACCTCATCCCACCACCTTGAACACAACACCGACCTCATCCCACCACCTTCAACACAACACCAACCTCATCCCTCCACCTTCAATACAACCCCGACCTCATCCCATCACCTTCAGCCCAACACCGACCTCATCCCACCTCCTTCAACACAACACCAGCCTCATCCCACCACCTTCAACACAACACCGACCTCATCCCACCACCTTCAAACCAACACCGACCTCATCCTACCACCTTCCACCCAAACCCGACTTCATCCCACCGCCTTCAATACAACTCTGACCTCATCCCACCACCTTCAACCTGACACCGACCTCATCCCACCACCTTCAACCCAACACCGACCTCATCCCACCGCCTTCAACCGATCCTCGACCTGATCCCACCACCTTCAACTCAACATGGATCTGAAAGAACTGAAAAATCATGACAAATTAATCGACAATGACGACTGCGACCTCTGAGGATGTCTCATAAATATTCTGTGAAGGAGATTAAGAAAAACTGATTCTCACCGTTGGCTAGCCTCCTCGAAGATTTTCTCTAATTTCTTTTCCGCCTCGCCAAAATACCTTTAAAGAGAAGATTGTGAATGACTGAATTTAGAAAGCATCTCTGCCTGACTCACTTGCTGGTCAGCTGATGCTTGTTCAGCTCCAAGGCCGAGTACTGGGGATGAGAAAGACACCAGCGAGCCAGCAACGTCTTTCCACAACCAGGAGGGCCACAGATGAGAAACGCGTGCTCCAAGTATTCTGATACTGAAGAAACAATAATACAGAGCGGTGAGGTTTGATAGTTTGAAAGAGACGTCACTTATCTGAAGTTATATCTATTTATATCTATCGATGCACACAAAGATTCTAATTACAACAGCTATGACTAAAAATATGTCAAATAAACATGTTGCAAATCCACACGACATCAGTGCCGTCTGCGACAATGCTTGATGATTATCTGTAATGAACACAAAGTTGCATTTTCTTTGTGTCAAGCTTGCGCACAATAAGTTCGTATATTCTGCATCACACTCTTGTTATGAAATGTATGAGTTTATATGGAATAATCTTTTACAAATGGATACAAATTTTCTCCTGTACATGTTATTAATGTTTGAATATATTTTGAGGAATTTTTTGAGCTTTAATGTAGTTTTTTGACGTGCTGTTCGTTGAATGATGGTCTCAAATCCTGTTTCAGTAATTTCTTTTGTAAAAAAATATATCTTATTGTGGATTCAACTCATCAGAATTCAAGAATACACTCTTTTATGTTCTGAACAGTTAAAGAACAGAAAAATCGAGTCATCTACATATGTAGACAGGAAGCCGATGTAAGGTGTGCAATTTAGGCGACCGAAAGAGGGTTAAGTCCGGCAAACCTCATTGGATTTGCATGCAATAGGATATGACATCTAAGCCCGCTGACAATATATCAATCATGCCTAGATTTTGAAAGCATCAATGAGTCGTACAGCCGACGTGCTATGATTAATGTGCATGCAGAAGTCTGTGGCAGTTTCTGGCTACATACATAGACAGTGGTCTTTGATTCAGAAGCCGGCAACAACGACTGTAGTGAATGCTGTGCGGTATTATTTCATTGATGCCGTCCCAGAGCCGGCGACAATCGTCGTTGTTGCCGGCTTCTGAATTAAGGGCTGCTATCTATGTATGTAGCCAGAAACTGCCACAGACTTCTACATGCACATGAGTCATAGCACGCATTCACTACAGTAGTAATCCTCACAGTCTCGGTCGCATTGCATAGAAATTAACAATACCATAGAAAGTCCTAGAATGGAAATTGCATGAAAATTATGGCACATGCCGGGGGAACTTAGTTGGGGCAAAATGTAACTTGTGCGATCTGGCTTCCATGTTTTTTGATTGGTATTTATATTTATCAGGCCAATTCTTGATCTGCATTGTTGCCCCTTGTCCAAAGACCATGTACTCAAAAGCAATAGTGAATTTACAAAATACTGCAGCGACAGGATGACAGAGAAGGAAATCTTTTTAAACGTTCTGTATGGTCATCATTTTGAAATATCGCTCCGATAATCTATCAATAGTATAATCAGACTCTTATGCAACTTACAATGTCGATTTACAGAACATGCATAACTCCAGCTTGAAATCAGAGGCCAAGAAATCTTAGATTATTCATTTTACTTTAAAGGGTTCCCCTGTTCACTATATTTGAACAATTTTCAAAATCTATACATGCATTCGAATATCAGCTTCCAAAATATCACATGTGTCATTCAATGATTAATTGAAAAGTTCCAGCGACATTCTATTTATTTGAGAAATGATTGTAGGTAAAGAAGATTTTAGGTGTGCTTATTCCAGAGAAGTGCCAGGTTTCTTAGCCGCTTGAAGAAGAAATTATCCAATAATTAGACTTTCGATCTGTGAATTCTTCAGATGTTCTTATAAACAGCACACCGACCACTTTCGATTATGACTCTGAACCAATTTTTGATTCGCATTCCAGTATTGAAAAATTGGAAAATAGTTTTTAATGACTGCTACAAATAGACACAGTATCCATTGAATAGTAGGCTATTTCACATGAAACAATGTCGCCATCTCACTTAAAATTCTCTTCATGAAAATCCTGTAATTAGGTGTCAGCAACTTCCACAACCAACTTGGCAAATAGTTTGACTATGATATCATGTTTTAGATCGAATCTGATCTGCAAACCATAGATTTTTCCATGTGCTATCATTGCACATAGGCAAGATATCAAACTTCCATTCTAGTGTACTATTATCCACTTCTATGGTCGCATTGATGCTTTCAAAATCTAGGCATGATTGATATATCATAGACTTCTAAATTTCTCTGGACAGATAGGTGAGCAAAATTTGAAATCATTTTATACATGTTCAGGCCAACCAGCATTCTAACCCGATGAAGATGAAATTGCTATGGATTTCTCTATCATTCAGCGGGCATAAATGCAGTAGTTGGCATTGTTGCCCGCTGAATTTCCATTGAAATTACATTGGATAAAAAATTGCATTATTGCCCGGCACGTAAATTCTATGCCAATTATACATAGAAATGATGTAAATATCACTATTTTGGGAAGATTCATGCATACACATTAGCAGTAAATATCAAGGCCCTACTTCTCTCGATTCATTAGAGATTTCAAGATATCCTTTATCTAACATAGATTTTCATTTATAAACATATCACAGAATCATTGATTATAGGCAGCGACATAGATTTCATCTTCATTGGGTTAGAATACCAATAATATCCACTTTTATCGGGCATAAATGCATCATTCCTCGTGCGCTAACGCGCCCTCGGAATCTATGCATTTATGCCCTCTAAAAGTGAATACTATTCCTATATTCGTGTTGCAAAAGATCGAATTTTGCAGCTTGTTTGAATGCAAAATGCAAGCAAATGCAGTATGCCGTTGTTGTATGTGAACCGAAATTTAGAAGTCTATGGATATATGGCCGCATAGCATAGAAGTAGATAATAGTACACTAGAATGGAAGTTTGATATCTTGCTTATGTACAATGATGGCACATGGAAAAATCTATGGTTTGTAGATCAGATTCGATCTAAAACATTGTATCATAGTCAAACTATTTGTCACTTAAGTTGTGGAAGTGGTTGACAGAAAATTACAGGATCTTCAAGAAGAGAGTTTTAAGTGAGATGGTAGTATTGTTTCATATGAAATAACCCACTATTCTATTGGTTAATATACTGCTTCTATATGCAGCAGTCATCGACAACCGCTATCCATTTTTTCAATATTGGAATACGATTTAAAAATTGGCTCAGAGTCATGATTGTAAGTGGTCAGTGGACTGATTGTGAGAACAACTCACGAATTCGCAGATAAAAATTCTTAATTATTGGATAATTTCTCCTTGAAGCGGTAAAGAAACCTAGCGTTTTTCTGGAATAAACACACTGAAAGCTTCTTCACCTACAATCATCACCCAGATAAATGAAATGTCGCTGGAACTTTTCAATTAATCACTGAATGACACATGTGATGTGGTGTGATCATATATTTGGAAGCTCATATTCGAAAGCATGCAAAGATTTTGAAAATTGTTCAAACATAATGAGCAGGGAATATCTTTCAAGTAAAATGAATACTGTAAGATTTCTTGGCCTCTGATTTCAAGCTGGAGTAATGCATGCTCTGTAAATCGACATTACAAGTTGCATATGTGTCTGATTATACTCTTGATAGATTATAAGAGCGATATTTCAAAATGATGAACGTACAGAACGTTTTAAAGGATTTCCTTCTTTATCATCCTGTCGCTGCTGTATTTTGTAAATTCACTATTGCTTTTGTGTACATGATCTTTGGACAAGGGGCAACAATCCAGATCACAAATTTGCTTGACAAATATGAATGCCAATCAGAAAACAAGAAAACCAGTTCGAAAATTTGCATTTTGCCCCAACTAAGTTCCCCCGGCGTGTGCCGTAATTTTCATGCAATTTCCATTCTAGGACTTTCTATGGTATTCTTAATTTCTATGCCGCATAGCATTCACTACAATAGATATGAATTTTTACGTACATCATAGATCTATCACAAAGTTATGCGTGACTTATCTATGGCAATAATTATCTACGGTGTTGAGGTGAAATTGCCATAGCTGAGCACCATGTAGTTGATTTAAATTTCAAAGGAAACAGTTGATTTAAAATTGTTCAACAAATTAGTTCATTAATTTACATGGTCGCTATCAGGTAAGTCGGATTTGGAGAAAATTCTCTAGACATCTACAGACAGGAAGAAATCTGGGCTTGAATGAGATTGCTATCAATAAAGCCCGTCTAGTGACAATAGGAATGCAACAAATGAGGGTGATAATAAATACTTACGTTCCGGGTTAAGAATTCGATCTAACAATGTCAGCAGCTGCTGTTTTTGAGCATCTAAGCCGAAGATCGTAAACACTAGTCTTTCTGACGTCGTGTGTACAGTCTCCTTTTCCTCACTGAAGAAATATTCTGTATCCCGTCCGCATTTGAAAACTGGGAGATCCTCATGCTGTTGGTTCACAGAAAATCCGAAATCAAGGAAATCCGCATCCTTCTTACCCTTCTCGTTTGATAAAGACAGGACTGTGAAGTCAGATATCAGATCTTCTTCCTCACTTGATGTTTTCATGAAGCAAGAGTCCTGACTCACAATCTTGTCATACTGGACTTGCACAAAGCTTCCCATAACTCTGAATATTTCAAGCCCACCAGGAGTTATGAAATTACTGGCTGAAAAGGCAGAAAAAGTTATCTGTCATTTGGAGAAGTGAAAACCAATGTCATCGACATTAACAGCTGTCGATGTAAATCATCAACTATAAAGTTCATTAGGTTGAGTGGCAAGTCAGAATTAATTAAATCCTGATGTGTATGCAGCTTCGATTTTATTAAATGAACTCGAGTTGTGACCCAGGACTTAATGTTAGAATTTTGCAGTTTTGAAGAAATGCACACGGAACTGACTGATCATGATAGCAAAATAGAAGAATGAAGTGCTTTACAAATCCTCGGTGTCATGGCAACTTTGGAGAGGTAATGATTGTTATATCAGTAATTCGATGGGTTGCTGTTGCTTTTCCGCTTTATTAAGATGCTGGTTAGTAAATGTTCTTTCCTTTTGATATCTAGTAAGTTTTATACTACTTATATAGAGGTTCCAAATCACTAGTATATAAACAGGAATAATTTGCAAAAATTTAGTTCCTTAAGAAGTTATCAGATATTTTTTAGACCACAAGAACCTGAATCTCTTGATCTGAAAATCATGATGACATAACATTAATCAATGCATGCTTAAGTAAGCAGATGCGTATTGAGCAGTGGCGATTTGTTCACTTAGCAAATGTTGAATAATTCCAGTTGCATATAAACTGGACAATCCTGAACTCCAATGAGCGAATAATCTAATAGCTACTGGGTCAAATATGAAAGTGAAACTTAATCTGGTCGACAATATTGCACAAAAATAGAAGGATATTGATCCTGTCTATCGTCTCAGATGTGATGAAGAAGCATGCTCGTGGAATTACGTTGGTGAGAGTTCCCGAGACACAGACGAAAAACTGTAAAGAATTAAACGACACGTGAAAATCGCCTCTTCTGAAGCAGTTTATCATGTTCTGCAAAATGACCATGGGATTAATTGGTCGAGATGTTAAGTGTTGGATAAGGAGCAGCAGGCTAAAGAAAGAAGAACCAGAGATGCCTTGTATTCCAAAAAGCATCAGAGCATCAACAAGAGTGAGTTCGGATTTTCGTGGACGAACATTCTGTGATTCACTTTTGCACCACGCTCCAAATATCTTTTCTTCATACTACTTCTACATTGTTTTAGTAACACCTAGTAGTAACTTTTTTACTCTCTGAGAATATATCTTCTGTGGTATGTCATTTTTGGTCTTATGACGTTTGATTTGTTAAATGCTCACCGTGTCACGTACATACATGTAGTATGTTCTGTTCATTTCATTCCGTGAATATGCCGGCGGGACACCGGTGAAATGCATCGGACAATAATTACTTAGAAACTTGCGCCGTTTTGCTACTGACAGACCTACCTGTAGGCCTGCCCTGCCTTCCAGCATTAGACAATCAAAAATTCATCATGTGAAAGTCGTCAGGGACATTCCCGTCCATATGCATTGACATCTCATTACTCGAAGTCGACAGACCTGACAGAGAAATTGCCGGAACTACCGAAATCCATAAGCAAATGGACACAGCGTCGGAGGAGACCTCTGATTGGTTAATCCTGTTTCCGCTTTCACCAACAGACATAGACGTAAAGAAGTGTTCGCATCGCGAGATGTGCTGCTTCTTTCTTCGAGACTTTCACTTAATCCATTGATTCAAATTTCTGATCGCAGAATATTATTCTGATCTGCTATTAATTGAGAAATGTAATGAATTTCGTTGATCATGAAACTTTATTGAAGCATTTGATAACACGACCTACATTTCTCTATCATTTTTTCTATTCATGTAAATCGAAGTTAATCGACAATAATATACGAAATTAATAATATTCTAATGCTCTGCAGTTGGAGATGTGTGGAACAGGACAAAGAGAGTTCATCAACAGGTTAATCAGAAGTAAACTAAGCCTCAATGAAACATTATATGCTGAAGATCTAAGTCAATCGAAATTGTGTTCGGGCAGAAATGCATAAGGATGGTTTTGTCGAAGTGTGTGTGTACGGATGGGAAGTGTCTCCTAGCTTGATATGCGAATCATGATCGTTTCGCTGCACATGATCGTTTCGCTGCAAATTAGCTGTAGGGTTGCATCAACGTTCTTAGGGATCTCTGGTATGAGGCATGTACAGTATTGTGCAAATTAATATGAACAAAAGGACATATTTCTTATGTTATCACTTAATGTTGTTTGACTTGCTTTATTCTATCTTACATGAATAGAATGACTCGTGTACTTGCATAGATATTAACATTTGACCTTTTCATTGCCAGACGTAGGTGTTCAATGCAACATTGACGCAGATAATTGATTTTGAGTTCAAAAGTTCAAATTCCACAAAATAGCAAATTTTGGCCTTTCTCACAAAAAGTGTCACTTTGAAGCAAAATGATATCATTCTCAGTTTGTTCGACGAAGTACCGGAGAGCCGGTTCGGACTGCACACATGAACCAGTCATTCAAACATCCACCAAAGCAAATGTTTTGGGGTGCTTCTCATACAAGGGACCCGGATGTCTCATTCAATCGAGGGGATGATGAATTCCGATCCATATGTTCATTTGATTGAAACTCGGATTGTCTCTGAGTTGGAACGAACGCCGAACGCAATTTTCCAACAAGATTTGGCATCATGCCATACCCCAGCAGCAAAAACACGTCTCTGAGACGTCTCAGCTGGTCTCAACTGGTCTCACTCGTCGCATTTCACAGAAATGGTCTCTTTAGAAAAATGTTGAATCGAATAGGCACAAAAAGTGATATTTAGCCACAGCGTCATTTTTGTTTTTGATCTACACTATTTTTTTACTCGTCGTAACTGGTCTCATGTTGTCGTAACTCGTCTTCAAAACAGTTGCAAAATTGAGACCAGTTGAGACGACTCTACTCGTCCTGACTGGTCTAAAAATAAAATTGTGAATGGTATCTAATAAAGCTCATGCATGATGATTCTCATCAGAATCATCACACGCATGACTGAAAAATTTCTCCGATTTTATGTAGCACGCACTTTTTCAAATATACCTGAAGTTGGTGCCTACAGAGAAAAAAATGGCTTTGCTTGTCAGAATAGCAGATAATCAACATCTGTGCTAAATATTTCTACTCTATCGAACAACTCACGCTCTCATATATCTAGTTGAGAATGAGAGAAATATGACATAGTATTCTAATGACTCGCTCATTATCCACGATCTCTAACCGTCTAGTTAGATAAACGTTGTTTTTCTTTAAACATTATTTAAAGAGTCGACATCTTTTCCTTAGCATTACAAGTTGACGGTGCATTGCAAAATTCCAATGCGTTTACATATGTATTCACTTTTCTTGTAAATGATTGGATGAATTTACTGACTATCTGAAGATTGTATTTATGAATGACGTTATTTTTATCCTAATTTTGCTTCAATCTGCTAAGGAATCCTTAGGTTCCATGGCGGGAAAAAGAATTTGAACAAATGTTGACTCTCGCGAATTTTTTACATAAATCGGCTAAATCTCTTAAATTTTTCAGTTTAACCTAATATTTAGAATTTTGTTTTGACAAATCGCAAACTGTTGGAGTGGCGACGCGTTGTAGACATTATGGTATTTGATTGCATTGCTCATCAGTGTTGCCTGATTATTCTGTTTTTGAGTATTGTGACTTAATTATGTCAGAAGCTAGAAGAAAAAGGCGCCGTATATTGAGGCTCGTGAACAGTGTGTGAAAGTCATATAAATTTAGAAAGAGCTACTGAAGAACCACACGCAATATTTCAAAGTGTAGAGTTAGTGGCGGAATGTTTTGATGATATTCCTAGGGTTTCGCGTGTTGACAATGTAAACTTGCTTTCTTCTGAAGAAACAGAAGTGACCAACACAAATGAAGATCTAGTTTCTTGCTCGGATGAAATATCCAGCTATTCCTCTGATGATTGTAGCGACTCAAGCACAGAATCGAACGATATTGTGAAAGACATCAGAGACTTTATTATCTCTCTAAACAGTCATTATCTAATGCGAATATGTTACTAGGAATATTACGAAAGTATCACAGCGTATTACCTAAGGATGCAAGGACACTTTTGAAAAATAAAGAGGATATTGTGTTACCGTGATGTTGCTCCAGGTCGTTACGTACATTCGGCTTAAGAAACGGACTGAAGTTGTTTTCTAAACCATATTACGGTACCCGAAATCAAACGTTCGGCTGAACATAGATGGTGTACCACTTTTCAAAAGCTCTGTATCAGGGTTTTGGCCGGTTCTTGCTGATATACAGGAACTACCTAAGTCAGTATTTATTGTTGGCCTTTACTATGGACTACAGAAACCAGAATCAGCCACAGTCTTCTGGAAGACTTGATGTTGGAGCTCAACGAAACCGAATGAGAATTTGCCGTACAATTTCAAGTTATCGATACAAAAACAAAAAAAGAACGAAAAACAAACCTCAAAAAGCTCCAACATCCCACAAAAAAATTATTAACAACTAAGCACAAAGAACACAACAAACAAGACACCAGACCCCACAGTGAACAAAAAACCACCCCCGACACCCCCACATCCACCCACACCACCTAATCACCCCACCCAACGCCACCAACCCCCACCCCCCCACAACCACCCCACCCCAAAAACCCTAACACGCAGTGCTGCTGTGACATTCCGGCTAAATTCTTTCAACCCGTAAAAGGGATTAAAGGCCATTCTGATATTTCAGCTGCGACAGATGTATTCAGAAGGGAGTGGACTTGCCCCAAGCCTATTAAAATAGACGATGTTTTTTAGAAGTTGATGCTGAATTAAGGACCAATCACACGTTTAGATCTCGAGAGCATGTAGAGCATCATACAGGAGATAGTCCATTCGAGCTGGTTAGCTCAATCGATATGATACATTTTTTTCCGATTGATTATATGCACTGTTTGTGTCACGGTTTGATAAGAAAAGTCCTTGAACAATTGAAACACGGAAACAGACCTCACAAATAAGTCAGCAGAATATGTTGGAAATGAAATGATTTGATATCACAGATTTCGTCTGGATATTCCAGTCAGATTTCTGTCGAAAACCCAGAAGCCTGCAACATTTAGGCCTCTGGAAAGCTACTGAATTGCGTCTCTTTGGGTTGTATATAGGCCCGATTATCCTCAAAATAAAAACGCTATGTGAACAAAGACTTCCATGAATTGCTCATGTCAATCTTTGTTTATGGTCCCTCCTGGTCACCCTACAAAAACCCGTACAAAGTAACATCCATAAGAGATAGTAACCCGTGGCATAATTTGTCATCCCTTATGGTGCGAAACACGGGCGAGTTATGTTCATGAGCTGGCCATGATGATAATTGCGAACTCAGCGATCATTTTTGTTTTATGTAAAACATTTATTACATTGAATACGCACTATCTGATCCATCTAGCTGAGGATGTAGGCGCTTGGGGCAAGCAAGACAAATTCAGTTGTTTTCCTTTTGAAAACTTTATGCGGGTTTATTTTTGAAGCGAATTATTCGTTCCCCCAACCTTCCACTTCAGCAGGCTTGCAATCGCATACGAGAAAGTGGCCAGACTGGGGTCAGTTCGCTCCGGTTTTTGATGTGGCTAAGGAAAACACACCATACCGTTTTTCCAAACAGTGCCATTTTTTTTTTTTTCGCAATAGTCTTTTGAAATCCAAAGGAACAAATCGATATGTATTGACGCACCAAAACGATGTATTCAAAATAATTGATATTATTTTCGAGGAAGGTCGGGTTACCTTAAATGGCCAATGTCTCAGCGCCATGTCGAATGCATTCTTCTATCCCTTGCCTTCAAGCAAACTGGACATATTCTGTGGTAGTAAATTTAGCAGAAATGTGTCATCCATTATTTTGCATGATGTCAATGCAAGTTATTTAAAGTGAGAGACACATTCATTCCGATTTTGCACACGTATGCAGATGCGTAGTTAATAAAGAAACCCCCCCTCTTATGTATAATCACCAGATCTCCCACCCCTTTTTCTTCAATTAGCATGTAAAGGTTTTCTAAGCACGTTAAGGGAGAAGGAAATGGGGTGATGGGTATGGCACCCACCCTCTAGCCGAATTTTTGCTTTGTATTAAAAATCCAAAATATACAGATTGAAGCATTATTATGACACAAAAAAACCATTCGGCATGTATGACATAAGTTTATAGTACACATCGTATTTTTTACCAGAAGTGGAAATGAGGTTACCTTATATACCGGTAAAAAAAGTCTTAAAAAAGCAAAAAAGTACTAGTACATGTACATTAATTATTGGCGTCCTGTTGCTAAACCGGCGATAACGTTTTATCCTATTATACAATCTGAGCCAAGCTATATATTATCTGACACTCAGTAGAGCCCAACCCATGCTAGAGCCACATATTAGGTCCATGCTAGATCTGTGTATCTTGAATAGGCCTGTACAGCCTCGTGTTGAGAGAGCGCATCTACATCATACTTGTGGAGCATCACCACAACTTCATCATCTACGATGTTATCTAAAGACGTAAACGAGAAGCAATTGCCTTCTCCCTTGCTTTTGTTTTCATTTTTTAGAGAATGCCTCAAGGTCAATAATTTTTCAATTCAATTTGATAAAAAGATCATTTTTAACTGAAATTCGTTTCCTGTACCTATTGAAATTTTACGGAGTATATGTTAATCAACAGCCTAGATTTGAGTTGTTTACATTGTCGCAAAACATGAACGCATAGAAAATCTGGTTAATATCTCTAACTATCTCAGAAACTTTCAGACTATGGACGTAGTTTAAAAAGAACACATTTGCCCTGATGTACTACCTCGATAAAAACGAGTTTTGAAATTCACGATGTCGGAACCCTGGTTTGAATTGGACATATGAGTTATTCGAATCACTACGAGATGGTGAAAGGATTTTCGCTGAAAGAAAAGATGTCACGACCGGGCGTATGGTGGTGATCGTACAAATAGCAGAAAAAACGAGGACCTTTTGAAGGACTCGCAGACGTTTTGTACCACAATGAGAGCCAAGCACTTGAGTGTTGAAGAAATACGCTCATATCTCCAACCCGTACGGCTGAAGGAAAGGAGACAAAGCATTGTACCACCATCCAGTGTAAGTGTTTAATACTTATGCTAAATAGCTATTGTAACAAGATACTTGTGTTGTGGCTTCCATAGAGTCATGATATTTTATGGGTGTTTTGTTCTGTTTTCTACGATGGGTGCATTGTCTTTGGATACGCGTCTCCCATATATTCTTGTATGGTTCTATGATCTAACTAAGACATTATTGCATGATACTACATAGTCATTTTGAAAATTCAAGCATGTATTGAGTTATAAGAAGATTTTTGAATAAATCGAGTTTTGGGGTGGTTAGACGCCAGTTGTGTATTTTTGATTTCTCGATCAAAGGAAGCAATTCCCGCTATAGTTACACCTATATTATAATTATCCACTGAAACATTTGTATGAGAAATACATAATAGGCATGTATTAGTATGGAAACATCAAAATGCACATTTATCGTGCATTTAGTGACTTTAATGTATTGAGAGAAATTAGCAATAATATGATATACATTTAAACATTCATAAACTGTTTCACTATATCATTTCAGAACATTTTTTACCGGAAGTAGTGAAGCGGAATCAGGAGCTGATATCCCTCAATAATTGAAACGTCTGTGGACAACCTGTCTTCGGGCTCTTCCGGAAACAAAAACTGGTGAGTTGAGAATTGAAGAAAATCGTAACTCAGGAAAGACAAGTTATTTAAATTAAAAATTGATGTTAACAGAAATCATACTCCAAAATTGAGTAATATGATTTTAGATAAATAGTTTAAAACACCAAAAATCAATGTGAGAGGTCAACATGTAAGTCTTCATTGAACCTCTCTTTTTTTCTTGCAGCCGCCACCAGTACTTTAGAAGATGTGTGGAAATGGAAAGTCAGACAACGCGAGAAGGTACATGTATGTGTAAATAGGAAACTTATACCGGTATACTCGTATGTGTAAACCCATGGTATTATGTGCTATTACAGACATTGCAGTCTGACCGGAGACACAAGTTATGGATATAACAAATGCTAGTTGCCTTCCACGAATTGCCGTTGGGTCATAGCACAGAGGTAGTGCAACAACTTGAATTTTTAGCATGTCCATTTAACGTTCAGAAGTGGTAGGCCGCAATTTCATGTATGAATTTGTAGATGCTTGTTAGATCAGATTCATCTCTCTTTAGGCCTGACTCCTATTTTTTCGCATATGCTATCAAAGTATTTATTTATATCTAAGTGATTATACGTATTTCATTTTATATATTGTGTAGCTTAGATATTTTTATGTCAATTCTACGTATTTCTTCAGCATGTCAAATTTTAAGCAGTCATGAGAAGTGTGTGTCTGTCCATAAAACTGGAAGGTAAAAATATTCTACAAAGACTTTGTGTTTGTCATGACATAGTTGCTCAGTCACTTTTTCACGGTTAGGCATTTGTCGGTTATGTTTTGTTCGATCCTCTTAGTATGAAAAAATAGTTGTGTTTTTGTACAGTTCTCTCAGTTTTGAAAGATGGTTGTGAGAAGGAAGCATGAAACCAATATAAACTGATTCAATTAAGTAGAGACTTCATTACATACTTTACGATTCACTTTTTTAGATGTAGTATGGTATCAAAGGAAATAGTTCATCCGAGTGTGGGTCGGGATTGGCTGAATGCGAAACTCGACCATTTGACTGACTTTGGTTGTTTTCAAGCCGAGAGAGATGAAGAGGAAGTGGGATCAGGATGGAGAAGACATATCAAACGTACTTTCAGTAGGAAAAAACGCTAATGTACGAGCTCCTAGTCTTATCTGTTGCGTTTTAAATACAGACGATGATTGAGATGGAGAATATATGTGGTAAATATCATGTTCTAACCTATATCATGCTCAATGAGTCTGAAAATTCTCAAAATGACCGGGATTCTTCTCTTTTTCAAATATGGATGCCATACGCTGTTCCTACCTAGATGAGTAATTTCTACTGATATTATGTTACTGGTTTTCAGGGAGGTGTTGTATTTTCTGTAGAACAGTATACTGAGCTGTTAACATAACACCCAGCTGTAGCTGTTAACAAATCCTTTTTTATTTAATCGGTATTTGTAACTAGATTCAGCAACTGGTAGAAGATTTGCCCTGTAAGGATGCGCTTTAACTTACCCCTTCCAATATAAATCAACTTTCCATTTGAAGGTCTAATCTCAAAGCCCAACTGCAACTAACATTTCTCAATTAGAGCGAATGTAGACATTTACATCTATCTACATGTTAGAAACCATTGCATTGCAGGTCTTGTACAATTTAGTAGGCATACATGAGTACAAACAAAGGACCTCCATGACATTCAAAATCTTCATATTACACAAAAGAAAACAATGAACCTAAAAATAAAGTTTATAATGACTATTATAAAGGAAGATACGTACAGAGATCTTGAAATACTCCATTGAATCATGAAAACAATCTTGAAAACAAACTTTGTACCATTTGTCGATTCTTCATCCTCGCGTTAGAGATGTTGAGTATTATCAATTTTCAATATCGGTTTTGAGGAATATTTGTGTCATAAGTTCAGAGGATGCTAGGCATGTATGTAGCGGAAATAAACAGTTGATCGAGTCGGAAATGTTTATTCAAGTGTATAGATTAAAGTACCTTATCACAAATTATAAAGCTTTTAATGAGGAAACGTAAGAACTACATGTAGTGTATGTAAAGAAACGGTTTAGAATCATGATAAAAGGTAAGAACATATCTATAACATTTCAGAATGTCGTGTCCAAGTTGTAAACATCTACAATCTACATTTATCTTCTATCATATAGATTGACTCTATAAGTCAGTTATCAAATATGGATGAATTGTAATGCAAATTAACCAGTAAATAGCATATTGGTTAATTTAATAGCATTATAATAGATATAACGACGTTTCATATATCATGAGAGACTGAATTATGACGTATTAGGATTGGTAAGAAAATATATTGATTTTACCTGTTTATGATCAAAATCTTTTTGTGCCGTGTTTTAAGCACAATGTACGAAATTTGTGTTAACATTCAACATGGTCTGTTACTGTTAACAGCTGGCTTTTTGTAGTAGCATCCATGATAACTGTTTCGCTTAGCTGAATAAATGAATAATGCCAAAAAAATTAGGAGAGATGCGCATGTGCATTAAAGTTCTGACTTCTTTACTGACTCTGATCCACAATGCTTAATATACTGCATTATCACCATCATACTGGGGGTATGTAAGAGTTCAACGTGAATAGGTCGGACATCATAATGCAGAAAACGGAAAAAAATTTCTTTCGATCATTATATCGATTAAACAATAAAGTGTCGCCAGAGATATTGGTCATCGTTATTCTGTATTGTAGTTAATAGATATCTTGGTCGAAGAAATTTTTTCCGTTTTCTGTCATATGGGGTATGCTGCAAAAAAAAAGAATTACAAGCCCTGAGGTTTTTCAGAACAGATTTGATAATCGTAAGCTCAATATCTCTGTAGATTTACAGATGCAGTTACTAGACAGTTAAGTTTAAATAGTTATTGGCATAGAGATTGTGATTTATGGTATTGTTGTATTCACCACACTAGAGAGATCATGTACTTTTTGTACTATTCTCAGTTGGAGTGCTCTCATTACAAAGTCTTGTAATATAAGCATTAAAGCGGACTAAAATATGTTGATAGCTTCTTGCGGGACCCGTAGGTATTGAGAGCAATTTCAGATAAGGATGGCCGCAACGAGGGAAAATTCGGAGATCACGAGTTACGGACGTGTTGCTAGTTTTTTGTTAATAAGATAAGATATTATGATTGTAGATATCATTTTGTTGATTAGGACTGTGTTTCGTTGGATGATGAAATATATTCATAACGTTTAACGCTAAATTTTAACTGGAACGAATATGTTATTATTTAACCCGAATTATTGAATATTTTCTTACAGAAACAGATGTTAATATGAAAGGTGTTGATGTTAACTTGGAAAAATTATTTGCAACCGAATTATGAATAGTTTTATCTAATAGAAAAACCAGATTAAATGAAAATGGTGTTGGAATATTAACTAGAGAGAGTAGAGATATAGTAGAGAGATAGATAGAGAGAGATGTAGTTGTTTCGACCAGCCTCTATCTGTGGTTGAAATCAGAGATTTCACATAAAGAGCAGTTCCCTATTTCTAGGAGATGATCCGTGTGTATATGCTGAGGATTCAAGTGAGTAGAGCTCCCCCATCATCCTTTGGAGACTGAATAACTGCTGTATTTGAGTATATGAATCTCAAAAGAAAAGTTAGATGTGTCAAGTCTTGTAGTGTTCATGCAATCGCATAGAAAAGTGATAGTGTGATGTGATGATATGCATTACCAAAATATAGAAGAGGCCTGATTATAGGTTTTTTAAAATCAAATGGAAATCATTTTAGAAGAAATCGTCGTGGTCGTTTCGAATATGCTTGCATATTTCTGTTTCAGGCGCAATCAGAGGAATGCTTTCAAATGAAAATGAAAAAAAATAAAGCGAAGAGGATATTGGCGGACTATCGAGGTCTTGAAAGTAATGCCTCAGTAACCAAAGCGCATTAAGGAGCGGGCAGGATGACGGATGTCAGTAGCCAGTCGGCTGAGGCCAACAAAGATAGTTAGAAAGTGATAGTGATTGATATCGGCTTCTACTGCTTATAAAATATACGTAAATCGCAATTGTTCGTCCTTTTAATAAGTCAGTTCATGTATCATCCCTTTTAATTGTAGACGATCTGGTGTTATGATTTTATTGAACTATGACCGTCCTTGTAGCATGGTAAAATTAGTGTCATAGAGAACTAAAGCAACTATTAGAGATCGAGTTAAAATCTTGTTAGGGGACTGTAATACCTATTTGTACATGTCAACGATGCATAACTGTATAAGAAAAATTACAGATTCTGTAGAGTATACTCGTACATAGTAACTTCGCCGTGCTACGAAAATCTGTTAGTAAATGTCGGAATTGTTACTTGAAAAATCGGAAGAACAGTCTTCTGTATTATAAATTTGACTATGAAATATATTTTTTTTTTAAATTTTGATATGTGCTTTATTAATAATTTTACTTATATTATCATGAGATTGTAATTGAGTTGATTCATGTATATAGATGAGCTCGATTGCGTATATGGAGTGTGCATTTGATGGTTCGTTCCTTCATTCTCTAGTCGGCTCTCTAAGTCGTGCGGATTTCAAGATAGAAAAACTTGGTGAATAGAAAGTGCTACTCGTATTAGCCATAATAGCCTTATTAATCTAGTCGTCACTCGTCCTAATTGGTCGACATAAACTGTACTGTCGATCAACTAGTCCTCAAATAGTCACGTCTTGAGAGACTAACTAACGGACATTTTTACACGAGTGAAACGTGCTGTTTGAGACGTCTTTAGTCGTGATAAGTCGTCTTTT